>OZ025289.1:392428297-392959403 GCA_964019185.1 Maratus speculifer
TATACCACTGAATTGGAATTTGAATGAAATACAGGGTCATGAAAAATCAAAAAATGTGGAAAACAGGATTACAAATATCTCGACAACTAATAATATGATCGACTTCGTTTTCTATGCAAAATTTGTGTAATTTTATTGCCTTTTACTTCCATTCCTTAAAAAAAAAAAAAAAAAAAAAAAAAAAAAAAAAAAAAAATCGAAATTTTTTATATACTTTTCATTAGAACGGATTTTTCGAGAGTCCGAAAAAAATAGTTCTGGATAATCGAGGTTTTTGATATTAAATAGGCTTCGTCCCATCCTTACATACTAAGTACATACAAAATTTCAAGTCTCTATCTCAATTTGTTCGGGAGATAGAGCGTTTACAGTCAGACAGACAGACAGACAGACGGACAGACAGGCAGACAGACAGATGGACGGCAATTTTTTTTTCTTCTAAAACTACGTTTTTCGGAATCTCCACTATTTGAAACGTGTAAATCCGTCAAAAAAAATTTTCGATTTTCAAAACGATTTCAAGACTTACCCTATACTACGTATGATGGGTAAGTAAAACGAAAGAAACTAGTCGTTGGGGGCCACCGTAAAATGTGGAAAACAGGATTATAAATATCTCGACAACTAATAATATGATCGACTTCGTTTTCTATGCAAAATTTGTGTAATTTTATTGCCTTTTACTTCCATTCCTTAAAAAAAAAAAAAAAAAAAAAAAAAAAAAAAAAAAAAAAAAAAAAAAATCGAAATTTTTTATATACTTTTCATCAGAACGAATTTTTCGAGAGTCCGAAAAAAATAGTTCTGGATAATCGAGGTTTTTGATATTAAATAGGCTTCGTCCCATCCTTACATACTAAGTACAGGGGTTGGACAAAAATATGGAAACACCTTTTGAAATGCATTTTTGAAAAAGAAAATTGATTTTAATGAACTATGTTGATGGCACTGGAGTTTTCGCCTACTGACGTCACCTATAAAACTTCGTAAAATCGCTGCATCGTTCAGTCGTTGTTGGAGCACTGTAATGTGAGATTATCATTGCATTATGTTAGAGTTAACAGACTTCGAACGTGGACAGATTGTTGGCGCGCGTATGGTGGGTGCTTCCGTAAGCAAAGTAACCGAAGTTTTTAGTGTTTCAAGAGGTAGTGTGTCGAAGATTTATTCCGCATATTTGAAATGCGGAAAAAACATCATCCGCTAAATCACAGCGCGGACGAAAGTGTGTGCTGAGTGATCGTGACAGACGATCATTAAGGAGGATTATCGCGAAAAATAAGCAGTCCACAGTTGCAAAAGTTACTGCTGAAATGAATGTCGTGTTACCAAATCCTGTGAGTACCAAAACAATTAGAAGGGAGCTTCATAAATAGGGAATTGCTGGCCGTGTTGCAATTGAAAAGCCATCCATCAGTAATGCTAATGCCTGTAACAGGAAAAAGTGGTGTTTAAGTCATAAAGCCTTTACTATAAAGCAGTGGAAGAGCGTAATATGGTCTGATGAGTCTTCTTTCACATTGTTCCCCACTTCAGGCCGAGTTTACGTCTGGAGAACGCCATCTCAAGCCTATAATACAGACTGCTTGTTGTCAAGAGTGAAACATGGCGGGTGTTCGGTGATGGTTTGGGCAGCCATATCGTGATTCTCTTCTGGCCCCATGATAACTCTGTCAGGGCGGATTACTGCTCAGACTTATGTGAACATTTTGGCCGATCAAGTCCATCCAATGGTACAAGCTTTGTTCCCCAATGATGATGGTATCTTCCAAGGCGACAACGTCCCCGTTCACACAGCTCACATTGTCCAGGACTGGTTTTCTGAGCACGAGGGTGAATTTTCGCATTTCCTCAGGCCACCAAAGTCATCAGATTTGAATATTATCGAGCCTTTGTGGTCTACATTAGAGCGGAAAGTGCGTGCTCGCTATCCACCGCCATCATCCTTATCTGATCTTGCCACTGTTTTGCAGGAATAATGGTACAATATTCCCTTTGCAAACATACAGAAACTGTATTTATCCATTTCCAGAAGACTGCACGTTGTTTTGAATAACAACGGGTACCGTACACAATACTAGGCAAGGAAACGTGTTTTTTTTAAGGTGTTTCCATATTTTTGTCCAACCCCTGTACATACAAAATTTCAAGTCTCTATCTCAATTTGTTCGGGAGATAGAGCGTTTACAGACAGACAGACAGACAGACAGACAGACAGACGGACAGACAGGCAGACAGACAGATGGACGGCAAATTTTTTTTCTTCTAAAACTACATTTTTCGGAATCTCCACTATTTGAAACGTGTAAATCCGTCAAAAAAAATTTTCGATTTTCAAAACGATTTCAAGACTTACCCTATACTACGTATGATGGGTAAGTAAAACGAAAGAAACTAGTCGTTGGGGGCCACCGTAAAATGTGGAAAACAGGATTACAAATATCTCGACAACTAATAATATGATCGACTTCGTTTTCTATGCAAAATTTGTGTAATTTTATTGCCTTTTACTTCCATTCCTTAAAAAAAAAAAAAAAAAAAAAAAAAAAAAAAAGTCGTCTAAAAAAGTCGATTAAGCGTCTCATATCCAATTAAAATATACTTCTGAATTGAAATTTGAATGAAATACAGGGTCATGAAAAATCGAAGAATGTGGAAAACAAGATTACAAATATCTCGGCAACTAATAATCCGATCGACTTCGTTCTATATGCAAAATGTGTGTTATTTTATTGCCTTTTACGTTCATTCCTTAGAACAAAAAAATTCGAAAATTTTTATATACCTTTCATCAGAACGAATTTTTCGAGAGTCCGAAAAAAATAGTTCCGGATAATCGAGGTTGCTGATATTAAATAGGGTTCGTCCCAATCTTACATACTAACTGCATACAAAATTTCAAGCCTCTATCTCAATTTGTTCGGGAGATAGAGCGTTTACAGACAGACAGACTGACAGACAGACAGACAGACAGACAGACAGACGGACAGACAGACAGACAGACGGACGGCAAAATTTTTTTTCTAAAAATATGTTTTTCGGAATCTCCACTATCTAAAACGTGTAAATCCGTCAAAAATTTTTTTTCGATTTTCAAAACGATTGCAAGACTTACCCTATACTACGTATGATGGGTAAGTAAAATAGTTTTATTTAAAAATAAAAAGAATATTGCCCAGTTAATCTAATGGCATTGAGCTCACAGGCTACACATACTGATTGTACATTACAGCCTTATATTTTCAAGGGTTAATTCCGTTCGAAAAAAAATTAATAAGGGGAAACAGCTCTCCCCCCCTTTTTTTATACTTGTTCATTGAACCTCTTAAACTATCAAGGACATGCTTTATCATATAAAAAATCTATATCCAAAATTCAGAGCAAATCGGATAATTCTTAATAAAAAGCCATTTAGCATTTATATAATTTAAGAAGAGCTATCCCCTCTTTTATATTTAATCTTTAAACTTCCAAAACTATTCAGAGTCCAAATCTGACAATTCTGCTTCAAAAACCCATTTATATAAATTAAGAGGAGGGGCATTAGAGCCCCTGTTCCCCCTGTTTATATTTATTCAATGAACACCTAATAACAGTCACGGAATCGCCCCATCAGAATGATCCTATATCTAAATTTTGAACGAAAACTTAATTCTGCATGAAAAACCCATTTATATCAATTAAGGGGAGGGGCATAAGCCCCCCGTTCCCCCTCTTATACATATCGAATGAACTCCAAAAACTAATCAGGGAAGCGTCTTATTAGGATATACCTATGTACAAAATTTCAAGTGGATCGAATATTTTTATCATGAGTTATCGCGTTACGTACGAACATACATACAGAACGGGCGGGCACATAAGCTCTCAGGCTATGATAGCCTGTGAGCTAAAAACTAATTTCACTTTTACTGTGACATTATTACTTACCCATCATACGTAGTATAGGGTAAGTCTTGCAATCGTTTTGAAAATCGAAAAAAAATTTTTGACGGATTTACACGTTTTAGATAGTGGAGATTCCGAAAAACATATTTTTAGAAAAAAAATTTGCCGTCCGTCTGTCTGTCTGTCTGTCTGTCTGTCAGTCTGTCTGTCTGTAAACGCTCTATCTCAAGAACGAATTAAGATAGAGACTTGAAATTTTGTATATAGTTAGTATGTAAGAATGGGACGAAGCCTATTTAATATCAGCAACCTCGATTATCCGGAACTATTTTTTGTCGGACTCTCGAAAAATTCGTTCTGATGAAAGGTATATAAAAATTTTCGAATTTTTTTGTTCTAAGGAATGGACGTAAAAAGCAATAAAATAACACACATTTTGCATATAGAACGAAGTCAATCGGATTATTAGTTGCCGAGATATTAGTAATCCTGTTTTCCGCATTCTTTGATTTTTCATGACCCTGTATTTCATTCAAATTTCAATTCAGATGTATATTTTAATTGGAAATGAGACGCTTAATCCGACGCAGTTAATTGTTAGTTAATAGAGTTATTATTTTTGGAGTTATAAGGATGTTTCTTTTACGCAGTTCGGTACTACTTGAGTAGTTTGGCGTTTTATATAATTTGTCGAAATCGGTAATCAGCAGTTCTTTAATAGAGCATATGTATATTAATAATATTTAAATTTTGTTTATGAATTGCAATGCATTGTACAAATAGTTTTCACATGTTTTATTTTCATATACATGTCCATGATGGGTAAGTATTACGGTGGCCCCCAACGACTAGTTTTTACTAACTGAAGTCATCTGAAAGTAAAATTTCAATCTCAGTGTTCATAATGAAAAGAAATATTGAAATGTAATTTCATTATGAGTAAAAATGCGATGTTTTAAATAGTGACGTCATTTTCTCTTCAAATGTTTTTTAAAAGTTACTGTTATTAGTAATATGAAAAAGGCGTCCGTAATAATATTGTATTTGATTGATATTGTAATTTTATTATCGATAGAAAAGCTAAACTGTATTGCCACCATTTTGAAGAAATATCGTAAAAAAGCATTTAAAACTAAAACTAAAATATAAAAATGGAAATAAATTAAAAAATAGCTAAAATGGGCGCAGCTACAAATAAATAGCTTTCATTTAAAAAAATAATTATCAAAATCGGTTGAGTTGAAAATTCAGGGTTGATGACACGACATTTTTAGCTTGTCTGAAAGAAATGGCATCGGAGGCTAAAAAAAAAAAAAAAAAAAAAAAAAAAAAAAAATTGTAGTTCAAAAAATTACAACGACTATTTGGAAAATGATATTTTCGAAGGCTAAAATTTTAAAGACTTATAAATAAATTCTATATTTAAATTAATGATAATAATAAACATCATTTTTATGATGGTCATAACGAGTCATATATTACGTACTCCGAGCATTAAACATTAATATTCCTATACCAATGAAAGAAAAAAAAACAGTATTTTATAGATAGACAATTTTAACTGTTTAAAATGTGCATTTTTATTGATGGAGTTAATCAGACTGACTTTTGAACGCCTCATATTACGTACGACATGGATTAAACATTAATATTCCTAGACCTATCACAAACAAATTTTAACTGAAATTTCAGTTTTACAATTTTCATAACTGCAAATTTTTAAACTTCTAAACATTGTATCTTTTAAGTTTTTACACCATTGAGTAAGAGAAAAAAATGCACTTTTTAGTGAAATATATTTGAAATCTTTATCAGGATTTGTTTTGAAATTATTATTTTTATTAAAATTTTTATTACTTTTTTTTGTCATCGTGGCAGCAGAAGTATTCCATTTTTGGACATCAAAGATGGATCAATTAGAAAACGAATAAAATAAAAAAAAAAAACCCAGAAGTATTCAATTTTTGGACATTAGACATAAACCAATCAGGAAACGAATAAAATAAAGTAAGTTGAGGAATTCAACCAATAAAAAAATCCAGATCATATTTCCCAATTATCTACTGAGAACAATAACTATTTTCCAAATAGTAAAAAAAAAAAAAAAAAAAAAAAAAAAAACAATAAAAAAAAGTTTATTTAGTTTTTTTTTTCTCCCTCCCCCTTTTTATTATTCTTGGCCAGAAGTGAATTAGTCACATTTGTATCCAATTTGGATCTTACATTATGAAATTTTGCATCGCTAAATCTTGATATACAGTCGACTTTCGTTAATTCGAAATCGGATAATTCTAATCTTCGTTTAATTCGAACTAATCATGAAGTCTCGAAATTTTCAATGGTAGAATAACGTTAAAATTTTTCATTATTTCGAACTCATTATGTCTTGACTTCGTTTAATTCGAACTAACGAGAATTCCGATTTTTCATTTTTCATTTCTTTCTCACGGATTTCACATCACTTGAATAATTTTCTTTCTTTGATTTTTGTGAAAATTGTTCCGAACGAGTACACATATAATCCAATGCATTTGATATCCACTATTTTAGTGTTCCGTCTGTCCATCAGTGACGCATTAAATTTTTCTTCCATTGTGCTTGTTTCTAATCTTTTAATTAGTTTATCTATTTATATATTCTAATTTAATATTAAGTCATTTTCGAAAGATAACAGGCGAAAGAAATAATAATAAAAAAAAACACTATAACATTAATTCCTTTGTAATAGCACCATATTAAGCATGTTTTCATTTTATATTTTCCATAATTCGAACATTTCTTGTGGTCCCGACGAGTTCGAATTAACGAGAGCCGACTATATATGTAATTTTTCATCTATGCGAAAATGTTATACTAATTAGCTACGCACATTGATTTTGGCTTTTTTTATTTTGTTTCTTTTTATAACATAAACAAGCTTGTAAAAGAATAAGCACATTATTTTATTTTGACAATTTTTGCTTTGTCATACTTAGCAATGCACCCACAATCTGTTTTGATAGGCTAATGTAATTCTTTAAAAACTTTTTGTTAAAATATTATTATAAAAGTTGCTGAGTATTAAATAAGAATATCATAGATTTTAAAAAACACAATAAAACCGCTTTAAAGTGTGTTTTATGTTTTTTTAGAGTGGATATTACCCACCCCCCAGGTTTTTGTTGTTGTTGCCCCCTGATTGCCCGGCAAAAGGGTAAAATTGTAATGTTGTTTTCTCTGTAATTTATTAAAAATATTAAAAAAAGATGTTTTTTCCAACCTGATACAAAATATGTTATTACATATAAGTGTATAATGTTTGAGAGTGTTAACTCTAACTTAATTTTTCAAGACTGGGTTTTATTTGTAGAATTATATTAATTTAAATATTGCTTACGCTGCAGTGAAACCTGCAGGTTAGTGTGCGAAAAAATCAGCCAGCGGCAGTCAGGAGGTTAAGCTGGGATTTTTGCAACATTGCCTAGGCACCATAGCAACTCAGAATCATTACAACCCATGGTATATCACCGAATTAATTACGTAGGACAAGATTAATTAGAATGAAGAAAAGTTTTATTAATATCTTTGTAAGTTTTGATTCGATTTTCATAAAATTTGAAATGACACGACAAAATTCTGCAACGATTATACATATTGAATTTAAAACATTCGTTTGTGTAGTTTTTGTACTGTGATATGCGGTTTACAGAAGCACAGACAGACGAACGGACCAGACGATGACTATAGGTGCTACGTATTTATATAACAACGAATGCACCTAAAATGCAGCTTTACTAGCAAAGACAAAGGCGTTGACAAACAAAAATTAATAAATTTAAATCAATCTATATCAATGAATTTTACATAGATATGTATATCTATGTATGATTATAAATCAGATTGTTTTCTTTTATACCGGGCGTCCCAAAAACGACTGATGGATTTCAAAATTCAATAACATTCAAAGGGTGACAGATTTTTAAAAAATTCTTGTGTAACATTTCACGAGATTTTTTACTGTGAGTCTAGATTTTAGTTCGAATTTCAGACAACAGTTGACACTGACAATATTTAGCGCTTCTTCCAGACCCAATTTTTGGTACTTCGGAATCTACTCAATATACTTTCATCTTTTTTTTCCGCATGGGAAAATAGAGAGCCAAAAAATCGAGCCTGGATTTAACGGTTATTGCTTCCAGCGCCATCTATCACTCATTTTTGTAATTAAAATTGGGAATCCCCTCATAAAAACACCTGACATCATACATAATCCTCTTGCATGAATTTTTTTAATGTCTGTCATCGTTTACAAGTTATTGAGTTTTAAAAACCACCAATCAGTTTTGTGAGACCCGATACATTTGCCATTATTATTAAGTCATTATTATGTGCAACAATGTAATGCATGTTGATGCTGATTGTCGAAAAACTGCAGGTGGAGAAAAAAAAATAAGGTCATTTTAAAAATAAGTATTTCCAAAATGTATAGAATTAGTATAAATATTTAAGAAAGTTTTCACCAATTTAAGTTTTGTAGACCTGTGTTATCAAACCATGGGTAGCTTAATAGCCTACACTAGTCACTTAAAAAGACCCTGCTGATAATGGTAACTGTATAGGGACAATATTTTGAAATATTTCACTCAAATTTTAATATTTTTGCATGTTTTTTATTTTCTCATAGGATAGTTGAAGACAATCAACAACCAGGCTAATTTTTACTCTTCGATTTTTTTAAATATATATCTGCATTTATTAGGATAATTCTAATTGCAGAATTGATACCAACCGGTTTCGAAAGTTGATTAAAAAAAATTCTGAAACAAAAATCGAAAAAGTAAAAACTAGCCCGGTTGGAGATCGTCCTCGGCTATCCTATGCAAAAAAAAAAAAAAAAAAAAAAAAAAAAAAAAAAAAAATCATGTAAAAGTATTAAATTTGAGCGAGATATTTGAAAACAATGCCCCCATAGATTTAATATTATCATCCGGGTCTTTTTTGAGCGACTGATGTAGGCTCTTAAGGGGAAAAATCATTTTTGTAGAACATACAGACCCTTTATAAAAATCAGTTACTTATTAAAAAATATGAAAATATCATAACAAAAACCAAAGTTAGCATTAAAAAAAGGGGAATAAAAAAGAATTAATTGTTGTAATCATTTTTAATGAAACAGGTACATTTATTTATGTCAATATTTAGCCTGAAAACCATATATACTACAGATACCTGATAGATTATAGTAGATTTTCTCCCCTTATCTAGTAAACAATCTCGCTACGATTTAAACAGTAGCTGCAGGTTATGTTGATTTAATCGATAGATTTTTTGCTCGATAAGATTGGGGTATTGATAAGAGAGAAGAGAAGTGAATGAAAGAAAGATGAAACCCCCTAAATACTGATCAACTATAGGTATCTTCAGATAGAAGCATGATCATGTTACCGCTTTTGTTTTTCGGTTAAAGCTATTATTACATCACGATATTCTAAAAGATAGTTTCAAACTGACAAACTGGTAAATCTATTTTAGAAGTCCGTCCAAGGTAGAAGTTTTAGACTGTGGTCAGCAGAGATATTTCAGGCCATAACCATAGTTAGAAGTGAATAATGGGGGGGGGGGGGGATTTACGCTATAGGTACTAAGTGTCTTATTTAAATTGTTGTAATAAATTCATTTTATGCTGAGAAAAAAATATGATGATGAAAAATACAGGTGTATAACAGCGCAATATTAAACATCATCTTAGCGTCATATATGCAAAAAGGATGAGCGAGTGTTGTAACATTTATTTTAGTTACAATTTAGTATTTCATGTAAAACTGTGAAAGTGCCTCAAAACTAAACTAAACTTTTGAACAGAATTTCATTTGGATTTTCGGAATAGAAATTCATTTAGTAGCCTTGGAATTTTTTTTAGGGAAGGCTCAATATATATTAAAGGGACTGAGCCCCTTAGCACTCCCTTAGCTACTTAGTCCAAGAGCCGACAGCACAAAAACCTAAGGAATCGAGCACAAGAAATAAACCTTTATTTTATGGAAGAGTAGTAATAGGGGAATCTAAAGATCTATGTCTGCCGGAAGTGAAGTGGTGCATAAGCCAAAAATTAATACCACTAGTGGCTCACTCGTAGGTCTATCATTGTGTTTGTCATACAATCATTTCATATCTTCGATTGAATGGCAAACACATCAAACACACAAATGTGGCTATTTATTTCTCTCCCTCGCTCTCTTTCGCTATATATGTACACTATATGGCAGGGTTGGCAAGTTTCTTCCGCAGTGGAAAAAACCGCGGAAAAAACCATGGAAAAAACCGACTGGAAGAAAAAGGTTTCTTCCAAGTGGAAGAAATGGAAGAAACTGTTTTTCTTTAAGAATTTACAATATATTTTCGATTTTGTAAGGTATAATAAATATCTTCTCTCTATAATTTACTATAAATTAATTACACTGGACCAAAACAAATTTAATTAAGTATATATGATAAATTAATCAGTTTTTTTTAGCCAAGATCACACACAACACTTATCTAGAGATCTTAAACCATTGGCTAAATGAAAAGAAATTTTATCCAAAATACACAAAATCAGTTAAATGTTATCCATTTCAATTTAACCAACATATTTTTTTATTATTTAAATTTCTGAAACTAATAGTAAATAGTGGAGATTCTTTACTAATGGTAGAATGAAACCCATTTAAATAAGATTTTAATTTACATCTATTTTATTAATATTTAATTAATGTAAATAATGTATAATAATTACTATATTAAATAGAGATCAATCAAAAATACGGTTTTGTTTTTGGCCTAAAATCTGCGTTTTGCCAAAAACGAGGCCGAAAATTCGGCCAGACCGAAATACTCAGTATTCCAAAAAACTTGTTTCTTCCTTCAGAAATTTTCAATTTTAGTTATTGATTTGAACTGTATCGGCTCAAATGAATGTATTGCAACGAACTTCAATTGTTTATAATTATCTGTCATGATTTATCAATTATCTCATAGAAAATTTTTAGTTTAAACAGCATTAGATTTCAAAAATTCTTTGAGAAAGTAATAGAATAACAAATGATCATTTAAAAAAATCATTATAGAAGAAATATCAAGATGTATATACCTAAAACTAAAATATTTTTTAATTAAATGAAATTCGTATAATTAGAAAATCTTTCTGTGTCATGCATGAATTAATAACATATTACTGTATATAAAAATAAAGATTTTGGATTATTAACAGTTTTACATAATTAATAAATACTATACATATACTTAATTTCAATTATGTATATTTATGTATGTATTAATTACTTTAAAAGCTACAATTTAATTACTTAAAATTTTTTTGGATGTTACCATTTTCGACCAAAAAGTAGGAAGGTCACCTAAACTCAGTTTTGGCTTTAAAAATCTGTTTCGATCTATCCTCAATATTAAAAAAAGTCGTTAAAATCTTTATTTTTCTTAATATAAGGCAACTATAATTTAGCAGATAGTATAGCAGAGCAGTGGGATGCTGCAATCAATTTCTTAACTTAAATTGGATGAAAGCAAAAAATGAAGATTTTTTTTTCCAAGTCCTACACTTCAGGATAGTTTATAAGCATTTTGACATAACCATAGTTGTTTTTAGAACACTAATCTTTTAAATCAGCATTGAAATACTCATGCTAGATGAAAAATATAAAAAATTAAACTTATTTATTTATTGTGTTGCACAGTTTAAAATAATGCACATTTATATGAAAATAATATATTTTTATATGAAAAACAATTTGTAGGCAGTTTTTTTTCTTTTTTTATAAATGGAGCAATAAATAAATAAAAAAAAAACCCATTTCATAATAAAGAATCCCAATCTCTACAGTAGTTAAAATCCATCAACTGAAAATGTCTGCTGAACCTAAAGTTTGTTATTAAAAAAAAGTAACTTATCTTTGCAAAAATAATATTTTTAATAATTAAATTTTCCAATTTAGATTTCATGTAATTATACTTTAATTCTTTTACATAGTTAATATACTTTAACTTTGAGCTTTTTTTTTTTTTTTTTTTTTTTTTTCTGGTGGTTTTTTCCATTTCTTCCAGTTTCTTCGGTTTTTCCAGTTTCTTCGGTTTTTCCAGTTTCTTCCACTGTCCTGGAAGAAATAGGTTTCTTCCGGAAGAAACCCAACCCTGTTATATGGCCAATGTTGACTGGCCGCTTGCGATTTTTGGCGTATTTGTTAACCTCCTGGTGTGTAAACAGAATAATAGAGGTCATAAATTTCCGCGAACATTTTCCCCCGAAACTTCATAGGGGATCGTCAACGAATTGAAAAAGAATGAATATCTTTTGGATAACCTAGTGTCAAAACCAATGTAGCAAAAGAGTTCAAACTGCAGATTATGATTAAACGGATTATTGTAATAAACTGTATCCGTTTTTATGAGGATAGCATGTATGCTCGTACCGAAATTAAGGTTTTCATAAAAACTGTCCCATATTTTACAATTTTTTTGCTTATAATTTGCAAAATTCTAAAAAAAAAAAAAAAAGTTCTTTTTAGATAACATTACAAACAACATTATATACAATTTCCTGTAATCAGAATTAAAAAATAATAAAAAGTATATGAATAATGAATAGATTTACTAAATATTTTTTCATTGCGCACGAGTGAAAGCAATCAAAATATAATTTGCATAATGTGTTAGCTAAATGTATAGAGCAACATTGTTATCTATGGATAGGGAGGAAAGATAGGACGAAAAATTTGTGAAAATCTCAAAAACATATCTTGAAAATTCTGAAAATTTTCGTTGATAGAGTAAGCTCAAAATCCGTTGTTTCCAAAAAGAAGCAAAAAAGATGAGGGGTTGTATCCAAATGTAGTATTGCATGCGATATTACGTATGCTGTATTAAAACTAAACAATGGATGCATGGATACATCCCCTCATCTTTTTGCTTCTTTTAGAGAACAACTTATTTTAAGCTTATTCTATCGACGATAATTTTTAGAATACAAAAATGAATGCAAAATTTATTACGATTCTATATATTAAATTCAGTAATAAGAAAATAATATGAATCATCTTAAATAAGACGTAATCACCATGGAAACCTAAAATCATTACCTATCTTGGAATGAAATTGAATTAATTACGTACGGTAGGATTTAGTAGAATAAAGAAAACTTTTATTAGTATCTTTTAAAGTTAATCGGTTTACATGAAACTTGAAATGATTCGAAGAAATTCTGCAGAGATTATAAACAGTAAAACTTCCCTAAAGCGATCATGTTCCATTTCGATAAAAAGTGGTCACTTCGAGAGGTGGTCAGTAATTAAAAATCATGTTTAAATCTAAGTTTTAATTGTTGAAAAAAAAGTTTACGAATAATGTTGCTAAAATTGGTATTTTTCACATTAGGAAAAAAATATAAAAAAATTATATAATATAAAAAATCAAAACATAAATTAATTGTTGCAATGTTTGCTTTGATTTTACAATTTTACCTTTTATAACTTTTTCCCCCAAATCCTTTTGAAGTTCAGTAAATAAATGCAATTTTTTTTGAACTGGAATAGATCATGGCAATTTCATTACATTATCTATTTCTTTGAGAGTTTCCTGTCAGAATTTGACAAGAGAGTTTATTGATCTTAATTTGTAATTTTCCATCAGAGTGAAATTCATTGCCTGAAAAGGCATGAAAGGAATTAAACACTTAAAAAGTTACCAGAATACACACACACACAAAAAAAAGAAAAAAAAATTAAACTTAGTTGAGAAGTTTGATGAATAATGCGCTCTTCGGAATCATTTTTCAAATAAAACCTTTTTCAAGCGACCCGGAAAAAATGAGATTAGTTTTATTTTTTTGAAACAAATTGGTCGGTCATGGAGGGAGCTCAACTAGGATGGTCTTTAAATGGAGGTAAAATTAGTATTGGGTCTATAGGAATAAATATCGTCCCATGAAAAAAATGGTCGTTCAGGGAGGTGGTCGCACAGAGAAGTCTCATTGCATATATTTTAAATTTCAAACCATTTGATTAGGTATTTTTTGCACTGTTATATGCCTACAGGCAGACAGATGATCGGACCAGGCAAAAATGGTAGGTGATGCATATTAATATAATTAAGAAACACACCTAAAAATAGAAACAACTCCAGATGAAAACAAATCACTAATGCTAATATGCCTATAGTCATTATACCAGTCTAATGATATTTTGTTAAAATCAGAAGTATAATTTATAAAGATATTAATCATTATATATTTTCTTAGAAGCAATTTCTCGAATTTTTTTCTGTCATTAGCCATAAATTACAGAAATTAATTCAAAATTAAGTTCAAAACGATTTGGCGCAATCTTCTCAAATGGTTTTGCATGCATAATCACATGTTGTCACTATTTATTTTAGATACCCCGAAAGCATTTGACTAGCATTACAACTTACTGACAGGCGTTTAATTATTACTAGTTGTTTAATTATTCTTATTTTTATTTTAAAATACACATGTAATGCAAATGTATGGAGTGATGATTTGTAACGTTTTCATACATTTTATCTTTATTTTTATTTTTTGTTTGTTAGTTGCATGTACAAATAATGTAGATAAAATAGTGTAAATAAATCTCTCAATAAAACTTTTTACTTTATCAGGAATAAATTATTCAGAATGTAATCGATTTTATCAAATTTGATACTTAAATTTAATCAAACTGCTATCTCAAACGTATTATATCGCTTGTGTTTAACGTTTACCATTAATTATGTTTTGCCGATAGATGAAATTATGCATATTAGATTGTCAAAACATAACGAACGAGTTTCAATTAATTTTACCTAGGAATATTTTATCATGCTGTATTTATAGAGTATAAAAAAAAAAAAAAAAAAAAAAAAAAAAGAATTGTATTTTGAATGGGATTCATAAATTTACTAAATTGATTCGATCAATTGAATTGACTGAATTCAAAATTACAAATTACGGGTTCGCCACCAGCGATCTTTTTATGCCGTAAAATTAAGCTCATTTTTAACACACACACGTACATATATACTATGACTAGCAGCCTTCGCCCGCTAAACTGTTAGGTTTTCTTAAAAGAATCTTGGTTTGAGAGAAATATATCTATCACAGACTGAATTTGAAGGAAAAAAAAAATTCTTTACATCTAATCAAATATCAATAATTCCTGTCTTATTCGTATAATCTTACATTGTCTTGTTCAAAGTCGATGTCAGCGATATAATAGACAAAAATATGAATATTATGGCTTATATCCCGATGTTAATATTCTAAGCATAGTACTGAAATCCATTTTTCAGGCAATAGCGAGTGAAAATTTAAGGATAAGGAATATGTTTAAATAAATAAATATAGATATACCTATTCCATAAAGAAAAAAAATTATAGACTCTATGTTTATTTTTATAAAACAATGATTAATCATAGCACATAAAAAAAAAAACTTCATAAATTCTTAATATTTAGATAAAGCTCAGAACTTATTAAAAAAGATGCCAGTTGATAAGTATTAGTTTTTAAGTTGAAAAATTAAAATTGTTTTAGAAGAAATGCTTTTAAAATACCGTTATTTTGCTAAAAAACACGGTAAATGATAAAAATTTATATTTAAAATAAAAATTTAAATTATATAACATTCACCTGTGTTATACAGTTATTAATAAAACAAAACTTTAAATGTAACTATAATACAGTAAACAGTAAACAATAGTGGTTTATTAGATTTAAATTCAATATCAAAGAATACAATTATCCGAATATTTAAAATTTAAATTACAAAAAAAAAAAAAAAAAAAAAAAAAAGAACATAATTAACGTATATTTAGCGAACTATTAAAATACTAAATACAATTTAATGAATATCTAAAAGGAAAAATGATATTAATTGATTAAGATTTTGGTTAATTATACTTGCCCTAATTAACATTTTAAAACTATCAAATATTTATAGGGCAGGCAATGAAAAACAAACACAAGCGATAAGATTATAATAAAATATCTTAGATTTTCTGTCGGTAATCTAATTTAATTAATATGCAACTTTAATTGAGTTTTACTTTAAAAATTCAATTAATGTTGCAAACTATCAATAATATTTTAAATATAATGGATAATTAAACAAATATTGTCAATAAAGTATTGTATTCCAATCTTTACCACACTTGTATTTATTTTCATTGCATGCTCTAAAGATGTGATTATTTTAAAATGCTGATAAAAGCAACATAAAAAAAAAAGAATTCACTGTATAAAAAATGAACATTTTCTCCGATGTAAGAGCAACTATTCACTCTTAGGGATGAAAGAACGCACACTTTAGTAAGAATGAATAGTCACTCCTTCAAAAGAGTTATTATTCACTTTGCAGAAATGAGTATTCACTTCAATGAGTACTTTCAGAGAGTCAACAATTCCACTTTTGCTCAAAGTGAATAGTCAACTTTAAACTGGCCGGGTGTATTTTGAGTCTGCGATTGAGTGAATAGTCACTCCTTTTTATTTAGAATGTAAATAACTAGAGCGGAGTATTAATAAGAGCGGATGAATGATTTCTGATAATTATGGATTACCTAAAAAAATTAAGGCATTGACATGGAAAAGGTAGTAAGTCAAGAAAACTTAACTTCATAGGGGAAGCAGAAAACGGTTTTGCACTGTTAAATTACAAAGTTTTATTCACAAAAAATAAGCATATGAGATCCATGCATGGATATCTCAGGTTTAAAACTGTTTTTTTTTTCAATTAACTTATTTATTTTAAAATATTATTTTAATTCTTTTATACTAAATCTCAGAATCGATTTCTCTTGACCTACTACCTTTTCTACATTAATTCCTGAATAAAATTAAGTCGAATTTCATCACGTATACTGTGATTATGCTATAAAAATTAAGAGGATGAAATTTATGGCGCATCTAGATGGATGATATAACCGAATAGGTGCCGATAAGGATTATTAAGAATTATGTCATAAAACGTAGAAATTAATATGGGAAGTTATTAACACCGTTCAGATTTTGAGATGTTAAGCCGTGATAGGCAATAAAGTTTCCGTGTATAACGCATATCTCTCTCTAACATCTATTTTTTCGAATTCATTCATTAGTTTCTGCCTCTCTTCGGTACACCCTCTCTTACTTAATAGCTTTAAAATTAATTTCTCGCGTGGCTTTGCGCTCATCCATTAGTTTTCTTATCTCGAAAATCCTCAATCAGTGTACATCGCGTGAACAATTAATTATAGTTGGTTAGTGACCCTTGTAAATAAACAAAGAAGATTGATAAGCAATATAAATTTTTGAGATTTGTTGGCTAAAATTTAGTATTCGGCAACTCCGTTCATCAATTTTCCTCTTTAACAATAGGTCGTGTTAAAAATTCGTGACTTCTTTGAAAGGAGTTAGAAAGAAAAAACTTGATACCTTTCCAAAGTTGTAATTTGCAGCGATGAATATTGTATCTAAATTTGCAGAGGATTTAATTAGAAGTTAAACACATTATTTTAGATGCTAGAAATAAGTAAATTTAATTACTTTTAAAATACTATTCTTAGTTAATCTGAAGTATCGATTTCCAACCTTTGGCTTCCCCAGGCCATATTTGAAAAGAAGACTTTTTTTTTGGGAGGGGCTGCACGCACGTGGAATTTTACAGTTTTTAAGTAAAAATATTAAAAAAATGTGTATTATCTGACACAATAAAAACTCAAGTTTGTTTGAGAAAATAACATTTGTGTTATCTTCTTTACGGGACCAATCACATCATTTGATTAATTAATTATAATTGGTTAGTGGCTCTTGTAAATAAACCATGAAAGTAGTAGGAAAACAACAGTTTAAGGACATGCGGAGGGGCAGAGGGGCCGTCCCTCCGCATCCCTCCGCGCCCCTCCGCATCCCTCCGCGCCCCTCCGCATCCCTCCGCGTCCCGCCTGCGGTGCCGCCTGCGGTGCCGCCTGCGGTACCCCTGCGCCCACCGTGCATCCCCCACCACAAACGCCCCCTAGTGGAAAAAAGGAACATTCTATTATAACAGGATAGGTGAACAACCTTCCCTAATTAAAAATATTATCAATCACATCTCAACTCGGAATCATACTATATGATGAAGATTAAATTCATATTTGAATTTTGAACAACCATAATTTTAATGAGTATTATTAATTAAGCGAAACACTGGAAAAATCTCAGTTTTTAACCATTTTATTTAGATTTCTTCAACTACAAGATGAGATTATCAATTTAACTCAAGAAAGTTAAACATATATTTGAATTTTGCTTCATAGACATCTTAATGAGTAGTATTAATTAAGTAAAAACAATAGAAAATATCCAGTTTTATAGAAAAAGACTGATTTCTTACGATTTTTATCAACTATATGATCAATGTAACGACTTAAAAGTTGAAAGTTAAACATGTATCCTAGTTTTTCAACAGCTATAGCCTTAATGAGTATCGTTAATTAAGTAAAAAAACAATGGAAAATATCAAGTTTTATGGAAAAAGACTGCTCTCTTACGATTTTTATCAACTTAAGAGAGAAAACTTAAACATACATTTCAGTTTTTCAACAGCTATAACCTTAATGAGCATTCATAATTAAGTAAAAAACAATGAAAAATATCGATTTTTATAGAAAAAGGCTGATTTCTTACGATTTTTTCAACTCAAACTTCAGACTCTCAATTTGATAGAAAGAAATTTAAGCATGCATTCCAGTTTTGGACAACCATTTCCTTCATGAACATTATTAATTAAGCAAAACAACAGAAAATATTAAATTTTTAACTGATTTCTTCATATTTTTTTATTTTTTTTTTAATATAAAATTAGAATACACAACTTAAAATAGAAATTTAAACTTTTTTTTAGTTTTTGAACAGTCGTTACCTCAAAGAATTTCGATAATTGAACAATTAACAAAGGAAACTAATGATTTTTTAACGAAAAAAGACGAATTAAACGAATTTGGTTAACTTTTACTCTAATTGGAAATTTCATCGTACTTTATATATACCAACTAAGTAGAATTTTAATACATAAACGAATAATTTAAAGAAATCCTCAACACGCAAATGTGAACCTGCAGAGCATTTCTTATTACGTCATATCTAAACTAAAACTTTTTTCTGCAACCCCTCCATGCATGCATTCCAGGTAGGGGAACATAACAAAGAATTTTGACGTCACAACTTACAAAGGTATCCAACAAAATGTTTACGTTCAAGAAAAAGTATCACCTAGAGAGAAAAAAAGAAGATATTTAAGCTATTTATCCATTCTAGTTTTATAACAGTTACCACAACATCTCCAAATTAAAATTTGGAAGTCATAATGAGTGTAATTAATTAAGCAAAATAATAGAAATATTAGTTTTTCAGAGGAGAAAAGACGAATTTAAACAAATTTTATTAGTTTTACACTAGTTTAATAATAATTTTAAGAGGAAAAAGACGAATTTAAACTTTTTTTTTTTTTTTTTTTTTTTTTAGTTTTACACTATTTTTTCTCATCTCCAACACGGATATATCAATTTTAACAGAAGAATTAAACGTATATTTTAGTTTTTAACAACAAAATCTTAACAAGTATCATTAATTAAACAAAAATAAATATCAGTTTTAAAGAAAAGACGAATTTGAATAATTTTACACTAGTATTTTCAAAAGCAACATGGAAATATCAATACTTATTCACATATTTCACTTATTCACTGTATTCAATACTATATTTAATAAATTTGGATACACTTTAAGAATTTCCTAATCTATAATTATATATTAGCTGTATATTTAATGTTACCCATGTTTTCATCATTAGTTCATAATCGTGAATTTTGTACTTTAAATACCATGTATTCAGGTTCAGATTATTTTTACTTGAAATCATACAGAATTTTTTAACAGAGTTTGTTTTTGAAATCATTGAAGCAACTGTATTTAATATTTTTAACACCAATCGTCTAAGATTTTTTAACATTTTCCGATAATACATTCCTCAGAAGTACATTTCTAAATGCTACAATCACTTTACATATCGAAAAGATATCATTGAAGCAACTGTATTTAATATTTTTAACACCAATTTTCTAAGATTTTTTAACATTTTCCGGTCATACATTCCTCAAAAGTATGTATTCTAAACAATAGAAAATATTAATTTTAAGAATAAAAAGACGAATTTAAACAAATTTTATTAGTTTTACACTATTTTTTCTCATCTCCAACACGGATATACCAATTTTAACAGAATTAAACGCATATTTTAGTTTTTAAGAACAAAAATGTAATAAGTATCATTAATTAAACAAAAAATAAATATCAATTTTCAAGAAAAGACAATTTTTTACACAAATTTTTAACTTTGAAATACATTTATTTACATATATTGTTACAATATATTACTAAACTTAAACTTTTTAAAAAGTTTGAATGTTTTTGCAAAGGGTTCATATTTATATTTTTCACGTCTTGACTGCATTCGAAATCTTACAACAAAAGTATACTTTTATTATTATTATTATTATTATTATTCTAGAAAACCTAAAAAGTCATTTCTTGCTGCTTTAAACACTTGACATATTAAAACTACTCTGAGATATTCTACCCATATAATTAATCAAATTAGGACATGATTCATCTTACACTTCAAAATTTCTGAATTTTTACAATACTTATTTTCATCAAACTTTATTCTTGATCCTATATATTTTAGGAGTACAGAATTTTAACATCTGTTTTTATCTACTTATCAGAAAATTATTAAAACACCCAACAACATTTTCCAAATATGAATATTATCTTTACAGTTTAATAATACAAAACATACACGAATACAAAGTTTAATTTTTACAAACATTTCATATTTCAAACCAAACTTTTCGAAATTTTCACATCATAAGAGCAAACATTAGACGAACTTTTTAACTTTTTAACTTTTTTTATTGCTTAGATCTTTTCATCATAACTTTTAATTATGATAATTATCCCTTTTTAGGTTGATTGTCGAAAAACTAACTGAAATTACATAAACTTAATGTAAAAAACCATGTTCTCACACAATTTTTTGAAATTCAACAAAGAATTGACTATTACTTATCTATTATTATTCTTATTAAATACTTATCTACATCAATATCGACTCTCGATAGTATATAGATATTTCATCATTACACACTTACAACTCTTTTCAAACGTTTATCAGAAAAATAAGTCAATCAAAGTCTAGTAGTTATCACACCTGTTCCTCAGAAATATCACTATCATATGAAACAGTAAAGAAAATTAATAGATATTTAATATTTAATAACCTCATACGTGAAATTACTGTCGAAATGAGAATACTAATTATCTATAAAATCAACTGTTGAACAAAAAAATAGTACAGATTACCGAAAATTCAAATGTTTTTTCTGCAAAAGTTACAAAAATTAACAAATGAATGACAAGTTAGAGAAATAACTAAAAAAGTTAATGAACATATTTACAAATTTATTAAAATCACACCTTTTTCTGGATTACAAACCGCAATTTCTTGAAAAATTTATCACCGAATTTGTAAGATTTTAGTCCTAGTATTACATACACTCAATAAATATTCAAAATTAACAAAAATATAATTTTTTCTCATCAATAAGCAGAAATTCTATATTAAAAGAATATTTTCATAGTAGTACTTATAAAAATGAGAGTTTACAAACTGATTTTCATAATTTTATCACATTTAAACTTAATATTTTACATAAAACATTATTTAATCAAATTTTATGCTTTCTAATTCAGTAAAATTCAATACTTTTTTAGTTTTTAAACCAATACCACAATATTTATTTACATCAAACTTGATTCTTCACCTTTTATATTTCCACATTATACACGTGAGATAAATACTAACTTGGATCAGGAGTTGAAGTCAATTGATTCCATTCGATTTTCATCATGTACGCATTGCTCCTACACGAAATTTCTTACTGCTATAATCATCTAATGTATTAAAACTAATCTCCTCATATTTTTAATCAATTCACCAGATGTTTCATCTCGCACTTCTGAATTATCGTTCATCAAGTTGCTTAAAATATAAATACTATCTTTATAGTTTTAATGATATATAGTATACATGTTTTATCTTGATTTAGCACTTCCATACTATTAATCAAATTATATGTTTCATCATGCACTTGATCTTAATGATTTCATCTTGCATCTGAATTATCGTCCATCGAGTTTTTTTTTTAAATAATAATATATTTATAGTTTTTGATTATACATAGCATGTACAAATACAATCTTTAATTTTAACATTTCATATTTCAAATAACCTATTTCCGAAACCAAGCTATGTGAATTTTACCACAATACTTATTATCATAGAATAATTTGTGTTTCACACTTTTCTAAAAATTATCAGATATGTACCCCTCAGAGAAATTACTATCATATGAATAAATGAAGAAAATTTAATTTATATTAAATGTACACGAAATTGATTGCAATATACATGTATTTAATAAAAATAAATAAATAAGCGATTATTTATACATTAAACCTTTACTAAATATATATTTCTTTCATTATACAGATGTTTCAACAAGATGAACCAAAACAGCAGCAAACTTCAGAAATTAATGATCCGAATGATTCATCCCTAGCACATGTAGCGTTAACGAATAACACATATGTGAATACTTATATGAGAAATACTAGAATTCGTATATGAAACGTAATTAGAGTAAATACAAAATGATTTGTCTTACTACCTACACTTTAACAAGTGCTTCTTACCTATATTATTGAAGAGAATCCTAACTGTGTCCATTTATTTCTACTACAGATGTGCTCTATTTGCTACAAACACTTCTTAAGTAAATGGAATTTAACAGAACATACAAAAATCTATACAGATGAAAAACCTTACACTTGGAAAGATTACCATAAATGCTGTTTTCAAGGAGACGTGAATAAAAAATGCACACATCATCATATAAAGCATCGTCAGATATATGTAAACTTAGCGAAGATATTCAAAAATTAGTCAGACTTTTGTAGAATTTAGAAATAAAGGAAGATATTTAGGCTATTTATCCATCATATTTTCACAACACTTACCACAATATCTCAAACTTAAAATTTGGAAGACACACACTGCTGAAAAGTAATTTTGTGATTCTTCTAACCAATATGAATGTACAGATATTATTTTGCAGTGTATTCTTTGAATGCTCACATTAAATATTCTTTTATATGCATATATCGTTGTGTTTATTTTTCTAATACCTATTACATTAATGAAATACATAACATTTTAAGTGAAATAACACTCTCACAACTTAAAAAATGCATAAGAACATACAAAAAATAAGCAGATGTATGAAAAAATATGCAAGTTTACAAAATAATTTCATTGTTTTCTAGAAATATTAACAAAAAATATTTACAATATGAAAAAATTGCAAAAGTGAAAAGAAAAAACACAAATGTAAAAACAAAAACCACAAAGTGAAAAACTCATAACAAAGTTTTTGAAAAAAATATTTACAACAAAATTTTTTTTTACAAAAACCAAAACTTCCAAAAATATTTTTTTTCAAAAAAATTTTTTTTTCAAAAACATTTTTTACAAAAATTTTTTTTTCAAAATAAGTTTTTACAAAAGTAAAAAAAAGAAAATCACAACGTTAAAAAAATGAAAAATTTTTGTTAAAAAAAGTGTAAAAAAATTGCAAAAAAATGTTGCAAAAATTTCAAAAAAGTTATGAAAAAAGCTTCAAAAATTTCGTTGGTTTTAATGCAGTATGCAATGGCGAAACCATTGCATTTGCTATTAAAAACAACAAAATTTTTGAGACTTTTTTCATAACTTTTTTGAAATTTTTGCAACTTTTTTTGCAATTTTTTTACACTTTTTTTAACAAAAATTTTTCATTTTTTTAACGTTGTGATTTTCTTTTTTTTACTTTTGTAAAAACTTATTTTGAAAAAAAAATTTTTGTAAAAAATGTTTTTGAAAAAAAAATTTTTTTGAAAAAAAATATTTTTGGAAGTTTTGGTTTTTGTAAAAAAAAATTTTGTTGTAAATATTTTTTTCAAAAACTTTGTTATGAGTTTTTCACTTTGTGGTTTTTGTTTTTACATTTGTGTTTTTTCTTTTCACTTTTGCAATTTTTTCATATTGTAAATATTTTTTGTTAATATTTCTAGAAAACAATGAAATTATTTTGTAAACTTGCATATTTTTTCATACATCTGCTTATTTTTTGTATGTTCTTATGCATTTTTTAAGTTGTGAGAGTGTTATTTCACTTAAAATGTTATGTATTTCATTAATGTAATAGGTATTAGAAAAATAAACACAACGATATATGCATATAAAAGAATATTTAATGTGAGCATTCAAAGAATACACTGCAAAATAATATCTGTACATTCATACTGGTTAGAAGAATCACAAAATTACTTTTCAGCAGTGTGTGTCTTCCAAATTTTAAGTTTGAGATATTGTGGTAAGTGTTGTGAAAATATGATGGATAAATAGCCTAAATATCTTCCTTTATTTCTAAATTCTACAAAAGTCTGACTAATTTTTGAATATCTTCGCTAAGTTTACATATATCTGACGATGCTTTATATGATGATGTGTGCATTTTTTATTCACGTCTCCTTGAAAACAGCATTTATGGTAATCTTTCCAAGTGTAAGGTTTTTCATCTGTATAGATTTTTGTATGTTCTGTTAAATTCCATTTACTTAAGAAGTGTTTGTAGCAAATAGAGCACATCTGTAGTAGAAATAAATGGACACAGTTAGGATTCTCTTCAATAATATAGGTAAGAAGCACTTGTTAAAGTGTAGGTAGTAAGACAAATCATTTTGTATTTACTCTAATTACGTTTCATATACGAATTCTAGTATTTCTCATATAAGTATTCACATATGTGTTATTCGTTAACGCTACATGTGCTAGGGATGAATCATTCGGATCATTAATTTCTGAAGTTTGCTGCTGTTTTGGTTCATCTTGTTGAAACATCTGTATAATGAAAGAAATATATATTTAGTAAAGGTTTAATGTATAAATAATCGCTTATTTATTTATTTTTATTAAATACATGTATATTGCAATCAATTTCGTGTACATTTAATATAAATTAAATTTTCTTCATTTATTCATATGATAGTAATTTCTCTGAGGGGTACATATCTGATAATTTTTAGAAAAGTGTGAAACACAAATTATTCTATGATAATAAGTATTGTGGTAAAATTCACATAGCTTGGTTTCGGAAATAGGTTATTTGAAATATGAAATGTTAAAATTAAAGATTGTATTTGTACATGCTATGTATAATCAAAAACTATAAATATATTATTATTTAAAAAAAAAAACTCGATGGACGATAATTCAGATGCAAGATGAAATCATTAAGATCAAGTGCATGATGAAACATATAATTTGATTAATAGTATGGAAGTGCTAAATCAAGATAAAACATGTATACTATATATCATTAAAACTATAAAGATAGTATTTATATTTTAAGCAACTTGATGAACGATAATTCAGAAGTGCGAGATGAAACATCTGGTGAATTGATTAAAAATATGAGGAGATTAGTTTTAATACATTAGATGATTATAGCAGTAAGAAATTTCGTGTAGGAGCAATGCGTACATGATGAAAATCGAATGGAATCAATTGACTTCAACTCCTGATCCAAGTTAGTATTTATCTCACGTGTATAATGTGGAAATATAAAAGGTGAAGAATCAAGTTTGATGTAAATAAATATTGTGGTATTGGTTTAAAAACTAAAAAAGTATTGAATTTTACTGAATTAGAAAGCATAAAATTTGATTAAATAATGTTTTATGTAAAATATTAAGTTTAAATGTGATAAAATTATGAAAATCAGTTTGTAAACTCTCATTTTTATAAGTACTACTATGAAAATATTCTTTTAATATAGAATTTCTGCTTATTGATGAGAAAAAATTATATTTTTGTTAATTTTGAATATTTATTGAGTGTATGTAATACTAGGACTAAAATCTTACAAATTCGGTGATAAATTTTTCAAGAAATTGCGGTTTGTAATCCAGAAAAAGGTGTGATTTTAATAAATTTGTAAATATGTTCATTAACTTTTTTAGTTATTTCTCTAACTTGTCATTCATTTGTTAATTTTTGTAACTTTTGCAGAAAAAACATTTGAATTTTCGGTAATCTGTACTATTTTTTTGTTCAACAGTTGATTTTATAGATAATTAGTATTCTCATTTCGACAGTAATTTCACGTATGAGGTTATTAAATATTAAATATCTATTAATTTTCTTTACTGTTTCATATGATAGTGATATTTCTGAGGAACAGGTGTGATAACTACTAGACTTTGATTGACTTATTTTTCTGATAAACGTTTGAAAAGAGTTGTAAGTGTGTAATGATGAAATATCTATATACTATCGAGAGTCGATATTGATGTAGATAAGTATTTAATAAGAATAATAATAGATAAGTAATAGTCAATTCTTTGTTGAATTTCAAAAAATTGTGTGAGAACATGGTTTTTTACATTAAGTTTATGTAATTTCAGTTAGTTTTTCGACAATCAACCTAAAAAGGGATAATTATCATAATTAAAAGTTATGATGAAAAGATCTAAGCAATAAAAAAAGTTAAAAAGTTAAAAAGTTCGTCTAATGTTTGCTCTTATGATGTGAAAATTTCGAAAAGTTTGGTTTGAAATATGAAATGTTTGTAAAAATTAAACTTTGTATTCGTGTATGTTTTGTATTATTAAACTGTAAAGATAATATTCATATTTGGAAAATGTTGTTGGGTGTTTTAATAATTTTCTGATAAGTAGATAAAAACAGATGTTAAAATTCTGTACTCCTAAAATATATAGGATCAAGAATAAAGTTTGATGAAAATAAGTATTGTAAAAATTCAGAAATTTTGAAGTGTAAGATGAATCATGTCCTAATTTGATTAATTATATGGGTAGAATATCTCAGAGTAGTTTTAATATGTCAAGTGTTTAAAGCAGCAAGAAATGACTTTTTAGGTTTTCTAGAATAATAATAATAATAATAATAATAAAAGTATACTTTTGTTGTAAGATTTCGAATGCAGTCAAGACGTGAAAAATATAAATATGAACCCTTTGCAAAAACATTCAAACTTTTTAAAAAGTTTAAGTTTAGTAATATATTGTAACAATATATGTAAATAAATGTATTTCAAAGTTAAAAATTTGTGTAAAAAATTGTCTTTTCTTGAAAATTGATATTTATTTTTTGTTTAATTAATGATACTTATTACATTTTTGTTCTTAAAAACTAAAATATGCGTTTAATTCTGTTAAAATTGGTATATCCGTGTTGGAGATGAGAAAAAATAGTGTAAAACTAATAAAATTTGTTTAAATTCGTCTTTTTATTCTTAAAATTAATATTTTCTATTGTTTAGAATACATACTTTTGAGGAATGTATGACCGGAAAATGTTAAAAAATCTTAGAAAATTGGTGTTAAAAATATTAAATACAGTTGCTTCAATGATATCTTTTCGATATGTAAAGTGATTGTAGCATTTAGAAATGTACTTCTGAGGAATGTATTATCGGAAAATGTTAAAAAATCTTAGACGATTGGTGTTAAAAATATTAAATACAGTTGCTTCAATGATTTCAAAAACAAACTCTGTTAAAAAATTCTGTATGATTTCAAGTAAAAATAATCTGAACCTGAATACATGGTATTTAAAGTACAAAATTCACGATTATGAACTAATGATGAAAACATGGGTAACATTAAATATACAGCTAATATATAATTATAGATTAGGAAATTCTTAAAGTGTATCCAAATTTATTAAATATAGTATTGAATACAGTGAATAAGTGAAATATGTGAATAAGTATTGATATTTCCATGTTGCTTTTGAAAATACTAGTGTAAAATTATTCAAATTCGTCTTTTCTTTAAAACTGATATTTATTTTTGTTTAATTAATGATACTTGTTAAGATTTTGTTGTTAAAAACTAAAATATACGTTTAATTCTTGTGTTAAAATTGATATATCCGTGTTGGAGATGAGAAAAAATAGTGTAAAACTAAAACTAAAAAAAAAAAAAAAAAAAAAAAAAAAAGTTTAAATTCGTCTTTTTCCTCTTAAAATTATTATTAAACTAGTGTAAAACTAATAAAATTTGTTTAAATTCGTCTTTTCCCCTCTGAAAAACTAATATTTCTATTATTTTGCTTAATTAATTACACTCATTATGACTTCCAAATTTTAATTTGGAGATGTTGTGGTAACTGTTATAAAACTAGAATGGATAAATAGCTTAAATCTCTTCTTTTTTTCTCTCTAGGTGATACTTTTTCTTGAACGTAAACATTTTGTTGGATACCTTTGTAAGTTGTGACGTCAAAATTCTTTGTTATGTTCCCCTACCTGGAATGCATGCATGGAGGGGTTGCAGAAAAAAGTTTTAGTTTAGATATGACGTAATAAGAAATGCTCTGCAGGTTCACATTTGCGTGTTGAGGATTTCTTTAAATTATTCGTTTATGTATTAAAATTCTACTTAGTTGGTATATATAAAGTACGATGAAATTTCCAATTAGAGTAAAAGTTAACCAAATTCGTTTAATTCGTCTTTTTTCGTTAAAAAATCATTAGTTTCCTTTGTTAATTGTTCAATTATCGAAATTCTTTGAGGTAACGACTGTTCAAAAACTAAAAAAAAGTTTAAATTTCTATTTTAAGTTGTGTATTCTAATTTTATATTAAAAAAAATAATAAAAAAATATGAAGAAATCAGTTAAAAATTTAATATTTTCTGTTGTTTTGCTTAATTAATAATGTTCATGAAGGAAATGGTTGTCCAAAACTGGAATGCATGCTTAAATTTCTTTCTATCAAATTGAGAGTCTGAAGTTTGAGTTGAAAAAATCGTAAGAAATCAGCCTTTTTCTATAAAAATCGATATTTTTCATTGTTTTTTACTTAATTATGAATGCTCATTAAGGTTATAGCTGTTGAAAAACTGAAATGTATGTTTAAGTTTTCTCTCTTAAGTTGATAAAAATCGTAAGAGAGCAGTCTTTTTCCATAAAACTTGATATTTTCCATTGTTTTTTTACTTAATTAACGATACTCATTAAGGCTATAGCTGTTGAAAAACTAGGATACATGTTTAACTTTCAACTTTTAAGTCGTTACATTGATCATATAGTTGATAAAAATCGTAAGAAATCAGTCTTTTTCTATAAAACTGGATATTTTCTATTGTTTTTACTTAATTAATACTACTCATTAAGATGTCTATGAAGCAAAATTCAAATATATGTTTAACTTTCTTGAGTTAAATTGATAATCTCATCTTGTAGTTGAAGAAATCTAAATAAAATGGTTAAAAACTGAGATTTTTCCAGTGTTTCGCTTAATTAATAATACTCATTAAAATTATGGTTGTTCAAAATTCAAATATGAATTTAATCTTCATCATATAGTATGATTCCGAGTTGAGATGTGATTGATAATATTTTTAATTAGGGAAGGTTGTTCACCTATCCTGTTATAATAGAATGTTCCTTTTTTCCACTAGGGGGCGTTTGTGGTGGGGGATGCACGGTGGGCGCAGGGGTACCGCAGGCGGCACCGCAGGCGGGACGCGGAGGGATGCGGAGGGGCGCGGAGGGATGCGGAGGGGCGCGGAGGGATGCGGAGGGACGGCCCCTCTGCCCCTCCGCATGTCCTTAAACTGTTGTTTTCCTACTACTCATGAAGATTAGTAAGCAATATAAATTTTTGAGATTTGCAACAAAAATTTAGTATTCATCTACTCCATTCGTTAATTTTTCTGTTAAACAATTGGTCGTGTTAAAAATTCATGACTTTTTTTAAAGGAGTTACTGAAAGAAAATTTGGTACTTTTCCTAAGTATCAATTTGTAGCATGAATAATTTACTTAAATTTGCCATATATTTAATTAGAACTTAAATGCCTTTACTAAGGTACTAAAAATTATAAACTTAATTACTTTGGAAATATTATTCATTGTTAATCTAGAGTTGCTATGTTCAACCTTTCGGCTTCCTTGGGCTACATTCGAAAGAAAAAAAAATCTTAAGTTGCACACATAGAGAATGATTTAATCTTTCAGCATGTTAAAAATGTATAATTTCTAACATAATAAAAATTAAAATTTGTTGTTGAAAAAAATTCTTTATAAAGAACATCACTGGGACAATTAATTATAGTTGGTTAGTAACCCTTGTAATAAAGAAAGTTGATAAGCTATAATGAAGGTCAAGACTTCTCAACTTTAACAAAAATATCACAATATTGATATAGACGAGAAACTTTAGCGGCAAAAAATAATTCTAGTTTAAACAAGCATTTTGTAATTTTTTTTTTCTATCTGCTATAAAATTTTTATTTAAATATTCATATTACTATAATTTAGTTTATAAAAAATAGTGGTATAATTTTTTTTTCTTTTTCTTTTTTCTTTTCTTTTTTTTTTTTTTTTTTTTTTTTGTAAATTTTAAGCGTTAAATGTAGTAATACTAGAAGTGGGGTTTGTAGAACCCCGCAAAAGACATATAAATGTCAGAAATGTTATTAAAAGGTATGCAATTAAAGTTTGAAATTTTTAATTAACATGGCTAAAAATTCTAGAAATGCCAAAGTGTGTGAAATAATTTTAGACTTACGAATGAAAGAAACGTACGTAAAATAATTATGGAGAATTTTCAGAAACAATAAAGATAAAACAGATTTTGTGTGTGTAATAAATCTACGACTAATCATCAATGTTTTAGGGTATAAAAGCCTATAGTAGATACTATTAGCCTATGGTACTTCAACAAGCCGTAGCAAAAGTGCAGTAATATAAAACAAAAATAGGACCTGATAAAAGCCGTCGATTTATTACAGCGAACCATTTTAGGCGGTGACAGGATTAATCTCGAATGATTGAAGACGTTACTAAGGCAGTTAGAGGTCCATTTAGCTTTCATCACCTATTTCAGCTAAGAACTAGAAGAGGGGAATTTCTATACTCGTTTTCTTTCCCCCAATTTACACCTCCAAAGTGTCAATTGGAATTTCTAATGTTTTGGTATAATGATACTTTTAAGAAAATGATGGTTTTTTGTAGAGACTCCATCAGCATTGCAAATGTTGCTTCGATGTTTCTTTTGATGAATTTGCCACATAAGGCAGTATTGATTGTGGGTTAGCTGATAAGCGTAATGGCTGTCAACAACCTCAATTTCTATTTTTATGTGCGCTGTTGTTACGCATTCATAAGTATGTGAATTCTCAGTATCTTGGAAGTATTATGAAGATAGAATGTAAATAAATTAAGATTGTTCTTCAAATTATCATCGTCTTTCACTTAAATCTCTGCCTTTTAGTCAAATTTATCTCATATTTCTAGTTTTTTTTGTGTGGTTTAAAATTGAAATCTCCAAATGCCCAATTTTACAGAATTATCTTTTTCACACCTCATAAGAACTAATCGGAAATTGTGTTTTAATAAAATGGACCATTTTAGTGAATCCACTAGCGATGCAAATGTTACTTTCATGTTTCTTTTGGTAAATTTGATAAGAGAAGTTACTGTTCATCGGAGGTTAGCTGATAATAGCATAATGGCTGTCAGCAACCTCAACTATATCTTATTTTAAGCACTCTATACTATTGATAAATAAGGTAACTTTTCAGCATCGTAAAGACATTAGAAAAATTAAGTAAATCAAGGCAGTTCTTCAGGTTCACTTCGTCTTTCCCACGAATCCGAGTTTGCAGTCAAATCCAGTCTAACCCTGGACCACAATTACAAAATATGCATCTTACGGGGGAAAAAAAAGTTGAAATTTCTAATTTTGTGTTATTTGCATAATAATACTTTTAGAAATCCTGCTTATTCTTGTTGGCATAAGTGTCCACATTGTTTTAAGTGTAATAGTTATTTATACCGATAAATTCAAAGCTGTACAAATTTTGTTTTATATTTCTGTTCAAAACTACGGTAGAAGATAAAATTTTCTTTGGCACTAAAAAACAGATAATAATCCTATAATGAAATCAGAAATTTCAATTATTATTTAATTTTTATATGTGCTTACGCATTGGTTAATTATAATAAGTTAGTTATTAATAATATTAATAATCGAAAATCACACAATAAAACATTCATAAACAGGTAAATATCCATTAGCATTATCCTTTTCAGACCAGTAATTACAATAATGCTATATATACTCATTCGTTATTGTTCATTGCTAAAATGACACGATAGTAAATAGCAGAAATAAAAAAAAGGAGTTTCTGAAATTGATATTTTAGAGAGTTAGTGCTAGTAATTTGAAGATCCTGTATGTGGACTTAAAGTTCTAGTTCTTAAAAAAATATAAATTTTAATAAATTATAATTACAAATAACACATTTATAATAGTTAAATAAGTTAATAATCTATCAATCTTAATTTTATTTACTTATTTTTATTTATTTTCTTTAACTGTAATGATCCTAAGCTAAATAATTACAAAATTATTACACGCTGTCTTGGAAGAAGTTGGGTAAAAAAAACATTTAATCTTCAAGGTATCCCAGGAAGAATTCAGCATTAGATTTCTGCAAATATCAATAGAGTTTTTAGAGGGACAATTTGAAACTCTGTTATGCTGGATTTTCTGGATATTTAATAAAAATTGCCAAAATAATATATTTTCAAAATGGTTCGACATTGAAATCTACAATAATTTCATGGTGTATACCGAGTAGCACAAATTGTGTAACGAAATCTGCATAGCTGATAGTATTTATTTGTGCCTCCTTCCGCCCGCAAAAAAGACATTGCTACATAGATTTGAAATCAAAATCTCGAAAAATCCAACGGTTTAGGTTTTACGAGAGAATGACCCGCGTATATGAGTTTCAGGTTAAAATAATTTACAAAAGCATGCCATCTTACAACGATGTAAACGTTGTACATTGACATTTTTTCATGTTGTGTTTTGATTTAAAAACAGCGATTTAAAGAATCTCCATAATTTGAACCTATTTTAAAGAAAGTATGGAATTATCGACAGCTAAAATTAACCTTTTTAAGCAGTAACGGTACGGTATTTGACTTAAATTGTTTTACTTGGACGCAAAATAGTATAAAAATTCTCAAATATAATGAAAGAAAAAAAAATTACAATCCAGAATTTGAACTAATCGTTAGAATGCAATACCACACAATCTTGTCATAAATGTAATGAAATGCAATATTAATTTTAACTGTAGAAAATGAGATTTCTGTTTCTTTTTTTCTGTTTCTTTCTTTCTTTCAATTGTTCTGTTCTTTCAATGAGATTTCTCTTTCTTCTTTTTAGGTGCGTTCATAATTATGTAAATACGTAGCACCTATAGTGGTCGTTCAGTTCGTCCGTCTGTCTGTCCATCTGTCCGTCTGTCCGCATATAACAACGCAAAAACTACCCAACCGAATCATTTGAAATTTAAAATACATAATTATTACATAATTTTGTCGAGTCATTTCAAATTTTATAAAAATCGGATGCATAGATCAATTACAGGGGCAATCAAAATTATTCAATTACATTATGGTCAATGGGGAAAAAGTTTCAAATGAATTTTAATCGTTTGAAATTTAAAATACATAATTATTACATAATTTTGTTGAATTATTTAAATTTTTTTGATAATCGGGTGCATAGATCAATTACAGAAACAATCAAAAGTATTCAATTACATTATGGTCAATGGGGAAAAAGTTTCAAATGTATTTTATACGTTTGAAATTTAAAATACATAATTATTACATAATTTTGTCAAGTTATTTCAAATTTTATGAAAATCGAATGCATAGATCAATTACAGGGACAATCAAAAGTATTCCGTTACATTACGGTCAATGGGGAAAAATGTTTCAAATGCATTTTAATGCTGTTACACTCATTCCAACTTAATAAAATTTATATGCAACTATAAAGTGCATATTATAATATACATTTTACATAATTTGTGGTACAAAGAACATTTGTTATTGATTTACAAGCAGTGGCGTAGCTAAGGGGGGGCAAGGGGGACGTCCGCCCCGGGCGCCGAGGCCTAGGGGCGCCAAATTGAGAGAAATTGTTATATATCTATATTGGGGTGGGGGCGCAAAATTTCTTGCTGGCCCCGGGCGCCAAAAAACATAGCTACGCCACTGTTTACAAGGCCATACAAAAGTATTCCATTACATAATGATATAGGGAGAACATTGTTTGATGAGCGTTTTAATTGTAATTAACTATTTACAATTTCATGAGATTGATATATGAGAGTGATATTTTTAAAACTTCGTTATCGTGCGAACGCACCTCATTTGCTACGCTTCACGTGCAATTTCCAACTTGTTTTAATTGTTTCGCCCATAAATGTTATTACTATTTAATTAAAGTAACAATATTCAGCAAAATTACTCAGTTGTTAGAAAACGGGGCTTTTAAGAATTCGCGTCTTTTTTCAGCTGACGCTATGAAAATCGCTCTCTGCTTTTTGTCACCTGACGTTGTGACGTCAGAGAGTAGATGTTGGAGCGGGAGCAGACGATTGTTGGTTTTTCAGCGACATGGGAGGTGAAAGAAGTTCTTTGGTAATTTTTTTGCGTATTAAATTTTGAGAAAAAAGAAATAGGCTCAGATTAGGGATGCACCGAATATTCGGAATCTATTCGGTATTCGGCCTATTCGGCCATGTTACCGAATATTCGGTTAGGCCGAATATTAAACTATTCGGTTGAGCCGAATATTCGGCTTGGCCGAATATGAAATTATTCGGCCTGCTGAATATTCGGTATGACCGAATATCAAAATATTCGGCCATAGTATTCGGCCATTCAATACTTAATAAAAACTTTTACAAACTTTTCACTATTTCTATTTTTAACTGTCAATTTTTTAATTTATATTTAAAATAATTAGAAACAAAATCATTTTTAAATAAAATAGAATGTTTTTACATTATTTATTTGCTGTTTGTAAAGTATAACTTAAGAAAATTAAACATGAGAAGGATTAAAATGGTGATTTATTAGGATTCTCCTTAGGCATAAATTATGTGCAGATACAAGTTTCTAAATTTTGTTTAGTAAATAATCTGTTTCTTGCTTTCCCCCAAATAAAAGTCCTTTAAAAGTAAAAACAACTTTTGAGATTAGTAATAGCTATCAAGGCAGACAATTTTTGTTCATGAAACCATAATCATAATAAACTTATTGAGTCGTAAGTACATTGTATTTCATCTCACTCTAGGTCAAAACTTGTGTGTTCGTTTATTATATTAACGATAAATAAGATAACATATTTTCAACTCACATACTTTGATTTCTGTAAAATATGATATTGTGGGAAGGGTGGAAAATACCACCATTCATAAGAAAAGAACTATGAGCCAAACATGCCTTTATTCAAAATTAAGTTGAAAGTATTTGTACTTTATATTGAAAAAAATTTGCCTTGAGTTATTTAAAAAGGACAATTATCAGACTGTAAAATTTTTCTTCGGCCATTTTTTCATTATTTGATTTTAAAATTTTTGTTTTGATTCATAGAAAATTTTATTAATTAAAGTTCATAATTGTGCTTCTTAAATAAGTCAAGGCAGATTTTTTTTCAAAACTAAATGTTCTTATAAAAAGCTCTTGTTTATCAAAATGTAAGTTTCTTTTATTAAATATTATGTAAAACTATTTTAAAAAGTAACATTTTAATATGTTTAAATTTTAAAATATAAAAGGAATTTGGAAAGCCGAATATTCGGTATTCGGCCGAATAGTTAACTATTCGGCTGGCCGAATATTCGGTATTCGTCCCAACAATTACTATTCGGCTAGCCGAATATTCGGTATTTGGTTCACCTGTCGGCCGAATATTCGTTATTCGGTATTCGGCCAAAATCACTATTCGGTGCATCCCTAGCTCAGATTTTAAATTTCTGGGCCATCTTTAGCTGAGATGAGGATAATTTTATCCTTAATTATATATTAAATTTATATATGATGAGTTTAAGTTAGGAATACAAAACAAAGTGTCCAGCTGCGTTTACGATCTAAAGTTTTGAGTTTTGTTCTTCAACACTTCGAAGTTCTGAGATTCGCTGTGCCAACAGGTATTTTGTTAGTCAAAAGAGTTGCGAAAAAAGAATATTTGGCTTCACATATTTTAAGTGAGTTAATTTTGAGTTCTAGTATGATTATTTCTCATTTATTCTGTATGTATATATATGTTTTTTTGTAAATAATGTAAATATAATTCAGTGTCCATCTAAATTCAATTTTTGTAAATATTTCAAAATTTCGGATTATATTCCAAATTAAATCAGTGTGTAATTTTTTAAGAGTAAGTTTTATAATTAAATATATCATAAAATTAAGATTTAATAAGTTGTTTTTGGTTTTCAATTTGAAGTTTAGTTTTGTTTATTTATTTTTTTTTGGTGAGTTTTTTAGCCGCCCTGCAAGCACGCCATTGCAGTTTAGCGGCACATTTCTGTGTCTTTATTTTATGTTAGATTATTTTGAGTTTTGACATAGAAAAGTGGCGTCCGCGACAGGACTTTTGAGTTTAATTAAGATTTTTGATTTTGTTTTTTGAGAAATAATCATACCATTTGATAGTCGTATTTGGAATAAATAATTTATGCCGGATATGTATTATTTAAATTTTGAGTATACTTTCGATTTTATATGTCATGAGTGCGGTTAATTTTTATTTATTGTTTTTGTTTAGAATTATAATATTGTGATTGTTGAGCTTAGAATTTATTAAAATTTATGAGTAATATTTACAAATACTGATAAGTTTATAAATTGAGATTTTGAGTATATTTTCATTTATATAAAAATGAATATTGATACTTTAAAGAAAAAACGTGCGACGGCACGTAGCGCTTTTACGAGAACAGCTAACATTTTAAAGGACGAATTAGAAAAGGAACAACCGGATAAATCCGTTTTAGACGATAAATTTGTAAAATTAAAATCTATAATTGAGGAATTAAAATCTTATGATTCGGAAATGTTAGATTTAATGATAGCAGCTAATGTTACTGAGCAAAATCTAGAAACTGAAGCTATAAGTTGCGAGGAATATACCGATGAATTTATAACGCTGAGTCGCCGAATAAAAGAAAAAACGGATAATTCGGACATTAAAATTAGTGCGAGTTCTAATGTTGATAGTAATGCAAATGCGTGCAATGAAAAACGGTACAAATTGCCGAAAATCCAAATTAAAAAATTTGATGGTCAACTATTAAGTTATCTTTCGTTCTGGGGTCAATTTAAAAAAATCCACGAGGATAAGAGTCTGGATGATGTTGACAAATTTCATTATTTTGCCCAATCAATGTTACCGGGGACTCGAGCTTATGAGTTAATTGAGAGTTACCCCTTAACTGCGGAAAATTATCCGAAAGTCATTTCTGCGTTTGAGGAACGTTTTGGTAACAAAGAAATTTTAACTGAGATATATGTCAGAGAGTTGTTAAAATTAATTATCCAAAATGTGCGTTCACAAGGTAAAGATAAGTTACCCCTGGTGTCATTGTTTGATAAAATTGAGTCTCATCTCAGAGCTCTCGAGTCTTTAGGTGTACACCAAGACTCCAATACTGCTTGGCTATATCCCATGGTTGAATCATGTTTATCGGCTGAAATGATTAGGGCAGAGGTTCCCAAAGTGTGCTCCGCGGAGCCCTTGGGGCTCCGCCTGAACTTTCTAGGGGCTCCGCGATGTTACAGGAAAATTATCAAATTATGAAAGAAATTAGCATATTGCAAGTGAAAAATTTTCAAAAGTATGTAGGAATTTGTGTGTGCGTGTCAAAAATAAATATACATTTAATTCGGATGGAAAATACAATAATACACCCCAAAGCTATTTATTTTCTGTATAATATTTTTGGTTTGAATTGCTTTATTATATGTTTCTCCATTTTATGTGTTTAAAAAAATCAATTTAAATTAGGCTACAAGAAATAGTATTCTAAATCGAATGCACAACGTCAATCAAAACAAAAAAGGCCCGCCAGTGCTGTTAACTCTGCTTGATTAATAACTGTGCTTGAGAACAGTTTTGTTCTTTGAAGCTCCGCCTGTTGATATGTTTGTACTTAATTCTTTATTTCTCACACTTCATAATCAGATGAAGCAACAAATGAGCTTTTGAACAATGAAATTATTTCTGTACCGTACACCCCAAATCAAGTATTGTCATCAAAGCAAGACAGAACCGAGACATTGGGAGTAAGGCAATCTCGATAAAAAACTAAAATACGATGAAAATTACTTATAAAATAAGATTTATTGAAACATATGATGATCGGCTTCTCTGTGTGATTTGTGGTAAAGTTTTGAACAACAGTTCAATGTTTTATGTTTTTTGTATATTTAAACTTTCTATACTATTTTTCATTGTACAACAAGAAAAAATGCCCCTAGAAAAAAATGTCATTTAAAATGCCCCTTTTTTGTAATAGCTTGTATCATTTAACAAACCCCTCATTCATCTAATATTTATATACGTTGTGCATATATTTTTTTCCCTTTTCGTAACTTTAATTGCTTTAATCTGTTTGTTTTATTTTTATAATTCTTAGTTCTTTAAATTTCCTATGCTATTTTACATAATTGTATTTAATTTCAGAAGCAATGTATATTGCTGAAAACGCATTTTTTCAGCATTACAACCCCTGTAAATTTTTCTTGTAATTGGTCTGTGCCACATTTTCCAATCAAAAATAAGTCAATAGCAATATAAAGAATATATATTGGTTATTTACATTTGTTATCACACTAAGAATTTGAAACTTTGCTCAGCTCCACCTCTTGCTTAGACGTTTGATCAATGAGTGCCTGCCCTGATATAAATTTAATCCCACCCATACATTCTTTTTTGTTAGTAAAGTTTTTTTACTAGTTGCAGTTCGTTTAACATGTGTAGTTTTTACCTGCTTATCTGTTTTGAGGCAAAAACAATGACGAAAAAAAGTTTCTTTCAAAACTATAATTAATAGCCAAATACTTTAAATAAAGTACCTATAAAAGTGAACAACTTTTCACCTAACAATTCAGCTTATAGATTTTTCCCCGCCCACTTAAATGTTAAAACGATGACTTGTTTCTTAATGTAGTTCTTAAAAATGGTTCAAAAAAAGAAGCTGAGAGTGGATTCATTTTCGTTTCATGTTCAGAAGTGATACTAGAGACTTAAAGAAGCTCGAAAAAATATTCCATAATCGCATAATTCTAATACGGGTAGGTGGTACTAGCGAAAACGTGTTACATATTTTCTCATGGATGACTGGAACTACTCATTTCCTTTTCTTAGGGAGTATAATTGGAATTATACAGAAGTATCACAATGCAACAACTGTACAACTTACCTTTTTTTCTGTGTGTGTGTGGTTTTCGCCATAAATAATCGTTTTACGTAAGCCCCATGTAATACATAATCCAGACATGGTTACCATTTTCATCATTAATTCAGAATTCATATTGGAAATCCCCCAAAAATATTTTATATTTTAAAAATGGATGTCATGAACCCATTAACACTTGGACTGCCATGGCTGTCATTTGTGAAGGCCAGTGATGTTTCCGTTGGGCCACTGGCTATCACATATGATAGCAGTGTTGGGTATGAACGCGCTCACTGAACGAAAACTCACGAGTTTCGCTCACTATTTGTGAACTTTGAACTGAACTTCGCTCACTATTTTATAAACGAGTTTGAACTGAACGGAAACTCAAAAAATAGACGAGTTTGAACGAAATTTACATTCAGATTTACGTTCAATTTTTTCATAATTTAAAATTTTTCCAGACCTTAGTACACTTTTTCCCTCTTTCAAATGACATTTAGAGGCCTACACGAGCCTCAGGACGGGTTAAGTCTGGATATCACTTTTCTGGGTAGTATCCTAATCTTACTTGTGCAGACTCGGGTCGCGCCGAACCGGACCTGGGCTGTATACAATTTCGCTGAAAATGGATATATACAGTAAACTCTCTGTACAAGGTGGACTGTGTAAGGCGGAAATATGTCTAAATCGGAAAGATTTTAAAGAAATCGGAAAGATTTTAAAAGAAACAAACATCGCAGCCTACGGCACTTCTGCATAAATGGAGATTATAAACAGACTAAAGTAAGTTTTTTTGGCCAGAACTCTTCCGTAAGGGTAAATATCAATGTCCTGTAAAAATGTACTCGGGGTCGGGCCGGGTTCGGTGTGAAATTTCAACTTTTTTTCCGGGCCGGGCCAAGCTCGGGCCTTTTTTTAGCTATTACATCGGGCCGGGTCGGGCCTTGTTTTTAGCTATTATATCGGGCCGGGTCGAGCGTTGATTTTAGCTATTATATAGGGCCGGGTCGGGCCGCTAAATTTTCTCTACGATCCGGGCTGGGCTCGGGCCGAAATTTTTAATATCGGGCCGGACATTTTTTTTTCTATGGATCGGGCCTGGAAATTTCCGTCCGTGCATATCTCTATCTTACATATCGAATAATCAAATGATTAGTTCACAAAATTTTGTAAATTTGGACAATAATATCCAAACATTAAAAAAAAAAAAAAAGAAAGAAAGAAAAAGAAAAAAAAAGAACTTTTTAGTGAACTTAGTTCACTTTTACAAATGAGTTTGATTTGAACGAGTTCGTTTGAAAATTTTTGAATTTGAACGTGAATTTAAATCACTTTTCAGAAATTGAACTTGAGTTTGAGTTAGTTCGTTTATTTTGTGAACGTGCCCAACACTGTATGATAGCCATGGCGTTTCAACACTTCAGGCCTTGGCTATCAAAAACGGTACGAGTTACATGAAAATGGTTTTGGAGTTTGATTATTGGACTCCTTATATATGATGTGTCAGACATACGTGGTTTGTGCAAATTGATATATGTCCCGATTGTATGAGCTAGAAAGTTGTTGTAGAAAATGAAATAATTTCCACATTTTTCTCTTTCTTATCGTAATTAAAATTCAAAAAATTCTAACCTAATATAATAGAAAATAAATAAAAATATAGAAAATAAAATATTAGAAAAAATAATAGACAGAAAATCCAAACCAATAATCTCACAAGCTCATCCTTGCATATATTTAAAAATTTTCCATTTAAGATATTATAAGGTAGAAACATAAATCTTAATAAATTATTTTAATGATAAATGACAAATTTAGTTGGCTATCAAATAAGCCTTGACCACTCATGGAAGAATTTACACTAACTTTCGCGGGGTGCTTTGGCTATTATTTTTGATAGCAAGGATGAGAATTTCCCTGTGTGTTCAGGCATAAAAGTGGGAAATGAAAAAAAAAAGGCGGAAAAATTTCTTCATCTATTTAGTGGCACCAAAGTCGTATAATTTAAGCGTCATTTTAATAGCTACATATACAATCAAATTAAATGTAACTGCACATATTACTGTTTTTTTTTCATAACTTAGAAATTATTAACAATATCGTTTGCTTCAGACATACATCTCGAAAAAGTTATCACAGAAATTACCCAAAAGTGTTGTATAAATAGTACAAATTATTCTATTCCAAAAACACTTCCTTTCACTTTAAATTTTTAAAGTAAAAAAAAATCATTCTTAAGACATTTTGAACATCTTCATTTATATGACTGACTTTCAGATGCTTATATAAGCTAATTTTTCATTTTATGTCTTTTTCACAACAATTCAAGAACAAACTCCAAGGATTTGAATCCACAAAATGTCAGGCAATTTTTCAGACCACACCTAATAATAACTTTCTAAAATTTTCTTTGATTTTTGCATTAATCCAGAGAATGTCCAAAATTGCTTTAAAAAAGGTGGTATTCCTCCTTTAGGAGGAACTCTTTCATACCTGTGTACTGCAAAATGAGTCAGATTAAAAAATATTGATTTTATGTTCCAAATACTCAAATTACACACACACACAACTGGCACCCTGGTGAACATTAACAGTTTTCGCTTGGCAGTCAACGTGTCAACAGTATCGCTTGAACCCCGCTCTAGTGAAAATATTTTGTTTTAATATTTAAGATTTTTAAAATTTCTAGTATGAATTTAGAATTTCTGTATCAGGAAAATGCCAAACTGAGAATCATTTCTGGCTCGGATTTTTATCCATCAGATTTTTCTGTGCACCATAGGCATAAAGAATTGATTTATAAACCATAGAGTATTGTTAGGTTCAGGGGCTCCGCCTTAGAAATTCTTCCCAAAAAGGGCTCCACGAGCCAAAAAGTTTGGGAACCGCTGGATTAGGGTATGGCAGAGAAGCGTTCTATTTAGTGACAAGGGACCACGTCTCTCGAATCTTTTACAGTTTCTGCGAAAAGAAGTTGAGGGGGAACAGAGAGTCAAACTTGCACGGTCAGGGTTTGAAATTTCTCCTCCTTCACGTGATGAACGCCCTAAAGAGATCAAATTTAAAAATAAAAAACCGCCCGTGAGTGCTGCAAGTTTGGTAGCAACTAAGGAACAAAAATGCGTATTTTGCGGGAAAAATCATGAAAGTAAAGAATGTTTTTCGGCTCGGTCTTTGCCCCTGAAGGAAAGGTTAGATAAATTAAGAGAATTAAAGTGCTGCCTACGCTGTCTTAAGCCTGGCCATTTTGCTAAGGATTGTAAATTATTCATACAATGCCACCTGTGTAAGCGATCGCACCCCATAATTTTGTGTCCCGAGATTCAAGAGAAAAAAATGAGAGTACGGCTAGCGCAAAAGGTTCGACTACAGTACAAGCTACTATGTCTACACCTTCATGTATGAAAGAAGTCCTCCTTATGACATTAATGGTGGAGGTAGTGTCAGGTGGCATACGGAAAAAGGTCAGGTGTCTCCTGGATTGTGGATCTCAAAGGTCGTATGTGCTGAAATCTACAGCCAAAAAAGCTTTAAAATTAGAATGCCTTTCCTCTGAGAATTTAACCCATTCTCTGTTTGGAGGGACACGAACTGAGTCTAAAGATCATAAACGATATTCTATGAGATTATGTCCTGTAGGAAGACGTACTGAATATCAATTCTGCTTTCTAGATCAGGAAAAAATTTGCGGAGGGATACCACGCGTCTCTAAAGGTCCTTTATTAAAGGAATTAAAAATGCATAGAATTTGGATTTCAGATGTGGGCGACGGTTACCCGGAAATAGAAATTTTGATAGGTAGTGATATTTATGGACAAATTCTTACAGGTGATGTAATTCAACTTAATGAGGGTTTGACAGCCATTAATACTAAATTGGGTTGGACTTTATGTGGAGAACCAACAGGATTAAATGTTCAGAGTTTTGAGGGTGCCCAATCCATGTTAGTAACTAATCTACATGTTCAAAACATGAGAGTTTCTGATATGTGGAGTTTAGAAACAATTGGATAGCAGATAAAGCGCAAACGTTTTCCAAAATGGTGGAAGATCAATTAGCTGAGGAACAGTTTTTGAAGGGTGTTCATAGAAACGAAGATGGGAGATATTGCGTAAGCTTGCCTTGGGTTCAAAAATTTCCACCTAACATTGCCTCTAATCGGCATATTGCAGAAAAAAGGCTTTTTGCTACTACTCGTAAATTAGAAAAATTGAACAATTTTGAAGAATACGATAAGATATTTAAGGAATGGCTGTCTGAAGACGTAATAGAAAAAATCCCAGAATCTGAAAAGAATGAAAAGGGACATTATTTGCCACATCATCCAGTTATTAAATTAGATAGTTTAACTAGTAAAATTAGGCCCGTTTTCGATGCTTCATGCAAATCGGATAACTCGCTTTCGCTAAACGATTGTTTGATTAAAGGTCCGAATCTCGTAGAAGAAATTCCGGCGATTCTAATGAGGTTTAGAGAAAAGGCGATTGGCGTAACTTCTGATATTAGGCGAGCGTTTTTACAAATTGGCATAAAGCGGGAAGACCAAAATTATCTAAAATTTCTTTGGTGGGAAAATAATAAAATTTCTGAATTCCGACATAAAAGGGTTGTTTTTGGGGTTACCAGTAGCCCATACCTGTTGGCAGCAGTGATCTCATTCCACCTTAAAAATGTACCTTCAAAATTCGAAGATGTGGCCCTGAAGCTCAAAAAGTCATTCTACGTTGATAACTGCGTAACCTCGGTGAATACGAGCGCAGAACTTGAAATATTTATGAAGCAAGCAACCGACATTATGGCAGATGCCCAAATGGAACTGCGTATGTGGACATTTGGTCCTGAAAGTGAAAAGTTCTCTTCACAGAACACTGATCCGGTCTGTCCTGTTTTAGGTCTTCAGTGGGACCGGATAAATGACAATTTTTTCATTCCATTCAAAACTGAGCAAATATCATCAGATTTTTCAAAAAGAAAATTACTTTCTATAGTTCATTCTATTTTTGACCCTCTGGGGTTCATTGTGCCAGTAATGATACCTGCCAAATTAATTCTTCAAGAAGCTTGGGCCACAAAGGCAAATTGGGACTTACCTTTGCCAGATGAATTAAAGAATCGGTTTTTAATGTGGTACCAAGATTTAGCTTGTATTTCCCAGCTTAAATTTCCTCGTCGCATAGGTTATGGAAAAATAGATACTTGGTCCCTTCATGTCTTTTGCGACGCCAGTAGAAGCGCCTATGCCACCGTTATATTTTTAAGAAGTGAAGAAGATGAAGATGTTTATGTGAGGTTCGTGGCAGCCAAATCTCGTGTATCTCCATTGAAGAAAGTGACCATTCCGCGATTAGAGTTACTAGCTTGTGTTTTAGGAGCTCGTTTAGCCAAATACGTTTCTAATGCTTTGTTGTTTGAGGGAGCTCCAATCTACTACTGGACGGATGCAACTGTAGCTCTTTGCTGGATTCAACGAGAAGAAAACTGGGGTCTCTTTGTGAATAATAGAGTAAAGGAGATTCAAAGTTTGTCTAAGAAAGAATGCTGGAGACACATCCCAGGAAAAATTAATCCAGCTGATATAGCTTCTCGTGGCTGTACTCCCCAACAGTTGTTGCGTTGCGGTTGGTGGGAGGGGCCTGATTTTCTGAAAGCAACTCCCGAGGAGTGGCCTAATTTTAATTTTTCCCCAGATGAAGAATTAGTCGCTTCAGAATTAAAGAAAACAAAAATTGTTAACTTAAACGTGAAAATAGAAAGCACTGAGTGGTACGAGCATTTTTCCAGTTTTTCCAAAATTGTCAGAATTTTCTGCTGGATGTTGCGATTTGTGAATAAACTGAGAAAGAAGCCTTCCTATGATACTAATACCCTAACATTGGAAGAAAAAACTAAAGCTGAGATAATTCTATGGGGTATAGAGCAAAAAAAGTATTTTCATGAGAAGGAAAATTCCGTTCATGGTTTGGTGGTTGTGCGTGGCGATGACGATATTCTTCGGGTGAAAACTAAAATAATCGAAAGAGATGATGAACTTTCCTTTTTATATCCAATTCTTCTTCCGTCCAAGCATTACTTAACTGAATGCCTAATTAGACAATATCATATGAAGTACTGTCATGCTGGTGTGCAGATATTGGCTGCTAAATTAAGACAGAAATACTGGATTATTTCATCAAAGAGAAATATAAAATCTAGCATAAACCGTTGTGTAGTATGCAAAAGATTCACTTCCAAACCTTTAACAACGCCCCCGATACATTTACCCCTTGACAGAGTAAGGGATGCTGCTGTCTTTGAAGTCACCGGAACTGACCTGTGTGGTCCTCTGCTTTTAAAGCCAAAGGGAAAAGCCTGGATTGTGTTGTTCACCTGTGCAGTATACAGAGCAATTCACCTTGAACTTCTCACGGCACTTAGCACGGAATCCTTCCTCCAGGCTTTTCGAAGATTCATCGCCAGACGAGGACGTCCGTCAGTTGTGTACTCGGACAACGGGACCAATTTCAGAGGAACGGACAATGCATTGAAAAGTCTGGATTGGAAGAAAATCACTGAATGCTATCCAATTAAGTGGAAGTTCAATCCCCCTACAGCAGCCTGGTGGGGGGGATGGTGGGAGCGACTTATTCGCTCGTACGAACTTTACTCGTACGAACTTTACTCGTACGAATTTTAGGTAAATCCTCAGTGAATTTTCAAGAGCTTTTAACAGTCCTGTGCGATGTTGAAGCCATAATAAACAGTCGTCCACTGACATATATTTCGGATGATTCTGATGAGCTCATTCCTTTGACACCCTCCTTGTTTCTGCAAGATATCAGACAAGTGGGAGTGCCTGATTTAGATATTATCGATTCCGATAAATTGAACTTACGTGTGAGGTATGTCAACAGTTTGCGACAAGAACTGAGAAATCGTTTTCGCAAAGAATATTTGGGACAACTTGTCCAGAAAGCCAATATTAAATGCCAAGAACTTAAAGTGGGGGACATTGTCCTCATTGAACTTGAGAGAAAAAAACGTGTATTGTGGCCCATGGGCAAAATTGTGAAAATATACAACAGTAGGGATGGTGCTTCCAGAATAGTACAGGTAAAAACTAACAGCGGATGTTTGACACGACCAATTCAAAAACTTTACCCAGTGGAAGTGTCAACTGGAGATGCTGTGCTTACCTTGGCACCGGAAAATAGATCCAGATATGGAAGGTTGATTAAACCACGTAAGAAGTAATATTTAAGACTGTAAATAATGACTTTTATTTGATTTATTTTGTTAATAAGAACTCTAATTCTAATTTTTATATAATTTATGTTCTGTATTTCAATTTAGTTCCTATTATTTGTTTTTCATGTTTATTTGATCTAGCAATGTTCAATTTAACTTTATTTTTTAGTATCAAACTTGCTTAGTGTTAAATGAGAAATAATTGATTTTAAGAAAATCAAGGTGAGAGGATGTTAGAAAACGGGGCTTTTAAGAATTCGCGCCTTTTTTCAGCTGACGCTATGAAAATCGCTCTCTGCTTTTTGTTACCTGACGTTGTGACGTCAGAGAGTAGATGTTGGAGCGGGAGCAGACGATTGTTGGTTTTTCAGCGACATGGGAGGTGAAAGAAGTTCTTTGGTAATTTTTTTGCGTATTAAATTTTGAGAAAAAAGAAATAGGCTCAGATTTTAAATTTCTGGGCCATCTTTAGCTGAGATGAGGATAATTTTATCCTTAATTATATATTAAATTTATATATGATGAGTTTAAGTTAGGAATACAAAACAAAGTGTCCAGCTGCGTTTACGATCTAAAGTTTTGAGTTTTGTTCTTCAACACTTCGAAGTTCTGAGATTCGCTGTGCCAACAGGTATTTTGTTAGTCAAAAGAGTTGCGAAAAAAGAATATTTGGCTTCACATATTTTAAGTGAGTTAATTTTGAGTTCTAGTATGATTATTTCTCATTTATTCTGTATGTATATATATGTTTTTTTGTAAATAATGTAAATATAATTCAGTGTCCATCTAAATTCAATTTTTGTAAATATTTCAAAATTTCGGATTATATTCCAAATTAAATCTGTGTGTAATTTTTTAAGAGTAAGTTTTATAATTAAATATATCATAAAATTAAGATTTAATAAGTTGTTTTTGGTTTTCAATTTGAAGTTTAGTTTTGTTTATTTATTTTTTTTTTGGTGAGTTTTTTAGCCGCCCTGCAAGCACGCCATTGCAGTTTTGCGGCACATTTCTGTGTCTTTATTTTATGTTAGATTATTTTGAGTTTTGACATCAGTAAAGGGCGATGTTTTAAAATTATTTGATTGGAGCCATATCGATATACCGTTTTCTGAACCCTCCACTGCACCGTGTGCCACATCTGGCACATGCCTAAAACCACTATAATTCTCACTATGTGCCATGAATTTGGCCAATAAGATCTAAGTAACTGATCAAGAACAGTCCAGAGAAAAGAACGACCTTTATTTCGCCCATGTCAGATAGTTAGTTGCATTCAACAAAAAATTAAAATTTATTTTTCGAAAAAAAAAAAAAAAAAAAAAAAAAGATTAAGCTATTAAGGCAAAATTTTATTATTATTAATATTATTTTACTGAATACTTAAAAATATTAATATAATGAAAGTTGCAGAGTGTTGAGAAGATAAAATTTATTAATTTAAGCCCGTTTAATTACAAAGTATAGCAATACAGTATTTATAAACCTTAATTGTGTATATTTGGTACAAGGCATAAAATATAGAATTTAAGCTGAATAAATATGTATGTATACCTGGTGTCCCAAAAAATGACTGATGGACTTTAAAATTCAATAACTTGCAAACGGTGACAGCTATTTAAAAAAAAAATTTCAGGAGGGTTATGTAGAATGTCAGGAGTTTTTTTACCGTAATTTTTTATTTTAGTTCGCATATCAAACAATAGGTGGCGCTGACGGCGATTGAAGGCCAAGTAGACGCTTCACTCAGCACTGATCACCTGGCCTTCAATCGCCGTCAACGCCACCTATTGTTTTAAATTCGAACTAAAATAAAAAATCACGGTAAAAAAAACTCCTGACATTATACATAACCCTCATGCAAAATTTTTTTAAATAGCTGTCACCCTTTGCAAGTTATTAAATTTTTAAATCCATCAATCATTTTTGGGACACCCGGTATATATATATATTTCCACCAACATCAGACCAATACATGGATTTCAAATATTTGTTTTCATTTAAAAAAATCGTGCAGTGAAGGGTAAAATGCATGCATTTAGGATATTAAAATAAATGAGCACAAAACATGTTTAGTTGAGAAATGCAAAATTCAATTGTGATTCTCAAGAGGGAAATTGTGTTATTAAGGGGGTCAGTTTACTTTTTCAACAATTTCATTTATTTTTTAAAATATGGTTCAAATGTTGAATTCACTGCATTTCAATGATCAACTAGCAGTGAATTTTTTAAAAAACATTTTTAAAACTGCTATAAAAATAAAACTATTTTTTAAACTTTTTTAAATCATTAGTACTTTTTAAAAATTACATTTTGGTCCAATTTTTTTAAAAATATTTTTAAATGTGTATTAAACTTGATTGCCACATCTAATATTGCATTTGATAATTTTTTTTTTGTCATTGAAAAAAGATGGTAAAAGATAGCGACAAAAGATTAAATCTATCACATCTTCATACACTTTTATTTATTTATTTTTTAAATAACAAAAGACCTGACGTCAAATTCCATGCGCAGATTTATCACGTATAATAAAGAATATCTGGTACGGAAAATCGCGCTGGGTGTATTAAATTTACAATATCTCACGATATAACTGCCGTATGAATAAAAATGATGTGTTAAAATATTCACATTTAAACAGGCTTTCATTTAATGTTTAAAAAGAACAATCGATATTTTGACCAATTTTAAACTTAACTGTCTCCTTAAATTGTGCTGGCCCCACACTAGGCACAGAAAAAGACCCGGATGATAATGTAAAGTCTATGGGAGCGTTCTTTTCAAATATCTCGCTCAAATTTTAATATTTTTAGATGATTTTTTTGCACAAGATAGCGACGATTCACAACCGGCCTAGTTTTTACTTTTTCGATTTTGCTTATATATTTTTTTAATATTACGATAGTTTCAATTTCAGAACCGGTTTAAACTGGTTTTGAAAATTAAATTAATTTAAAAAAAAACTGAAACCAAAACTGAAAAAGTAAAAACTAGGCCGGTTGTGGATCGTCTCAGCTATCTTGTGCAAAAAAAATCATGTAAAAATATTAAAATTTGTGCGAGATATTTGAAAAGAACGCCCTTATAGACTTTACATTATCATCCGGGTCTTTTTCTGTGCCTAGTGTTGCGCCTTAATGCTTATCTGTTAATATTTCTTTTTAAAAAAATTCAATCGGATTGAATAATTTTTGCAATTTTGCTGATTTATACACAAGATTTTTTAAAAATCTGAATTAAATTTTCACATTTCTTCTGTATGGTGGTTGAGCAATTTAACCCATTTGGGTCTGGTGTACTATTAATAATACACGTCTTTTAATTGAGTATTATTATGTTTTAACGAATGTTTTTGTCACAGTTTCCTTGTAGTAATGCTAGTATGTGTCTATGCATCTACTATATGACTTCATTCATGTTTATATTTTAGTAATAATAATAATAAATATTTGCTTTATTATTTTGCTATATTAACTGTTTGCGATTTTTTTTTATTTTAAACATATTTTTTTACTTTTTAAATTTAAAATGAATTTTTCTTTCCTGAAAAAATGATGCGTAATAAAGCGCATAAAGTATTAGAAAGTTGTAACATCAGTTAAATCTTGTTGTAATATAATATTTTCTAAACATCTACAAATTTTGTTGTCATATGAATATAAATTGAATAGTGCTAAAAAAAAAAAAAAAGCATTTATTATGTTTCTCACAATGAAATATTCGTTATACCATAATTAATCTATTTTAATAGCTAGCTTTAATGTTATTACCGTAAAATGGGGTGAATCGGAACACTTTTCAACTTTAACGTTAAATAAAAGTAATACCTGATTTTTTATTATTTTTATTTTTCTACTAGAAACTTCGGTCTTGTTTTGTTCTTTAATTTTTAAGCAAAAACGAAACATTTTTACTGTTTATATACATATTATTTACTTTTTTAATGGTGTTTCGATTCACCCCGCAGATAGGGGTGAATCGGAACATCTGTTATAATCTTTATTTATTCCGATTCAAATTTTAATAGGGTTAATAAAAACAGGAAATAATGATAAGGGAGGAATAAGAACACGTAGTTATTGTGAAACCAAGCTTTTATTTTATATACAAGTAAAAATATGCCTTTTTAAAAATTAGAAAACAACTTTGAAATCAAGAAAATTTAAAATTTATTTAAAGAAATTATATTCGAAATGCAGAACTATAATTTAATACAAATTCAGCCCTGTTCTGTGTTATCCTTTACTAGTAGTCAATGGGTAAGTGAATATATTGAGTAGCCCAAATCGCTGCATGTATTAATATGATCTACTATTACATCCTCATCCCCCAGCTCTTAGTACTGTTTGCATCCCTCTCTTTTTTAATTTATTTTTCATTTTGTGATGTTTGTGTAATGTTGTGGATGTCAGAGAATAATTCTGTGCAGTTTTTCTAACTAATTAGCTATTTTTAAGTTCTTTTATTGTGTGTTTCATGTCAGTTCGATTAGGCGTTGTCTCTTTTGTTTAACCAATTAATTTCTTGGCCCCTTTAAACTCTTCAAGTAATTAGAACAAACAAAATATTGTTACAATACATATTCATACATATGTTTTCATATATAACATGAAACTATTACTGTATAGAAAAATAAACCATGAGAGAAAACGTGTTCCGATTCACCCCGTAAATCTTAAACCTCTGATGTTAGAAGCCATTTTTCATTTTTTTCATTATGTAGTTTAGAAATAAGTAGAATTTAATACAGTATAACGTTTACAGGTGTATCATTATTTAAAAATCCCCACTCTTAGGATTAGAATACGAAAAATACTGTAGTTACATACAAAGTTTTGAAGACGTTGAAAAAAATGAGGTTTTTAAGGATCCTCTTGAAGTATTTTTATCTATCCCAGTAGTGGTGCTTACAAGTCAAAACTGAATTTCCCAACTCTTAATGTTATTACCTTCTTATAAAAAAATTGGCAACTAAAAATATCATCACATATATTTATAATGAATTTATTTGTATGACCGGGAAGTTTCGTTCCGATTCACCCCGCTGTTCCTATTCACCCCATTTTACGGTAACTTAAAAGTATTTTTTTCTTAAATCTGAAAAAAAAAATGACTTGAAAGGATTAAAACGTTAAATATTTTGTTAACCACTGATGAATTTAGGGAAAGTAAAGACCAGGTAAATTAGGCCTGGAAGGTTTTTTGGGATCCCTTGAGAATTCTGATCCCCGCATTTTTATATAAACACTAGTTACAAATAAAATATGAATGTATTCGTTAGATGGCAAGGTTTATGATTTAACATGCTATTTTAAATTAATTTATGACTTAAAAAATAATAAAACCTTTTTTTTAATATTCCATTAAAATAATTAAGTGAAACGTATGAAATTTATAATTGAATAAGCTTGTGTTAATAAATATAAAATTTTCTGATAACTTAGCCCAAAGCACTCAAACTAATGAGCTTTTTATGTGAGAAATATATATTAATACATTTCGTTTGTGTGCATTAGAAAGATATCTTAATGCTTGTCACCATAATCTATTTAATTATAACATAGAAAAAAGCAAGTTTAAACACAGTTTATGACTTCAAATTACAACTTACATATATTATTAATCTGGTGTTATTTTAGATTAAAAATAGATTAATCAACTTAATTATAAACTTCGATAATGATTTAAAGTTGTTCGCGAACTGGACTGGCATCTAATACCGCATTCTTTTGCTATGCATTACTGAACTTGTAATGTATAATTAAATTAAAATAAAATCGGCTAGACTCCCATCCCTATGTATAGTTGATAAATTGTTCATAATATGTTATTCCGCATTCGCCTTAAGATGACAGGGGGTGAGGGGGGGATGCTGCAGTTTAAATTCAAGCGCTCTGATAACAAGAAATAACAATTTGGTTGGATGATATAGATTCATTTCTTTTCTTTTTTTTTAATTCGAAGTCGCTTCTTAAGATTATTATTTTTCAAAGCATTAAGTCGGCAAGAATACGATTAAAGACTTATTTCTTCTTCCGTATAACCATCAGTGAATGAATGTATAATAAGAATGAAACTTTTTTTTGGACACTTTATAAAAACTGTTATAAAAATTAACTTGCGAGGTCTGTTATTAGTATTATGTAAGAGTTTTGACAAAATAAAATTATTGTAAAGTTATCATTATTTTTTAATTTCTCTCCATCTATTTTTTCTTTCCTTCTAATTTCTTTCTTTCTATTTTCTTAAAGATCAACGTGAGAAGTTCTCCAAACAAGGAGTTATTAAAAGTATCAATCATCAAACTTCAATGCTTTCGTGTCGAAATCGATTTGGTAATTTTTTTTTCATTAATTTCTCAGAATCTCGTGTGCATTATTACCTTTTATGGACTATATAGAAATTAATAGCCTTAATACACAGAAAGAAAATATTGATCGAAAAGGAAATAAAAAAAATACAATAACAGGTTGACAACCTCTAAATCCGTAAAGTATTTTGTGCTTGTTTAGTGAAATTGAATTCTGTGTAACCTTGTACTTAAGGCTGTTCTCAACTTGCTCTGCTCAACAAGCGCAAAACGTTTAGACACATTTACAATTTCATTTTTTAACGGAAAGATATAAAATTGTAATGTCTGACCATGGAAGCGATTTTGAATCGAAACGAATTTTCCATTTTTTGATTAATAAATTATCTATTCACATGACCAACACGTTTTTCACTTCATTTTGAGTTTTTATTCTTCTTCCGCACGGAAATTCGGTTCAAAACGCCCATTTTGATACTCTGCAAAAGATTACTCTGTATCTCTGCAAAATCTATTAAATAAAAAAAAAATAAATAAATAAATAAAAAACAACAGGAAAATGAGTTTATAATATAATTTTTTGAACAATAACACCCGCTAGTTTGATGCATTTCCGAACAAAAATAAACTTATGTTATAAAGTTGGGTTAATTGTGACTATTAGTGGAAAAATTATGACCACTATATTTCTTTTTTTATACTTGTCTACATACATTTGTTTGGAGTAATTAAGATCATTAGAACTCCAAACTGACTAATTCCATGTATCAAAAGTTTTTGTAAACTTTGTTCAAATTGCCAATTGGGTCTCAAAACTGCTTCAGACTAGTGATAAAGAATATCTAAAATGAAAAAAACATTATGAGGTTAATATATAAGCATGAAATAAATTTTACCATGCACAGTTTTCGTCATTAAGGGGGAGGTCATAATTACCCAATCTGACTCTACTACAACAGGTTATGAATAGGATATTCGACTTACAAGGAAGGTCTCCATACTGGGCATACCCAGAATTTATGAAAAAAATACTAATTAAAGTACTTATGTATGTAATAAAGGATCAGTCAAAATTAGCAGCGGAATCACATTAGATATTGTATAAAAAAATAAAATATTTTCGAATATTTGGCGTGAAAAGACAAAAGAGTAACTCGATTTGGCGGGCAGCCCTTTTCTTCGCCAAAAGCAAACGATTATAATGAAACTCAAAACGGTTGGATATTTAGTTTGCGTGTAAATGGTATTTAATGAATGGTATTTAACAATGGTATTTAATGAATTTAATATATATATATATATATATATATATATATATATATATATATATATATATATTACTCATTGAAGTAGTTATTTAATTAATCGCTGGAAAAAATGCTTTCTTAGCTAAAAAAAATCATATTGAGAAAAATTATATTCATACATTTAAGCGTATTCAAAAATAAACGTCACATGTTTCCGTAGCAACAAAAGCTAATCGACAATTCTCAATTGGACTTTGAGCTTGAAACAAATTTAATTAAATTTAAATTATGAATTTCGTTTCAAATCTCAAATTTTGATGATTAAATTTGAATATAAATACATATAAATTTCGATATAACAAAATTATACTTAAAACAAACTAAAACTTGCAAAACTAAAGTTATTTAAATTAAACTTATCAAAACAAGTTCAACATGAAACTTTTTTTCTTGAAGCATATTTGACATAAAGTATGTTTTTTTTTTTTTTTTTTTTTTTTTTTTTTTTTTTATTACATTTCATTGCCAACCGGCGATAAATCGCCAAATAACGACATTTTCATCATTTTTTTACGGTTCCTGAATGGAGGTTCCGCCGAAATTTTTTTTATAAACGTATATATCCACACGAGAAGAACATTCTGTAATTTTTTCAGATTGTTCGGGGTATGACCGTATGGAGACATTCCTTGTTAGCATTTCCTTAAATAAACAAAATATTTTTCAGCAGTAAATAAAACCAACATAAAGTGAATATTTTCAAAAAGTTGCTTTATGTAAAATAATACAATCATAGTTAATGACAAAAATATGTCTGATGTTAACTGGACATAGCATTGCTTTTTCCTAACTTGATAGGTCTGAAAAACTTAGACGGATTACCACTCACAAAATGCGAACAAGTCAATATTCCTCTTAAAAAGCGGTAAGCGATGTCAAGTATTACAAATGGAGAAAACAGGCACATCACAGGATTTTCCACTTAAGACATTGTTAATGTTTATCAGAACATGTTTTTTAAGCTTTCTTATAATTTGTAAATATGCCTCGAATTGGTATAATCATTTAAACCAATATTTGGAATGTGACCATTTGAAAAAGATAGCTTTTTAATTTTAAAGGTAAAAAAAAAAAAAAAAAAAAAAAAAAAAAAAAAAAAAACCTTTTCGTATTATAGATATCAATTACATTTCTTTGTCAAATAACAGTTCGGATCTAAAAAATAAGTACTGGATATGATTGATGATTTATAGCATTAATTGAATGATAAGTTAAAGATATTTTTTAAGTGTGGGTGGAGAATCAATGAAAATTCTTTCGAGCTTTTAGTTTTATAATTTTGTGTTCGTGTAATGAAGAACATGTTCTTTTTGAAGAGCAGATACAGTCGAGACTCTATATAACGAAATCCATCGTTCCAGTAAAAAATTCGTTATATAGAGAAATTCGATGTATAGAGTGTGGTGTTAAAAATAGTATTTAATGTGTAAATTTTGAACAAATATTATTTTTGATCTTTTTAATTAAGAATTTGAAATGTTTAAAAGTATATACCGTAAAATGGGGTGAATCGGAACACTTTTCAACTTTAACGTTAAATAAAAGTAATACCTGATTTTTTATTTTTTTTATTTTTCTAATAGAAACTTCGGTCTTGTTTTGTTCTTTAATTTTTAAGCAAAAACGAAACATTTTTACTGTTTATATACATATTATTTACTTTTTTAATGGTGTTTCGATTCACCCCGCAGATAGGGGTGAATCGGAACATCTGTTATAATCTTTATTTATTCCGATTCAAATTTTAATAGGGTTAATAAAAACAGGAAATAATGATAAGGGAGGAATAAGAACACGTAGTTATTGTGAAACCAAGCTTTTATTTTATATACAAGTAAAAATATGCCTTTTTAAAAATTAGAAAACAACTTTGAAATCAAGAAAATTTAAAATTTATTTAAAGAAATTATATTCGAAATGCAGAACTAGAATTTAATACAAATTCAGCCCTGTTCTGTGTTATCCTTTACTAGTAGTCAATGGGTAAGTGAATATATTGAGTAGCCCCAATCGCTGCATGTATTAATATGATCTACTATTACATCCTCATCCCCCAGCTCTTAGTACTGTTTGCATCCCTCTCTTTTTTAATTGATTTTTCATTTTGTGATGTTTGTGTAATGTTGTGGATGTCAGAGAATAATTCTGTGCAGTTTTTCTAACTAATTAGCTATTTTTAAGTTCTTTTATTGTGTGTTTCATGTCAGTTCGATTAGGCGTTGTCTCTTTTGTTTAACCAAGTAATTTCTTGGCACCTTTAAACTCTTCAAGTAATTAGAACAAACAAAATATTGTTACAATACGTATTCATACATATGTTTTCATATATAACATGAAAGTATTACTGTATAGAAAAATAAACCATGAGAGAAAACATGTTCCGATTCACCCCGTAAATCTTAAACCTCTGATGTTAGAAGCCATTTTTTATTTTTTTCATTATGTAGTTTAGAAATAAGTAGAATTTAATACAGCATAACGTTTACAGGTGTATCATTATTTAAAAATCCCCAATTTTTAAAAATATCCAGGTCTTCGTGTAATAGTATACACTACTTCGGATATCGTATGGTATCCGAAATCTTTTGTGTGTCCCTGTACATACTATCTGTTTCTATTATACAGCAAGTAACTTATAGTAAACCTCAGAAACGTATATAATTTTCATAAAATGAGAAATAGTTTAACATAGTTAAAACGTGACGTGTCCCAAACAACGTTTCCCCCTATACACTGCGAAAAAAAAAAAAAAAAGGGAAAATCTGTAAAATTACTAAACTTTTTCTAGGAAACTGAGATTCCTAGAATTTTTTATGTTATGGTAACAGCAAAAATTCAAGTAACATAACAGATTACATGAATTTGTACTGTTGCCGTAACATGAAAAGCTCTAGGAATCTCAGTTTCCTATAAAAAGTTCAGTAATTTTACAGATTTTTTTTTTTTTTTTTTTTTTTTTTTTTTTACAGTGTTCCATTATGTAATGAAATACTTTTGTGTGGCTTTGCAAATTAATAAACAATATTCTTTTTGCTGCAGATTGTACAGGATGTATATTTTAGAATATACGTCATAGATGCATATAATTTTTATTATTTTCGAGAGAGTGTAACATCATTAAATTGCACTTGAAAATATTTTTCCCATTGGTCGTAATGTAACGAAATAATTTTGATTGTCCCTGTAATTGAACTTTGCATCCGATTTTCATAAAATTTGAAATGACTCACGAAAATAATTCAACAAGTATGTATTTTAAATTTCAAGCCATTCGGCTGGGTAGTTTTTAGCTCACAGGCTATCATAGCCTGAGAGCTTATGTGCCCGTCCGTTCTGTATGTATGTTCGTACGTTCGTTCGTGCGTAACGCGATAACTCATGATAAAAATATCGGATCCACTTGAAATTTTGTATATAGGTATATCCTGATAAGGCGCTTCCCTGATTAGTTTTTGGTGTTCATTCGATATGTATAAGAGGAGGAACGGGGGGCTCATGCCCCCTCCCCTTAATTGATATAAATGGGATTTTCATGCAGAATTAACAGTTTTCGTTAAAAATTTAGATATAGGATCATTCTGATGAGGCGATTCCGTGACTGTTATTAGGTGTTCATTGAATAAGTATAAACAGGGGGAACGGGGGGCTCAAGCCCCTCCCCTTAATTGATAGAAACGGGATTTTCATGCAGAATTAACAGTTTTCATTCAAAATTTAGATATAGGATCATTCTGATGAGGCGAGTCCCTGGCTGTTATTAGGTGTTCATTGAATAAGTATAAACAGGGGGAACGGGGGCTCTAATGCCCCTCCCCTTAACTTGTATAAATAAATTTTTCAATCAGAACTGTCAGATTTTGTTCAAATCTCTGAATAGTTTTGGAAGTTTAATGGTTATGTATAAAAGAGGGGAATAACTCCTCTTAAATTATATAAATGCTAAATGGGTTTTTATTAAGAATTATCCGATTTGCTCTGAATTTTGGATATAGATTTTTATATGATAAAGCATGTCCTTGATAATTTAGGAGTTCAATGATTGAGTATAAAAAAGGAGAAAGGGGAGAGCTGTTTCCCCTTCTTAATGTTTTTTTCGAACGGAATTAACGAAAATACAAGGTTGTAATGTACAATTAGCATGCGTAGCCTGTGAGCTCAATGCCATCAGTTTAACTGGGTAATATTCTTTTTATTACGTTCTTAATATCGGACGGACGGATAGAACAACGACTATAGGTGCAACGTAGGAGGAACTGGGGAACATTGATACAGCTTTTTTCAAAAAAAATTTTTTTGGTGTCTAGAAAGCAGAAATTTCAAGTTATTTTTCTATGTGATGTCAGCAAAACCTGTGTAGTGTGTTATAAAAATGTGCAATCATTGTTTTATATATTATTTTTGCAAGTAATTTTTAAAAAAATCAAAAAAAGTAATTTGTATCAATGTGCCCCATCCCCGGTGCAGATTGATACACTTTGACACTTCTGAGAAAAATGGAGAGAAAAAAACACCAATGCATATTTTTCATAGAAAAATAGTTAGCAAACCATTTTATATATATTTATAGACATTAAAATCGCACACAATTTATTTGTAAGCGATAATAAAGCAATCAAAATGAAATGTATACCTGATGTTCTGGCTGTTCCTTGACTGTTTGTTCGCTGTGGTAACTTTGTCATATCTGGCACTTTATCCCCAGAATTATCTTCTTTCTTAGGAAAGGTGAAAGAATTACCAGGTTTTCTGTTCATAAATCGGTTTACAAACAGAAAATAAAGGATAATTATATTAAAAATTATATTTATAATATAATTATCCTGTAGTGCTCTGCAGCTTGTTTCTCTTACTTAACATTTCTCATGTCGATAATACTTTTTTCTCTGGAGAATCGATATAAATTTGAGATTTGCCTGGCTGCCGTTCATTTCTTTTGTTAATTCTGCTAGCACTAGATAATGTTTAAGTTTGTACGTCTTCTGTTTGCAAAAACACAATAAAATGTTCTAATATAAAGAAATTAGAGCTATTTCACTTCAATAAAAACTAATAGTAGAAAATTTTGACAAAGTCTAGTTGAATTAAGGAGTGTATGGTAAAAAATAAATAAATAAATAAATAAATAAAAGGTAATGAAAAAATGAACCAGAAAGGGATTTAGGTTGTATCAATGTGCACCGACAAAGACTGTATCAATGTGCCCCATACAGACATTTTGAGTAAAATGAGTCGCAAATCCAGCACTTCATAATTTATCTAACAATGAAGAATGAGGAACTGATAAAGAGTCTCTTTACTTGCCAGGGAGGGTATTCTTTTCGGTTGAGAATACTGGGATAGTTGTATAATACCATTTCAATTGTGCAACTCAAATTTACTTTTGACCTACAAAAACAATTAATCACCCATCCCATTTCATCAAACTATTGAATCATTCCAAAACTTTCTGTGTGTAGTTAATTTCACTAGTATCACTATTTGGAGCTGTTGTGAAAGTTCCTGTAATGACCCTGTGTGCTGTACGGGGGGTGTATCAATGTGCCCTAGTTCCCCCTACTATTTATATAATTACGAACATACGAACACACTTAAAAAGTTAAAGATACGAAACAATAACATTAAATAACAATAGTGAGTATTAATTATATAATATTATTATAGTAATACTCTTAAAATTTTGATTTGCATTTTAGATTAATTTTATATACTAAGAAAATACATAATACAGGGTGGCCACAAAAGAACGTCTCAGTTTTAATGGTATATTATAACAGCTTTATTTACACAATTTACAACAAATTATACACAAAATTGAAGGTTAACTCAGCTAGTTTTTCTTACAAATGTTCAGTATTTGCACCTTTAATTGTAAGGCATATATTCAACCTTAAGTCTAATTTTTCCCACACTTCGGTTATCAAGTCTGGAGTAATGGAAGGAATAGCGTCTTCAATTCTGTATCTGAATTTTGAACTCTGACAATGCATTAGATAGCGGTGGAACATAAACGTGATCTTTTATAATGCCTCAAAGGGATATAAGCATGGCTCTTGCGGCTTTGAAATATTCAGCCCAGCAATAATGCTTTACACTCAGATGTCTTCCTTTTGCATATGTGGCACGGCTAAGCGAGTCGATAACAAAACAGTACCTGAAAATGTGCTTATCTAAAACTGTTTGAGTTGCTCTTTATTTATTATCTTAAATCAACACTTTACAATGCTTTCAATTGATACAATTAAAATTTACAAATGAGACATTCTTTTTATGGACATCCTGTATTTTCTTAGAAGAAAGCCAAAAAGTTGTTTTTACTTAATATGCCATTTAATGTTTAAGAACGAGAAAATTTGCTTTTCTGAGACCACGCTTATAGATTACATATTCTTCTACTGAAATGCATTTTTGGATATGATGTTGCATCAGCAATTTTCGAACTACATTTTCATGTTACGAAATATTCAAACGCATTTGTATGTAACATGGGATGGTTGATGCAGTGGCGCTCTCACCTCGTATAAACTTTTTTAACCCGAATATTCATCAGCGATACCGTTTAAGAAATTGATATTTTTTTATTATATGTTCCCTTTAAAGAAACCTTTAACTTTTCCGAAATATTTAAATTTATTTTACACATAACTAAGTATGGTAACTGAAAATTTCATTGATAAGGAAGAATTTCAACCTCTGTATTTAATGTTGAATTCATGGGGTGGTCTGGAGGGACATCTTTGCTCTGGTGCAATGAATTTTCTCTCCCCCCTTCCCCTTTCCGGAAAATGTGAGATTTTGTGTTTTCAGTGGTTTATAAACTTAATTGAATGATGTGTTAAGGACATTTTCAATGAGTATGTAGCGAACCAATGGAAATTCTTTGGCTGTTTTAAGTTCTAATTTTATGTATTTATAAGAATATTTAATCAAAAACATGAAATTAAAAATATTTTCGAAAAGTTTTTGAAGAATTGATATATTATCATGGCAAGATAAAAAGGTCTTACTTTCGATCCTTATATTCCTTAGTTTGTTTCGAAAGATTTTATATATATATATATAAATGTTTTTTCATTACAGTAAAAGTTATAAAATTAAATAAAAGCTGTAATGCAAATAAAAGCTATAACAATAAAAGACGTCATTGTATATAAATATAGTATTTTTCTTTCTTGATATACTGCATTGTGAATCAAACGAGAAAATAATCAAGTTCTTTGTTGCAAAGTTCCTTAAAACAAAGTTTCTTAAAAAATAATAAAAAGCATAGAAACTTGACCTTAACATTTGATAAAATACTGTAAAATAGTATTTATTGTTTTCCCTTGAGCATTCAGAAAACATTAACTGCTTTCAAAAAACATAAAGAGCTCCTCCCAATACTTATCTATTAGAAGTTCAATACATTTCTTAGGCGACTATAGGAAAGCAAAGTCTACTTATTTAGCGGCACTAACAATTTGCTCTTCGTTCAATATCTCGCCGATATTATTTACTAATAATCCCTGCCACAGTTTTATGGGCTGTAATTTTTCACACTTCCACCGGCATGCCTAACATCGTAAGAAAATTCTACTCGATCAGACAACCGCCCATCTTCATTACATGTTCGCTTCCTTGATTCATAGACGCCAAAGCGTGTTATTTGTGTCCTAATGGTTGAGCATTCGAATCTATTTAAATTGGAATCGTCACGCAATGGACAACAATAGTTTAATAAATTGTAACAAGTGCAACTTTATAAAGGTAAGTATAAAGTAGTGATAACTTTTGCTCCAGTACAATGTGTTCATTTATTAATAGCATACAGTCACTGATTCTACTGCAAATAGGTTCTACAAAAATACTATGCAAATTCAAATCATGTGTATAACTTTTGCTTCAGAAGAATGTATTCATTTATTAATTGCACACAGTTACTGATTCTACTGCAGATTGTTTCCACGAAAATACTACGCATATTTAAGTCATGTGTAATTTCGGATCTACATTTCACGCTAAAAATAAATAATGAATAGCTGTTTGCTAAACTATAAGGTTTCACAGCTTAGAATTCAAATTAAAAAAATGTTTGATATGTTATTTTTCATCGTATAAAAAGGCTATTTAAGTCAAAATGATTACTTTTTTTTTCAGTTACGGAATTTAAACATATTTTCGGTTTCTGCAATTTTAGTACTAAATGCGAGTTTTTTATTTTTTGAGTGAGAAAATAATGATAATTCATAAAATTCAAAGTATCATAACTTAGTAAATTTTCGTTGTAGAAGAATATAATCTTTACTATTTTATTTATTGGGGCTGTGTTTCTCAACCAGTGTGCTATGACATACTTTCGTGCCATAGAAGACTTGAGATGTACCCGAAACATTGATAGGCCATGAGAGAACTCCAGGTGTATTGAGACACATGGCGAGTCATGGGAGGACTTTAGATGAGTCATAAGAGAGTCACCAAGTATGCCACGTCATATTGGTGCTCCATGGAAAAATCCCAAGTATTCCGCGTCATATAGGAAACCATGTAAAGCCACAGGTATGCTAAGTAACAATGAAGTGCCATAAGAGTGACACAGGTATGCCACAACACCCTGTCATGCCATGAGAGGACCCGAGGTATACTGCGATTCATTGGAACCAAATGAAAGAACCCCAGGCGGATCGAAAAACATGGCACTTTTAGGATGGATTCCAAATTTGCTACTTCATACTGATGAGTCATGGGAGAACTTTAGATGTACTGCGACACACTGACCTGCTATAAGAGGACCACAGATGTACTACGTCACCCTAGTGTCTCCTGAAAGAGCCATGTGTGCGCATACGAAGACTTCAGGTGTGCCATGACACGTGAAATTGGCATAGTATGAGAGGGCCACAAATGCTCCGCTCACAGTGATCGCGTAATGTTGGTGAGATATGGGAAGACTCACAAGTATTCCACGTTACACAAAGAAATAATGGAAGATCCTAGAAATGCTGTGTCATATTGGCGGTTGGACAAGTATGCCGTATCATACTAGTGGGCCATTAGAGGGCCCACTGGTGCGCTTCGTCACTTTGGCAAGACGGGAAGACTTCGGGTATGCCGCATCACACTAGCGTAGCACTAGAGTACCACAGATGTATCTCTTACACAAGCGCAACTATAGCGACACATCTCCGCAACAGATTAGCAAACCATAAGGAGATCCAAGGTGTGGCAAAAACTTTTAGCTACGTTGCATCATGATTTTATGTAATAATTGAAGTAAAATTATTTATTGTGAGAATATTAATATTTTCAAGGAAAAAAATCAGTTGCTAAACTGCACGAAAATTGTAATTCTGTCTTTGACATTTTTGACAGTAAATGCATTGATTTTTTTTCAAGAGACACAACTATATTATCTTTTTTAGAGGAATGTTCCAAGGAGTCTGATGTTCTTATTCAGTATAAATAAAGTGACTTGAACTCTTGTTTTCGTGCAAGAAAAATTCTTGAAATCATACACAATCTTATGATCTTATGTTCATTCAATCTAAGATTAAATCCATGGATTTCAGCTACGATATTCTTATTTTTGTAAAAACAAGCACTCTAACCATTGAGTTGAATGTTCTCTTAAGGGGCGCATAAAGTGTATAAACGTGTTTGATAGATTTTTACTCCACCACTAATTGATTGGGTCTTATGATTTAATTCCGGGGATTCTAATGTCTAAAAATAAGTGCCATAATTTAAATGTACCGTATTTTCCATTTGAGAATTTTCTTTACAAATCGTAGAGAAAGTGTTTTTTTTACAGTAAATTTAAGATTTTTTAAAAAATATATATTAAATAAGAAAAGGAAACAGAAAAGTTTCTCTGACATAATCTATTAGATTCATTTATTGGGTAAAATGTTATTATCTTAGGCTAGTGTACAAAATTAGGAAAATTTTCGGACTCGATCAATTATTACCAGAAATACTGGTTAGATTTTAGTGAAATTTGGTATGAACATAGGTTGATATAATGCAAATAAAATAGCCATTCAACAGTTATAATACGCACGCATGATCATGTATAAAACTCATCGGTAACAGAAAGTATGAAGCAGAGTTTACAATATTGAATTAAAAAATGGGTTAATAAGGATTATGGTCCACTCTGTCACACAGTGTGAATTCAGAATGAAAATCAGGCAGTTTTTGAGCGCCTGATGGATTCTGAGTGTCTGAGTGTGGAAGGTACACTGTTAAAAGGTGAAGGTGATAAACCAGTGCCATTTGGGACCTGGAGGTGAAAAGGCCCTAGGGCCCATTGGAACCCGGGGCATTTGGAACCCTAGGGTGCCATAGGGGCTTGGATATGTGGTTGCAGTGCCGACAGGTCTCTTATTGGGTGATTGGAGCAAAATAAGGTGCCATACACTTCGTATTGGCAGCAATGTGGCACCTCATCGGGTGACTGGAACCATGCGCATGCGCTGTGATGTGTGTCTTTCTGTTTTCTGTGACGGCAAGTAAAATCTATGACTATGAGTGAATGAAGGTGAGCTCGATGGCTGAGCGGTTAGAACGCTGAGCTTGTAATCAGACGTTGTGAGTTCGAATCCTTCGACGGCCAAAAGTCGGTTTGTATATTTTTTATTTTTTTATTATTGGACACTCTGGATTAAGGGTGCCATCTTTTCACCCAAATTAAAGGTGTCATTCGGGCTCCTTTAGGGGTGTCACCAGTGAGACAAGCCTTTCACCCCTAAAAGGTGCAATGTGTCACCATTAGTTTTAACAGTGTAGTCTCACTCCTCTAGCAGCGTTGTTTTCAGATCCTGGATAGTTCTGGGATATGGAAAGGGAATTCCAGTTGACTTGCCCAGAGTTTACCAAACGTCTTCTATAGCTCTTAGGTCTGGCTATTTGGTTAATCAATCCATCAAGCGAAACATCTGACTTTCCAGCATTTCGTCTACCATATGAGTTCTTTCTGAGTGCGAGTTTCCGTCCATTAACATGGAATAAAGAAGAACTGCATCCATGAAAAAGAGAACTTAAGGTACCAAAATATCATCCCTATACACCTCATACCAGTCATAGAGCGTTTGCCAAACACAGGGAGGGATGTTGGCCTGTACAACATGATGTCTCTGCAGGTCATCAAACTTCACTGCCATAGTGGCCTCTTTCTTAGAAATTAGAAAGCAGAGTTACTGGTTTTCTCTTGATGACAGTACATCGGTAATATAGCGTTTAGGTTGAAGCGAAACTCATAATTAAACAAAATAATCTCCCATTGATCTCTGGCCTAAAGTAAATCATCTTTAGACCATGTTAAATGGAGCTTCACGTGTGTGGTATTGCAAACGGCCCTCTGTCATGTAACCTTCTGCAAATAGCAGCCTTTGAAACTCAGATTCAGGTAACTGAATAAAACTTACAAGAGATGTGAAACGGTTGCATTCTTGTTACCACTCGCTGTAATGGTCAAATAACGATCTTCAAAGATCGCCTGGCTCTTGGGCGACCCTATCCAGACTTTCTTTCTATGGATAAAATGAAATTAAGCTGTTTTTTTAACTTGGACATGACACTGGGCTTTAATTCCCTAGGAAACTTTTATGGACATTATCTTGTTTTACGTTTCCCTGCGGTTTGCCATGTCATTCATCTTCCAAACTTTTTCATTTTAACTGTCTTAATTTGAATTTCACCAAAAGGTGAAAAAAAAAAACCCTTCAAGATATTTGGAAAAATGTGCCAGCGACTAAATCACGAAAGTCGCTATGTTCGCTTATAAAGAATGATCCTCTATCTACTCCGTCCATGCAGGCGTATACGCTTATTAGGGATATATATTGATGTGTATTCGACACAAAAGACTTCCATCTTTGTTTCGAAGTCTTTGTTTTACATTTAGTTCAGTACTTGCTATGAAATATGGCCAAATATGCAAATTTTCTCCGTTTTGTACACCACTGTATTTCCGTAGCAATAATAACGAAAAAGGTCTTAGTAACTATAGTATCTAACTTAGTTATTTTTGACAAAATATCTGTGCATTCAGCTTCCAAATGAAATGTACAATGTCTTTCATCCAATAAATAACTTTTCTTTAGGCAGACACTCATAATACCATTAAAAGATTTGTTTCACATAAAATGATTCAAATTATTCCTATAAATAAACCAAATTTTTAATATTAATCTTATTATCAACAAATAAACATAATTGCAAAATATTTTATTTAGTAGCTGTTCTGGTATTCATTTGGTATAGAATTTCTCTAAAAGTTCAGCAAAATATCTAAATTTTTAAATTGAAATAGTCGGCATTTTATGAAAATTTTCCATGTGTTTAAAAACGTAAGAGATACTGATAAAGTGCTCGAATTTAAAAAAAATGAATTACATTTTTGTTTCATTTAAAAATGCGTTTCTAAATTACAAGAAGGAATTGTTTGAATCCTCTCACGTATTATATATATATTCGTAATTTTAGTGTATAAACTGCCTGTTGAGTTAATGTTTAAGTTCTATAAAAACTCGACGTGTCCGGCAAATTTAATAATGTGTTACGATTTGCTATATTGTAAAGTCACGAAGAATCATTTACAGCATACCACTGATTTGATACAATAGTGAATTTTGCACGGTTTTTAAGATGTAATGAAAATCGTATTAAAGTCAGCAACCCTTTCAAACAAAGACTCTCCGGATTTCCCTGTTTGGTTGTACCGCCAATAAATGATAGGTTATCTACAGCACTCAACCGATGCCTTTGTTAAATAATCAGAGGAGGCGTATTCTTCACACATTTACTTAATGGCCTTTTACAATAATGAAAAATCTCACGCGATCAAAGCCATGTTAACTATCATCGGAATCCGAAACAAGTAAACGATCACAGTACATGTCATCAAGTGCATTGGCGATTAATGTTTTCTTTTTTGTCCTTGAACTATAGTTGAGGGGAAAAAAAACTTAATGACAGACTGCTTGTCTATCAGACTGTCTATTCCAAAAGGTGATTCCCGAAGAATTAAAAAAAAGAATGCATTACACAATGAAATATTAACTCAAAGTAAGAGATCTTAGGTTTAGGTTGAATAAAACTAGTAAAAATCATCAAAATTTGGAAAACTACAATAATAATAATAATAATAATAATAATAATAATAATAATAATAATAATAATAATAATAGTAATAGTACTAATAATAATAATAATAATTCATAGAGGGTTGATATTACTATACTTCTTCATAGATTTTAAAGCAATTTTGAACAGATTTAATGTTTTCTCTCTCTTACTAACATTTTTCTTGAAATTACTGAAGTAATCACATATGCCTGTTAGATTTCCTTGACATGACAATTATATCTATCGCATGGGGAGGTGGGTGATACAAAGCGAAAAAGAAGTCTAAAGAGAGTGTTAAAATAGTGAAGAATGAATAAGTTAGAGTGAGTTGAGCAATTGAGCTAGCACATAAGGTTTTTGGAAGTGTATCAAATGGAATTGATTGCATTAGGAAAAATCATAGATAATTGACAAATCTAAATAACTGCAAAGCTTTAAAAATACTTTTATCCTTCCTTATTTTTATATTCATTGTATATTGTTTGAAGTTACTGAAATTATCTTATATCTCAATCACATTTTCTGATATCAGAATTATATTGTTCTTTTGTAAAGTGCTTAAAATCCTACCCGTCTCTAAAATTCACCCCTTTGATAAATTTTCTGGATATTGCTGCTGATAAATTTGTAAACCACTTCTATATTTCTCAATCGAGTTTTTTCAGCTAGATAGAATGGAAATGTTATCTTTTAATACAAATATTTTCCAATAATAGTTGAGGAGAAGCTTTTTATAGTTTTTATTCAACTTTAGAGTGGTAGTCTGATGCTTCAGGATATATTTTTAAAGATTAGATTGCATGATTTTTTTCTTTCATTAAAGTACCTCTGACTTATTCAAATTCTCCGTGCCCTCTAAGGTTCATCGTTCCGGCAGGACCAGCCAGCATGTTGTTTGTTTGCATATCTAAACTGGCTACTTTCTGACACATCTTTTAAAAATTGATTTTGATGAAAAATGCATGAAATTAGCAGGTTCTCTTATTCAGAGGCCTTGTAATAAAACAGTCTTTTCCTTTTTTCAGTAAAATCAGAAGATTACTCAAAATCTGCTTATCAAAAGATGCCGTCAATGTTCATGTTTTGAACTGAATTCAAGTGCGCCACAGCACGTGGAAAGAAAAAAGAAAAAAAAATTCCAAATTAGCGACAGTTTTAAATAGCATCATTTAGTATTTTTTCAAAAACAATTTTTATTTTACAACCTCTATCTCTGGCATTTTTTTAAAAACTATGTTTCTCGTGTGGTTATATTGCCCAATATTTGAAAATTATATTTCTCATCATTGCCTCAGAGCTTCCGTATCTTACCTATACAAGCCAGGTAACATTTTTTAAAAAGAGTTTTTAAATATATGATTCACTGAGCTCAGAATAACGCAGATATTGAGATAAAAAGATTTTTTTTTTTCAAATTCAATTTATGAATGTCACATATCAGTTAAATTTTGTGTTATGCTAATCCACTACTTCTGCACAAATATGTGAACCGTCAAAGAAAAAAAAGATGACATTTCCGCTTTCTGTGAAATTTAAGAAGACAGGTCTTCAGTTAGAGCGCCCACGAAATTCATGTGACATACAGGCAGACTGACTGACTGACAGACTCATAGACAGGCATTTTGTAAGAACATGTTTTTTTTTAAATCTCTGACCCCTAAAACGTGTAAATCCGACGAAAACTGGAATTCCAAAATTTTCACGAATCCAATTCTTTCTTCTTGTAAAGATAGAAAAAGTAAAAAAAAAAAAAATGTTCTATGTTTGTTGTTTTAATTAAAATTTGCCAGGTAAAAAAAAACCTGAAAGAAATCGGCTTTATTATTCTTTTAGATGTAAAAACAATATAAAACATAAACGAAAGTGAAAGAAAAATATTTTAAATAACAAAACAGTCTTATTTCGTTCACTATGGTATTACAAGGGCAGCTGCTTTCCTTCTTAATTCCGTATCTCACGACTCTGCAATAATTTAGTGGCGGGGACAAAGGAACCAATTTGTGGGAATATCCGTTCCATACAGGTCGATATCGGCTATTAATTTGCAGTAATGGATGAGACCTTATGACCTCAAGATTTGTTGTGGTTTACATGTTGCGCTCGTGAAAGTTTCTGATGCACTCAGGTATTTTAATAAATGAGCTAACATCATTCGTATTTCTTGTTTTGCTTGCTTAGTCGGGTTATGCCCACGATTAATAATTTTGCAGGAAGATTGATAAGGGATCGAAATGCTTCAAATGAGCAGTATATCAAATTAATAAGTTGATATTAAAGGGGACTTATCTAGTGGGGTTGAAGAATGTTGAATTCTATGTTATCCAATGGGAAAATTGCTTATTCCTCTTGTTTATTCAAATTTGGAAATTTCGACAGTATTTTTTTTTTCGGCACGTAGATAGGAAGGTTCTTTATCTCTCTGTAAGCTCCAAATTTTTACGCATTTTTCCACTCATAAGTTACAAGCGAGTGAAGAATACTTTTATATTTTTGGGAATTTTTTTAATTTTAGCACAAATTTTAAAATACTCACAGTTATCTTTAACATTTTTTAAACTTACAGAGGTTATAAAGACCCTTCTTATCTACATGTTGAAAAAAAAAAAAAAAAAAAAAAAATCATTGAAATTTCCAAATGTGGATGAAAAAGAAGGTTAAGTATTTTCCCCATAAATTATTACCATAAGCCGTGACATTTAAGAAAGTAGTTATTTTAATTTACCACGCAAAAAATTAAAAATGTTTAATGACTAGTTAAAAAACCGCAACATTTGCTGAAGACCGCAACAACCGTATCGAAAAAAAAAGAAAAAAAAAAACGCTTAAGTGGATATAGAATTTTTTTCAAGTTTTGTATTTAATAAATGTATATTAAAATACAGTTTTGAATGTGATATGCCTTTGACAATTTTAAATATAATTGGCGCTTAACAATAGTGATATACGTGAATAATATGTAAACACCAAATTATCTGACGATGAGATATGAAATTTGATTCATTAAATATTACATGAATTGGGCTTGTTTATATTTTGCTTTGTCAAGAAAACTTTTTGAAAGTTCAGTTGTACAGCACTTCACCTAACAGAATGATACTAAAGTTTGACTGATTTACATATTCCAATTATTTTTGCATGGCAAAATTCATGGTTAGCTAACTTGCTATGTGAATTACTACCTTCATAAATTAGTATTTTTTCCTCTCATTGAAGAATGATTTTTTTTTTTTTTTTTTTTTTTTTGTTGTTGTTTACTTTGGAGGAAAGATATATTGGATTGTTCATCTAATTTTCACTGAAGCAATTTCACAAATATATATACTTAGTTCATCCCTCAAGTATTATTATTTTTTCAAACGATATCTATAAAAATATGACTTTTATATGCAGTTTTATCCGAAAAAATAATTTTTATTAAAACTGGCCGCTTGGGATATGAAAAGCGAAAGTGGTCACCCCGGCAAACTGTTGATACCAGTCTAATGTTCTGTGCTTAATAATAATAATCTGTACAATATTTGGAGACTTATCACCTGCGCCTGCTAATATTAAAGCGAAAGTACAATATTGGCTGCATAACATATAAAATGTGAAACGGGTAGCCCGGAACTGTTAATGACAGTCACATGACTTAGACTTTTATTATATAGACGATAACGTAAAAAAATGTTTTTAAAAGGTGATAATGAAAACAAATTGAACTGCAGAACACCTTAAAGTTAAGAAAACAAGTCAATAAACAAAAATACGTGTCAAAGAACATGTAAAAACGTTTTAAGTTTCAACAATGATCTTTTGCTATAAAATCAGTTATATTGATGTTATGATACTTACAATAATGATAAAAAACGCAATAATCTGTTCAAACAATGGATGTCTAAAATGATTTTAATATTTTAGATAAAAAGAAAGTCAATCAATAAGTAAATACGTAAAAATAAGTAAAAACTCCTTTCTTTAAATTTGGGGGGGAACATACTTGCACCGTTTTTTTCAGGGTGAATAACATGTCGTTAACATTTAATTAAAGCTTTCACGTAAATGAGTGGTTGTAAAAAAATATTTGAAACAATCGAGCTTCGAGATTGCTTTAATCATTAAGAATTATGACAATGTCTGCTGAAAATTCATTATTGGTCTAAAGAAAAAGGCTCATAAAAGATTCATTTATATATTATTTTAATTATTACAAGGTAATCTTCATATTTAAATCATAATTCATAGTCATTTACAATAGTGATTACTTTATGCGTCATGTGAAAGCCTTGAACAATTGATTATCAGTCTCAGCTTTTAATGTTCAGCATTGATGGTCTCGTCATTAGAGTTATTAACACAGCCTATTTGCGGTATTTTATGCTTTAAAAAATGCTCGCGCATAATTAGCGTGTTTTAGAAAGAAAAAGTGGAATGCGTTACGTGATTCTCATCTGAATGCAATGAGCGGTGAGCTCTGTTTTGTAGATTCTACTGCAGCTTCGATAGTGACGATATGATTTCGTTGTTTTTCGAAACTAAGCTTCTTGTGGATAATTGTACTGCCTGTAAACTCATTGTACAAATTTTCAGCACCGTAGATAACATCGATAGACATAACAAGACAAGAAAAGTTTCCACCTCCATAAGTGTCGAAAATGTGTGTAAATTAAAATAAAATGTAGATGTCGCTGCAAGTTTTGACACTTCCCATTTGTGAAACGAAATGAAATTACTTCTATGTTTTGTGTCTGAACCACCGTGTGTGTGAAAATGTGAGCTTAGAAATGAAGCATAAGTATAAAAATTATGTTCTATCTATTAAATGTAGGAGCGATCCTTAAAATATCTTGGGATATAATGTCAAGATTCACAAGGTGATCTGAACTTAATTGATGCTGAATGAAATAAAATAAAATATTATCAGAATTAAATTGTTCCGAGCTTGGCTAAAATTCCAGAAGGATTTCAATAATAAGTGCATACTCAAAAAAATTTAGAAAAAAATATCAGAATATTTCTCAACTGACTACGCCCCAGTGGCGTGGTCGGTAGTAGTAGCTACTGCCTCTTACAATCTACGGACAATCCATTATTTTATGTCTTGTGTAAAATTACCGAGTTTAGAAAAACCGAGATTTAGTTAAATAACAGAGAAGTTGTTCGGTAAATTTACAATAGACTCTGTAAATTAACATCATTAAAATACACTAGACTTTGTAAATTTATTTTTAATGATAATAATTTAATTTAGCTTTCAAAAATAGTGAATCACTCAAACATCAGCGAGCTTCAAAGAATTTGAATTTTTCGAGTAAATTTGAACTGCTGTATCAGTTAAATTTTACACAATTTGTTTCTAGCCTTCCAGGGGTTGGACACGAGACAACTTCACGATGGTGTAGAATACCTTATTGACTGGGCTGTAGAAGCCATTGCTATGGAGTACAAAGTATGTATTTTATGATTCAAAAGAGAAAATCTATTGTATTTTTCAAAAAAAAAAAAAAAAAAAAAAAAAAAAAAAAATTCTATTGATTTTCAAAGATTTTGCTTCGAATATATTTGTTAGAAAATTCGTAGATAGTTTATTTTAATTTCTTTTTAACTGATACATAATACTTATTATGAATAGGTTCGTGAGATATAACTTATTTTACTGTTCACGGATTGTTTCATTTTCTAGTTCTAAACGTGTTCTTTATTTATTTTTTTCAGATTTAGTTTATTCCTTGATACATTTCATGCAGAGGAAAAAAAAACACACACATATACAACAACATAAAATATGTATTTTATTTTTGATCGGTATAGATTCCTCTATTGAGTTATAAATGTATTCAGAAATCTAAAATATGAAACACATTATGCAAAAGGAAAATCCTTAAAAAGAAAAAGAAAAAAAAAGGGAAAAAAAAGTTCACGAATTCATAAAGCAGGAAACAGTAATAACCGCAAACTTGATGAATTTTGATATATTAAAAATACCTGGAGCACTTATTCTTAACATCTGCCTCTAAATCAATTTAGAAAGTAGAAAATTAACAATATTCTATCGTTAGAATCACTGACATGTATTTTAACATTCCATCTTTATGCAACAAGTATTTCGTGATCGCATCAACCAAAGAACAAAACAAAACTCGAATCTCGACATGTTTAACAATTAATAAAAAGAATATATCTGTTTCCATAATTCACTCACGACTTGATGAAAGCTCTGATACAACTTGAAAATCACTCGATGAAATGTCGAATGTTGTTGCCTTTATCAGCTTTTTTAATCACCACCCACTGAGCTCATGAGCTACTCATAAACCTCCCAAACTGAACCAAATGTGACCAATTCTCGCCTCCAAAAAGCACGAGCGCCGAATTAAGACCTATTAGTGTTTTATGGTAGATTCGCATATTCTCACTAACCACGTACATCTTCGTCGTGCAAGACGTTTCAACCTCCACAAGCGTGGGGTCAGCTGATGATTAGCTGGTGTGAGTGCATGAAATATGGTTTGGGCTCCAGAAGTAATTTTCTTCTGAGAATTTCCAACGAGCTAGAAATAGATTATGATTTTTTTTTCTATATTTTCTTGTTGATAATAAAATTATCGTTCTGATGATATGACCTTGAATTAAAGCCAACTGACCTATTCAGCAAGTGGAAATTTTAAAGATTAAGAGTTTTCCTTTTGTGATTTCTGGATCCTTCGCAGTTCCGCATAGGTGAATGATTTTTACTTTCTTCTATTATCAATAGAAGAAAGTATTTTGATCGACTTTTTTTCCGACCTTTAGTTTTACATGATTTAGGGTCAGAGATCCCCAAAAATATTTTTATACCAAGCAACTGTGTATTCGTGTGTTGCCATTGTATCATAAAAAATGGAAGGCATACATAGAATTGAACCAAAATTTTTTTGTATGGTTTTGGCTATAGCCAGCAGGACCTCATGGAATTTGAAAATGTTGCGCCAGAACCGGGGCCCGTAATAGAGATTTTTCTACCATCTTAATTGTTACACCATCGAAAAAAGTATGAAGTTATACATAGAAATGCACCACAATTTTGGCGTACATTTTTGGTTATGCCCAGCAGGTCCTTCTTGAAGTTCAAACTATTCTGCCGAAAGGGAGTGCTGTAATAGTTCTTTTTGTGCCCTTTTCATTATTGTAATATCAAATATTCTCTGAAGTTATGCACAAAATTGAACCAAATTTCAAATTAATGGTTTATGACTGTGAAAGCACGTTTTCCTTGAATTTCAAAATAGCAAGGGCACTGTACGAAAAAAGAACCGTAAAAGAATTTTTGTATAATTTTCTCGATTTTTCGTAGTTCTATTGAACATTGGTGGCTCAAGCAGTGATAGGAATTTTATTTTCTGCAAAATCGAATTCTCGCAAACAACTGATGTACAACAAAATACCGAAAAACAATTGATTTTAATAAATATCATGATGAGATTAACTCTTTTTTTTTTTTTTACTCTGATTAATTGACTGAAACAGATATTTAAGACAAAAATCAAAGTTACTATAATGTTGACTAATAATATTGAAGTATTAACATTTATAACCTCTGTTTGAAATCTTAACATGTATGAGATAGAAGAAAATTTTGGGGTTGACACATTAAAAGTTAAATTTAGAACAACTTGCTTTTGAAACAGAGAAAAATTTGAAAAAAATTCTTGCATTGAAACGCAATTTATTTGATTAATTATTTTGGCATTGTAAAAGACTTCTTATGAAATTTGTTAAATATTAACAATTAAGAAAAAGCATTAATTTTTAATGGTACGTGTCTGCTGATAATTAGCTAATATGAGTGCATTAAATATGCTTTTAAATTCCAGAAGTAAGATTTTTTTTTTATCAAGGGAATTTTCAATCAGCAAAAAATAAGTTATGATTTTTTTTTCTATATTTTCTTGCAGATAATTAAGTTGCAGCTTTAATAATATGATCTTCAGCTTAATCCAACTGACCTACTGAGTAAGTATAAATTACGAAAACTTGATGTTCCACAATTTTGTACAGGGGAATCTATACTAATAAAATCCATGCGCCTCTGTCTGTCTGTCTGCTTGAAGCCGATTACAGTTCGCAACGCGGGCGAGTTGGAAGTCGCGAGAGGTGTCTTTCGATTCAAAAAATTCCGGGAAAGTCATTTCGGGCATTTTCGAGACCGTGGGACCAAAATTAAAAAAGTTATGAATTAAAAACCGGTCGGAATCAAAACGGAAAACGTCTAATTTCCCAAACAGGTCTCAAACGGAGCTCTGAGGCAGAACACTGCGCTACCTTGCGATGAAGAACAGGAACTTTTCCCCTTTGGCTAAAAAAAGAAGCAGCCGAAAACCTATTTTTCTCCCGTCAATTTGTCAAAGAATGTATAAGAGAAAAAGAAGTAATTAGTAAAAAATATTAAACACTGTTTAATTAATATAATAAGTACAACTATTTAAGCACAGCAAGATATGTTCACTAAGAGGTAATAGTGTTGCTAATTAATATTTGAGGATCTCAGATGTAACTGGCTATTCATATATTTATTCTGTATGTGAGTATTAATCGTTGTAGCTCATTTTCATACTTTTTCTTTTTGGTAGCATACACGAATATTGTGCCCAGTAGCAGAAAGTTATGGTTGTGTCTGCGACAGCAATGCAGCAGGATAAAAATTGAACATATTATAATTTTCTTATGTACATTATAAATGTAGTTCTTACTGATTAATATTATAAAAAGACAATTAGATTCCAATTATAACATAACCTGAATAAGTAAATAGTAAATTTAATATTTTTTGCAGATTTAGATTAATAATGAATACGTAAAGTGGTTCTTTCAGTTTGAAGTAAAGGCAGAATTTAAAATTAAATTGAAATATAGTACACATCTATTGAAAACAATGTATAGTGTCTTACCTTGCCTAAGTATTCAAATCTACAGAAGATATAAGTACAATGATATTAAAGAAAAAAAATAATGTATATTGTCACATGTGCAGCGTTCGAAATCCTTGGTGGTCCGCTGGTCCGAGACCACCGATAATTCAATCGGACCACTAATTTGAAAAATTTAGTGGTCCGCAGCACCAGTGCCTTTTTTCAGGCCCTGAGAAAACTGCAACCGATCGTACATAAGATTTTTTAAAATTATTATCAGCGATGCCACGGACGCGCTATAGCGCGTAAATTACTCAAAAAATCTGCAATAGGACGCAAAAAATAGCTCTTACGCGTCCCACGGAACGCGTAATTTCGTTAAAGAATCGCGAAAAATGGCAAATTTCGTTAAAAAATCGCGAAATAACGACTAATTTACGGCAAATTTGCTAGACAATTCTCGAAAAAATGGCTAATTTCGTTCCAAAACCCGAAACAAAAGGCAGATTTCTTCGAAAGATCGCGAAAAAACGGCAAATTTCGCCCAAAAAAATCGCGAAAAATGGCAGATTTTTTCCAAAAATTTCAGATTTCTTCAAAAAATTGCAAAAAAAGGCAAATTTCTTAAAAAAATCGCGAAAATAGACAAATTTTATCTGAAAATCCCGATAAAACGCGAAACTTGTCAAAAAAAATCGCGAAAAACGACAAATTTTCTCAAAAGATTGCGAAAAGACCACAAATTTTGTTAAAAAAGCGCTAAATAACGACTAATTTCCGGCAAATATCGTCAAAAAAATCGCGATAAATGGCTAATTTTATCTTAAAAAGCGACAAAACGGCAGATTTCTTCTAAAAATCGCGAAAAAACGGCAGATTTCTTCTAAAAATCGCGAAAAAACGGCAGATTTCTTCTAAAAATCGCGAAAAAACGGCAAATTTCCCCAAAAATCGCTATAAAACGGCAAATTTTGTCAAAAAATATCGCGAAAAACGGTATATTTCGTCAAAATAACGCGAAAAAACGGAAATTTCGACAAAAAAGCACGAAAAAAAAAAAAAAAAAAGTGAATGCCGGGAGAGCATTTTTCTGTTTTAAAAACTAATTTTCCTGCTTCAAAATTGTTGTTGCTGCTCCAAAAACTGATTTTCCTGCTTTCCAATCGGTTTTTTATTGCTCCAAATCTTTCTGAGTGAATGTGACTCCTGAAAGCACCATTTCATTAAGCAAAGTACCCATTTACTCAACAAAAATATTCCTTTTTTCAGCAAAAATGTCTTTTTCAATAAATCTGTCTTGCCCCATTTTAAAAGAAATGCAAACAATAGTGTTATCTTCTACACATATATAATAAGCATTATTTTATAATTAAATTTGTATCTTGCACATTTATTCTTTAAAAAGTACAGAAAATTTACTCTAAGTGTTAAAATTATTTAATAGAATTTTATGTAGCGGACCAGTGATGATGTCTGCGGACCAGTAAATTATCATGCTTACTGGTCCTTGGGACCAGTGATTTTTTTTTTTTTTTTGGAATTCTAACGCTGCATGTGAAATAGTGATAAAATGAAGAAAACTATTCCAATTCCATTGAACAGTAGATGTTATACTGCTTCCTTAAATTCTCAAAACATTTGTTTATTTATTAAATCATAATAAGATGTTAAAATAAAAAGCGTTATAATAAAATTTTGATATGTGCGATTTAAAATACGAAAATTTTAAAATTTATTCAAAAAGGCTGCACACTAAAAATTTAAAGCCACTATTTCTTTACCATAAAGTTTATATTTTACAGTTTTATAGCAGTGATACCTTTAAATACCAAGTAAATATTATGAAAAAGAAATAGAAATTTCTGAATGACAATTTTTATAAATACACTGAATGTGTATCGAAAATTTTGTTAAAATTTCAAGTGCTAATTTACGGTCAAAAAACGAATTTTGGTGCAGAAAAATCCGTTTTTGGAACAGAAAAAAAAAACAATTTTGGTAAAGAAAATCAGTTTTTGGAGAAAGAAAGAGATAAACAATTTTTTAGAGGAAAAAAAAACACTCAACTTTTTTTTTTGTGCCCCTTTAACCAAATTATATATTTTTTCTTTATTATTTAACGGAATATGCGCGATTTTTTAATGAAGTTTTCCATTTTTCACGATTTTTTGACAAAATCTACCATTTTTTCGCGAACTTTTGTCAAAATCTGCCGTTTTTCCGCGATATTTTGATGAAATCTATCGTTTTTTTACGATTTTTTTGTTGAAAATCTGCCGTCTTTTGTGATTTTTTGACGAAATCTACCGTTTTTTCGCTTTTTTTTAAACGAAATTTATTGTTTTGTCATGACTTATTGATGAAATCTGTCGTTTTTTCACGATCTTTTGACGAAATCCGTCGTTTTTTCCCGATCTTTTCACAAAAGCTTCCAAATTTGAAGATTTTTTGACGAAAGATTCCAACTTTTACGCGATATTTTGACGAATTTAGCCTTTCTTTACGATCTTTTATCAAAATTTGCTGTTTTTCCGCGATAATTTGGTGAAATCTATTGTTTTTTACGATCTTTTCTTAAAATCTGCCATTTTTTGCGATTTTTTGCCGATATCTATCGTTTAATCGCAATCTTTTTGATGAAACTTACCGTTTTTTCGCGATTTTTTAAACGAAATTTCTTTTTTCATGACTTATTGATGAAATCTCTGGTTTTTTTCGTGATCTTTTGACGAAATTTGTCGTTTTTTCACGATCTTTTGAGAAAAGATTCCATATTTTCAAGATTCTTTGACAAAAGATACCATTTTTTACTCAATTATTTTACAAAATTAGCCATTCACGATTTTTTAACGAAATTTACCACTTTTTTTTTTTTTTTTTTTTTTTTTTTACGAAATTGGCCATTTTTTCGCGATTTGTTGTTGCAGTCTACAGTTTTTCGCGATCTATTGATGAAACCTGTCGTTTTTTCTCGCGATCTTTGGATGAAATTTGCCGTCTTTTAGCGTCCTGTCCATGTTTTTTCCCCCAAATAAATATTTTTTTTTCTTTTTCAAGTTGGCAAATTTATCTGCAAGGACAAAAATAAATCTGCGACGCACGTCGCGCGTCACGCACTTTCTGCTACCGGGATATTGTGTAACCTAAGATTTACGCGATTAATACTAATTTCTGTTAGTACAAACGGAAAACGAGCTGCCAAAATTATTTGTTAGTTATGTTCTTTGTGATATTAATGAAATTACTTATTTTTTAGCTCACAGGCTATCATAGCCTGAGAGCTTATGTGCCCGTCCGTTCTGTATGTTCGTTCGTGCGTAACGCGATAACTTGTGATAAAAATATCCGATCCACTTGAAATTTTGTATGTAGGTATATCCTGACAAGGCGCTTCCCTGATTAGTTTTTGGAGTTCCTTCTATATGTATAAGAGGGGGAACGGGGGGATCATGCCCCTCCCCTTAGTTGATATAAATGGGATTTTCATGCAGAATTAAGTTTTCGTCCAAAATTTAGATTAGGATCATTCTGATGAGGCGATTCCGTGACTGTTATTAGGTGTTCATTGAATAAGTATAAATAGGGGGAACATGGGTTCTAATGCCCCCCCCCCCTTAATTTATATAAATAGGTTTTTCAAGTAGAATTTTCAGATTTCGTTCAAATCTCTGAATAGTTTTGGAAGTTTAATGGTTAAGTATAAAAGAGGCGGATAACTCCTTTTAAATTATATAAATGTTAAATTGGTTTTTATTAAGAATTATCTCATTTGCTCTGAATTTTGGATATAGATTTTTTATATGATAAAGCATGTCTTTGATAGTATAGGAGGTTCAATGATTAAGTATAAAAAAAGAGGAAAGAGGAGAGCTGTTTACCCTTCTTAATTTTTTTTCGAACGGAATTAACCCTTGAAAATATAAGGCTTTAATGTACAATTAGTATTTGTAGCGTGTGAGCTCAATGCCATCAGTTTAACTGGGCAGTATTCTTTATTTTAATAGCAGTCTCTTGCAGTTTTTAATAAACAAACTTTTTTTGCGCGTTTTTTCTTAAACCATCATGCAGACAGTTTTTAAAGTAAAAAAAAACTGATTACATATTCAGAATCAGCGTAAAATTCTGCTTCTGATGATCCAAAAATTACAAGAAAATGTATTATGGGCGCGCAGCGCCAACCGTGCAAAACCAAATATTTTTAACGGGACGATGGCGACCATGGCGCGTAGCGCCGGTGGGCCGGCTTCGCACGATGGGCGCGTACCGCCCACTGTGCGAAATCAAATATTTTAACGGGATAATGGGCGCATAACAACCATAGCTCTTTAATTTACTTTTTTTGTGCTGAGGATTCGAACACCAAGACTTGCTTATTAACTGAATTTTTTTGTTTATTATTTATTGCTTAATATCGAGGTTCGTTTGGAAAAAGTGGCCCAGCTAGCGGGCGTAGCTCGCTAGTCTATACTAATAAAATCCGTGCTCCTCTGTCTGTCTGTCTGCTTGAAGCCGATTACAGTTCGCAACGCGGGCGAGTTAAAAGTCGCGAGAGGTGTCTTTCGATTCGAAAAATTCCGGGAAAGTCATTTCGGGCATTTTCGAGACCGTGGGGCCAAAATTAAAAAAGTTATGAATTAAAAACCGGTCGGGAATCGGAACGGAAAACGTCTAATTTCCCAAACGGGGCTCAAACGGAGCTCTGAGGCAGAACACTGCGCCACCTTGCGGTGAAGAACCTGAACTTTTCCCCTTTGGCTAAAAGAAGAAGCAGCCGAAAACCTCTTTTTTCTCCCGGGAAAACGACTTTTTCTTTCGTTTCGGTTCTTTGAAAAAGAACTAATTAATTGGTAAAAAATGTTAAACACGGTTTATTTTCATACTTTTTCTTTTTGGTAGCATACACGAATATTGTGTAACCTAAGATTTACGCGATTAATACTAATTTCTGTTAGTACAAACGGAAAACGAGCTGCCAAAATTATTTGTTAGTTATGTTGTTTGTGATATTAATGAAATTACGTATTTCTTTTTAATAGTAGTCTTTTGCAGTTTTTAATACCGAAAACTTTTTTTGCGCGTTTTTTCTTAAACCATCATGCAGACAGTTTTTAAAGTAGAAAAAAACTGATTACATATTCAAAATCTGCGTAAAAGTCTGCTTCTGATGAACGAAAAAACACGAGAAAATGTCTTATGGGCGTGCAGCGCCAACCGTGCAAAACCAAATATTTTTAACGGGACGATGGCGACCATGGCGCGTAGCGCCGGTGGGTAGTAGACCGGTGGGCCGCCTTCGCACGGTGGGCACGTAGCGCCCACTGTGCGAAATTTTTAACGGGATATATTTTTAACGGGATAATGGGCGCATAACAACCATAGCTCTTTAATTTACTCTTTTTTGTGCTTGAGGATTCGAACACCAAGACTTGCTTATTAAATGAATTTTTTTGCTTATTATATACTGCTTAATTTCGAGGTTCGTTTGGAAAAAGTGGCCCAGCTAGCGGGCGTAGCTCGCTAGTCTATACTAATAAAATCCGTACGCCTCTATCTGTCTGTCTGGTTGAAGCCGATTACAGTTCGCAACGCGGGCGAGTTGGAAGTCGCGAGAGGTGTCTTTCGATTCGAAAAATTCCGGGAAAGTCAGTTCGGGCATTTTCGAGACCGTGGGGCCAAAATTAAAAAAGTTATGAATTAAAAACCGGTCGGGAATCGGAACGGAAAACGTCTAATTTCCCAAACGGGGCCCAAACGAAGCTCTGAGGCAGAACACTGCGCCACCTTGCGGTGAAGAACCTGAACTTTTCCCCTTTGGCTAAAAGAAGAAGCAGCCGAAAACCTCTTTTTTCTCCCGGGAAAACGACTTTTTCTTTCGTTTCGGTTCTTTGAAAAAGAACTATTTAATAGGTAAAAAATGTTAAACACGGTTTATTTTCATACTTTTTCTTTTTGGTAGCATACACGAATATTGTGTAACCTAAGATTTACGCGATTAATACTAATTTCTGTTAGTACAAACGGAAAACGAGCTGCCAAAATTATTTGTTAGTTATGTTGTTTGTGATATTAATGAAATTACTTATTTCTTTTTAATAGTAGTCTTTTGCAGTTTTTAATACCGAAAACTTTTTTTTGCGCGTTTTTTCTTAAACCATCATGCAGACAGTTTTTAAAGTAGAAAAAAACTGATTACATATTCAAAATCTGCGTAAAAGTCTGCTTCTGATTAACCAAAAAACACGAGAAAATGTCTTATGGGCGTGCAGCGCCAACCGTGCAAAACCAAATATTTTTAACGGGACGATGGCGACCATGGCGCGTAGCGCCGGTGGGTCGGCTTCGCACGGCGGGCGCGTAGCGCTCACTGTGCGAAATCACATATTTTTTAACGGGATAATGGGCGCATAACAACCATATCTCTTTAATTTACTTTTTTTTGTGCTTGAGGATTCGAACACCAAGACTTACTTATTAAATGAATTTTTTTGCTTATTATATACTGCTTAATATCGAGGTTCGTTTGGAAAAAGTGGCCCAGCTAGCGGGCGTAGCTCGCTAGTCTATACTAATAAAATCCGTGCGCCTCTGTCTGTCTGTCTGCTTGAAGCCGATTACAGTTCGCAACGCGGACGAGTTGGAAGTCGCGAGAGGTGTCTTTCGATTCGAAAAATTCCGGGAAAGTCATTTCGGGCCTTTTCGAGACCGTAAGACCAAAATTAAAAAAGTTATGAATTAAAAACCGGTCGGGAATCGGAACGGAAAACGTCTAATTTCCCAAACGGAGCTCAAACGGAGCTCTGAGGCAGAACACTGTGCCACCTTGCGGTGAACGACCTGAACTTTTCCCCTTTGGCTAAAAGAAGAAGCAGCCGAAATCCTCTTTTTTCTCCCGGGAAAACGACTTTTTCTTTCGTTTCGGTTCTTTGAAAAAGAACTAATTGGTAAAAAATGTTAAACACGGTTTATTTTCATAATTTTTTTTTGGTAGCATACACGAATATTGTGTAACCTAAGATTTACGCGATTAATACTAATTTTTGTTAGTACAAACGGAAAACGAGCTGCCAAAATTATTTGTTAGTTATGTTGTTTGTGATATTAATGAAATTACTTATTTTTTTTAAATAGCAGTCTTTTGCAGTTTTTAATACCAAAACTTTTTTTGCGCGTTTTTTCTTAAACCATCATACAGACAGTTTTTAAAGTAGATAAAACTGATTACATATTCAGAATCTGCGTAAAAGTCTGCTTCTGATGAACCAAAAAATACGAGAAAATGTCTTATGGGCGCGCAGCGCCAACCGTGCAAAACCAAATATTTTTAACGGGACGATGACGACCATGGCGCGTAGCGCCGGTGGGTAGTAGGCCGGTGGGCCGCCTTTGCACGGGGGGCACGTAGCGCCCCCCGTGCCGATTTTTCCTTTTTCCTGTGCGAAATTTTTAACGGGATATATTTTTAACGGGATAATGGGCGCATAACAACCATAGCTCTTTAATTTACTTTTTTTGTGCTTGAGGATTCGAACTCCAAGACTTGCTTATTAAATGAATTTTTTTGCTTATTATATACTGCTTAATATCGAGGTTCGTTTGGAAAAAGTGGCCCAGCTAGCGGGCGTAGCTCGCTAGTAAATATTAAATTTGTAATGGGTTATTTTAATAGCAGAGAGAGTTTTAAAGAAAATTCTTGCATTCAATTTGATTTTTTTTGGTCTTCATCTAAGCTTGTGAAAGGAAAATATGAAATTAGTCAAATATTAATAACTAAGAAAAATTAAATGCAGAGTACAGCAAAAGGTATTGATGTTTAATCAAAAGTGAAAGTTTCCGATTTATCCGTTTATTTAAATTAAAATGTATATTCAGTGAGCTATAAATTACTTGTACTCATGGCCGTTCCGACCCAGTGTGCAAATTAGGCACGGGCACACACAGGCGCCGAAGCAGCAAAGGCGCCAAAAGATTTCAGTTGAGAAGGAAAAACTATTTTTAAAAAAATCCTGAATTTATTCATACTAAAATGTATTATATTTTCTTGGTATCTGAATTATCTTTTGTAGATTTACCTTATACAAATTATTTATAAATATTCATTTCTTTCTTTAAAATTTGATTTTATTCTACTTGTGAATTCTCTAATAAATCATTTAGACAAGACGTGTCCAACCTTTATAAACAGAGGCTCACCTCATACAGTTATAAATAATAAAAGGCGCCCTAATTCACATAGTTGAAATTATGCAACACTATTATCTCACTGCGGTGGAAAAGCATAATATACAGTTTTATTGCCATAGGAGCTAAATTTCACTTGTTTTTTTATTGTTATTTATAAGAAACAATTGTCACTTTACTTCAGAATTTATCATAAATAAGAAGAAAATTACTATTCGGAAATACTGGTAAAAGTTTCTTCTACAATATCAGTCCATGAATAGAGGTAGACTTATATGTTAGAAACCAAACGCCTTATATGATAGGCGTATATCTCACGCTGATAGCTATAGTTCCCTATGATTCAGAAACTATTTTAAAATAATTTGCAGAAATAATTTAATTTAGAATAAATTTAAAATTAAATTTTCAGAGGGCTATCTATCTTCAAAAGTTTTGTAGATGAAGAAGCTATAGAAACCTTAATCACTGAATAACAACTTAATAGCATTAAATAATTAAAACTTATTTAAGGTCATCGATAACTATACAAGAAAACCATTCAAATATATATATTTTTTAAATGTATCTCTTAAAATGGATTTTTAATCTTAAAAATTGTTAGTAAGAGGATACATTCGAATGGATGCCAAGAAAACGTAAGGGCGCAATCGTGGCGTCCGCGGGGGACGCTTTGGAGAATCCTGAATAGAGAAAGAATGTAAAAATAGAACTTGGGGGCTATGCACAGGGCCGTAGCTAAGGGGGGTCTATGGGCGGCTCAGCTTCCTCTAAAACATTTTGAGCCTCCCTGGAAAAGATTCCAAGATCACTAAATTAATTTCTATTCCAAAAATTCAAATGAAATTCTGTTTAAACTATTTTTATGAAAATACTCATTAATGAAAATTAAAATAATTAAATGATTATAAAATTATTTATTTTCAAAATATTGAATATCTCAGTGTTTGGTATTCCTATTCTTCTGTCTTATGTGTATGCATATATACATTCTGTATGCATATCTGCGTTTAAGAAAACAGATGTAAAGATTGTTTGAAATAATACTTGTGTTTACCAATAAAGAGAAGAGAATGTTATTGAGGAATGATAACGTATAATATCGTAAGGAGTAACGGGGGTCCAGAAATTGCCAAAAGGTTGTTAACGTTCATTACATCGGTATATTCAGTGTACAGATTTTTGATTGGGGATACTGCTGTCAGCTATGGGACAAATTTTAACTTATAAAAATGGAGCATCAGCCTTTTGTGAAACTGTTGGCATTCCGTGCCGTAGGTTTAACACTACTTTAAGCGACCAAAGCAATAATTTTGTTCAGCACTTCTACTAATGATCATTTCTGTGGAAACTATTATGTATTGAACAAAAGTGTTTTTTTCACACCATAGATTTTTGAGCGAAATAAATACCTTTTATCTATCTTTTACCTATCTAGTACTCTGGAATTACCATGATAGTGAAAAAGGGGGAGGGGGGAGTTGATGAAGAAGACTAAATTAGGCCCTAGATGGCCAAATTTTCTAATTTTTTCAAAGGTTGAAGGGAGAGCTTTTCCCTGAACTCCTGCGTACACTCGTGTCATTCAAATACTGCATAAATTATTGTATTGATTGTAAGATTTGTACATTTTATTTCCGAACATAAAATTGAATTTTTGAAATGTGAGCACGCATTTGCATTACACATAACCGTGACGTTACAGAGACTAAAATGGCAAAAAAAAAAAAAAAAAAAAAAAATTCAATTTACACATACATAAATTAGAAACTACAAAGATGGCTGTTAATATGAATGGAAAAATATAGATTTATGAAAAAAGTGTTTTGAAATCCCGTGCACTTTATTTTTTACTAACCAACCGCCTTGGATCACCTAGGCCAATTACAATAACTTAAAATATTCTAAAGTCAAATATTGAATGTTATTTTTTCCAAACGAATGTAGAAATGGGGTGTGTGGGGAGGACAATATCTTCAGCAGCATGTTGATTTGACTTTATAATTTTGAATAGAAATATTTTCGAACGAACATTAGATTGTTAGCAGTGTATAATCTTGAATCTGTTTGATTTTTCCTTTTTTAAATGAAAATCCATCGGATCGAAGTTCGAGTTAACTTCTCACTGCCTTCAGTAGAGTATACCGGCGGTGCTATTCATGTTCCGGTCTGATTTTTCACACTAACCGTCAATTTGTATTTATTTTCTGACATTTAGGTATAAAACTTTGAATTTTCAAAAAAAAAAAAAAAAAAAAAAAAAAAAAAATCTTGATAAATAAATAATGGAAATGCACACAATCCCTCATAAATATTATTTTATATATTAACGCGAAATGATATTCAAATCACACATTTCTTAATTGGGAAACGATATCTTAAGGTAATTTGCACCGAGAGAAAAAATATGTTTGGCGAATCCTTGAAATGACTTGAAAAAGAATTTTTGAACAGTAAATATTCATATTTTCACACCAGATATAGTATTAGAACCTGAAAAATACTATAAATGTATCAACAGTTTTTTACGTTTGAAACTTTAGAGAAATAGAAAACATGAAAACTGAGAGGAATCGCTCCCAGATAAAAAGGTTTTTTGAAATATTAATTAAAAATACCATTGAAATCGTTTTTCTTTCTTTATTTATTGTTATTTATTTATTTATTTGTAATTCTACCGGGATCTCACTATATCCCAATTTGAAAATGCAGAAATATTCAAACGTTACGCTTATAATCAGTGGGAAGGACTGCTTGGGAAAGTACACAAGCATGATCTCGTTGAGGAATAAAAGATTGCCACTTTGCAATGATCATTAAGGGTTTTTAATTATTATTTCGGGTAATTAACAAAAAATAAAAAATATGAATGTCAGGTGCACGGTACATCTACCATCATCGATTCTTATCCAAATTTTGAGATCTCTATGTGCGGAAGATTTTCTTAGCCATCGCCAATACATGCAAAGTAAAAACAAACATCTTTCTTTTAGATGCAATCTATTGTTATTGCATTCAATTATTTTCTCTGGGATAATGAAATTTTACCGTCCGTAACGCAGGATTCTGATAGAGAGTGCTTTCATTTATACAGGTTTTACTGTGTTACGAATTTTATTTACATAGCTACCATCCTTCTTTACTTTTCTTAGTAAGTAATTTCTTTAAGTAATTTCAGCATGATTGGAAACAGAAATTTATTTATTTAATGAAATAAAGTACGAAATGAAACAAGACATATTTTATTAAATAAATTTTCTGGTTCAAAAAACTCCAAAAGAAGGACAACTATAAATTTATAAATATTTACAGTTTCTTTTCGGGGGGGGGGGGGGGGTAGAAGGGATAAAGTTTTATTTTTACAGGCAATTGGATGGGGAGAGATGTAGGGCGCCAAATGCTGTTCTGCACACAGGCGCCGAATACTACTGGCACGCACCTGCTTGTACTAGATTAAGTGGATAATGATATCACTAACTACGATAATAATCATATTACTAACTAGCGTAACCTCTTTCTATATCAATTGTATTACTAATTTCTTTCTTTTCTTTTCTTTTCTTTCTTTTTTTTCTTTTGCATTTAAAAAATGATTTTTTTAAAAAAAAGGTAATTTAGACAAATTTCAGATACGTACATACATCGCACATGTATCACGTAGATTCGTTTCAAAGTGGTGTAAGCCGACAACTTACTAAATTTTCAGCAATACCTATTATTCAAAACACACTAGTTGAAAAAAAGAAAGCTTTTTAAATAGAATTAGTTAGAACTGTATAACTGTATATGCTTTATTTAATTGAACGGTGTGAAAAATGGCGTTAAGAAATTAAAAAAAGAAAAATATTACATTTGAGTTATTTTATTTATTTTTTTCGCATTTGCATCTTCCCTTAAGCAAAATTACACCTTTTCTTTTTGCCATTATATATATATATATATATATAGTAATCTCCATGTCATTTTTAGTGTGTTAAATTTTTGCATGAATTTTTTTTTTTTTTAAATTTCTGCATTTACAGTAGAAGCCCGATATAACGCGGTTGTAGGGAGACGTTTCACATCTGCATTATAAAACGTAAGCGCGGTATATCGCAGTGGTGTCAAAGAAATGGTACAAAATGATGAAAACACTTAGCCGCTTTGTGAAATGTTTTGAAAATGAAAACTTTATCATTCATTGAACACAAGCTTAATCTTTCACTATCTCAAAAAGTCTATAAGTGTTGTTTGCCGAACTGAGGCATTTCGTTTCTTTTCGGCATATTGTTTCACACTAGCCAGATGGAGTATATGAGCACAATCCGAATCGTCTTGCCTCTTCATCCACGAAAATACCTCCATTAAAAAGAAGAGAAGACTTCACTAACATGTGAAACGTCGTGTTTCATAAACATATTTTCAATTTCATCAGCATAATCTTGTTCACTGCAATTTTTATGCGTTACAGCATCAATGATATCCTGATCTTTTATGACTTCTGAAATTGGTTCATTGTTGTCAATTTCTAACCAGTCATTTAAAACGACATCTAGATGCATAGCACTAATCACAGATTGCAAGTCCCTCATTGTGTTTCGCTGAAATTTTAAGCGTAGAATTTATCCTAAAATTGATAATTTTTTTCCGGAGATATAATTTTTCCAGCGTTAAATCCGAATTCACGGTACATCGGACCGCGTTAATTCGGGCCTCGACTGTATTTGCTTATTAGCTTAAAACTTTCTGTATTTCTTCTAATGTAATTTTTCCCCCATCAAAGTATTGTTTAAATTGCTATTTTTTTATCACTTTTAAAACAAAACGAAAAAAATGTAAGTTTATTGAAAAAAAAGTAAATAAATAAATAAAGAATTTGGATTTTTCTACCTGTTTAATAATACCATAAACATGTATAAAAGCTCTTAATCACTATCAAATAAGAAACTTCGGATTTGTTATTGATAAATAGTTGCTCCCGCTGGAAGCAAGTACATCGATGAACCAATGATTGCATCATGGAATTTAAATGAGAGCTCCGGATCACGTTTCTGCCCTGATTTCTCAGCCCATTTTATTTTTCTATTAACGGTGTTCCTGAATATTATTATTAATATTTTCTTTATGAGAGTGCTTCGAATCGTGCACTACGGGTTCTAAATTACAGAGCCATTACATTATTGGCATAATTATGTTAGCCAGGAAGATTTCAATAAAGTCAGTTTTATTCTCTTTTGGAAGAAGAAAACAAAAGGGAAATATAAAAGAAAAAGCTATACCGTAGTCTCCCGTTTATCCAACACCTTCTCGGGACCACGGATGTAGGAGCTGTACAAATATAACATTATCATTTTAGGGGGAGGGGAGGGGGGTCTGACATTTGATATCGTAAGATATCACTATGGAGAAGGGGTGGGTGTTTTGATATTGCTATCATTTCTGACCCAATCAAAAATTTCTCTTTTTATTTGTAATATGGTTTTTGATTCAAAATAGCATGTTATCTTTTTTTAGCCTGTTAATTATTTTTATGAAAATACAAAGTTATTATTAAAATCACTCAATTATTATAAAATTATTTAATTCTAAAATATGAACTACCCCAACGTTTCATATTCTTATTTTACTTGATTTGTGTATTTATATATAATCACAGTACGAAAAACCATATGTGAAGTATATTTGAAACGAATCTTGTGTTTACTAATAAGTAAAAGAAAAAAAGGAGGAATGTTGTTCACTTGTTTTGTTGATAAGAATTTCTATCTGACCTCCCTCCCACCTCTTCGAGATAAATACAGAAAGTCTTTATTACTTTTAAATGTATTATGTATCAAAAAGCGATTATAAAATACTTTTAAATAGTAGTTATTTCTTTAAATTGTTACTTCGAATAAAGTTTTTTTTCATATAGAAACTGAGATTTTATTGACTTCTCTTCACTTGAATTCTAAAAGTATTTGAAAAATAAATGTAACTAATGTTGTATATCATTTCAAAGAAAAGAAATAAATATTAGAAAACAAAAATTGTTTACACTTTGATACAATATCATAACCGGGGAGGGGGAGTCAAGGGATGATAATTTATGATATCGAAGGGGGGAGGGACTCCTAAATTAACAAAACGTTGATAACACTATATTTGTACAGCCCCATATTTGAAAATCCAAACTTTCGAATAATCGAGAGGACATAATCATCTTCATTGTCCAATGTACAAATATGAAACTACGCTGTTAAAAATAGCGTGAAAAAATACCTGGTTTTTAAAGACTATCTAATTTCCGATCTATTAGAAAGCTGAACATTCGTTTATGTACCGTTCTCATTCGTCAGAAAATAGTCTTTAAAAACAGAGACTTCATGATATTATTAACAGTGTATAATTACACTTTTAAATAACATTAATTTTATTATTATTTTTTTTACCATAATAAAGTTAAATATACTAAATAAATTTTATTAGAGATTAAGTAGTATACATAAAGCAAATCAAAAGAGAGGAAATTTTGAAATTACATAGGCAATTTCAAGAAAACAAAATCAGTTATATATTTATTTTTTTTCTTTAATTCTGATTTTCTTGCATTCCATGTATTAAAATCGCGTGCTTTTCTTCATGTAGGATTGGTTGAGGGTGATTGCAAACAAATTTCCACACTGTTCAACAATACATGGATTTTATTTATAAATTTTTTACAAGTGAGAAATCGATAAACATTTCATTTTTAGATTTAATATGAAAGTTAATTAATGTTATTAAAGTTAATCTATTGCATTTTAAGGTTTTTCTTGTTTATATCTTGTTTTATTTTGTTCTATCTGTTATTTCATTTTCCCCTAGAACAATTTTATGTCTTGAAAATATCTGCCTTGAAGAATTTTTGCACAAATGAAAATCTGTTTACAATTATGCTATGTTTTTACATTTACCCACATTAACAAGATTTTTTTTAGTACTGTAAACAGTACGGTCGGATGCTGACACATGAATATAAGAAGATAGAACTGTCTTATTTGTTCTGAACATTATCCCATTTGGCAGTTTGAATTTACAAATAATTCAATTTTCACCAGTTTTTTAAGATAAATAAATATTGCATGTTGATAAAAGGGTATTTTTAAGAAAACCATTTTCATTCTACCCTTTTCTATTTCAGTCTATGAAAATGTCAAAAGATGAAGATTGAAGTAACTATAAACTGCCAAATGGCGTAACATAAAACGTTATTTTCATTGATAAGAATAAGTAAGATAAATCTTTACTGCCTTATATCCATGTGTCATCAACCGATTTTTCTGTTGCTGTTCACAACAAATATTTTCCGGACGAAATAGAAGTGGCGAAAGAAATCACACCTAATTTCATGATTGCAATTTTTATTGATCTTTTACAATACTTTAAATAAATTTTCATTGTGCTACGTTAATTTGGCGAGAATTCCCGATTAGAGAAGTTTTCATTTAGTTTTGGTAGAAAGAGCAAGTTCCTAAATTTATTTAAAAATTTAAAAAAATGTTCTTTTTTTTAAAATACACCAACAGGAAATTTAAGGAAAGCATTATTTAACCACTTAACTGCCTATTTTTTCTCGTGTCTTTTTCAGAAAAACAGCATAAACAAAAATTTTTGCATAATTAAATTAGAAAAATACTCGAAATAAACAATTCAAAATTTAGAACAAAAATTTACTGGTTAGAATGATAAACCACGATAGGAATATAGACGCCCGTAAGTGGTATGGGTAAATCAGAACGTTGCCCGTATGACGTAAGAGCAAATCAGGGAAGCGGTTAAAATACAAATTTAGGCTTTGCAAATTATTCTCTTAGTGCTTAATCATAATTTATTCAAAATTAAATTATTAATTGATAAAACTTTATACCGTAAAATGGGGTGAACCGGAACACTTTTCAACTTTAACGTTTTAAAAGGCTGATTTTTTAATTCTTTTATTTTTTTTACCAGAAACTTCGGTCCTGTTTTGTTCTTTACTTTTTAAGCAAAAACTTAATATTTGTTACTGTTTTTATGTAGACATTTTATTTTTTAATAGTGCTCCTATTCATCCCGCAAATTGGGGTGAATCGAAACAAATGTTATAATCTTTATTTATTTTGATTCAAACTTTAATAGGGTTAATAAAAATAGGTAATAATGATAAGAAAGGAATAGGAACACGTAGTTACTATCAAACCAAGCCTTTATTTTGTATACAAGCAGTGTGACCGTTTTATCGAGCTAAAAGTAGGCTAGATTTGGACTCACAACAAGCTAAAAATAAATTCGATGGTCCTGCCATCTATCGATGGTCAGTATATCAATAGACTGACAACTATCTTTTAGCCTGAGTTTTTAGCTTGATTTAGCTTGTTGTAAGTCCTACAATAGTCCAGATTTCTTACAACAATCCAAAAACGGTCACACTGTATGCAAGTAAAGATATGCCTTTTCAAAAATTAGAAAACAACTTTGAACTCAAGAAAAATTATAATTTATTCTAAGAAATTGTATTTGGATTGCAGAAGTTGGAATTTAATACAAATTCAGCCCTGTTCTGTGTTATCATTTTCTAGTGGTCATTAGGTAAGTGAATCTATTGAGTAGCCTTGATCGCTGCATGTATTAATACGATGTACTAGTACGCCCTCATCCCCATCCCTTAGTACTGTTTGCATGCCTCTCTTTTTTAATTGTTTTTCGATTTTGAGATGTTTGCGTAATGTTGGGGCTCTCAGAGAGTAATCTGTGCTATTTTTCTTAGTAATTTGCCATTTTTAAATACTTTTATTGTGTGATCCATGTCTGTTGGTTTGGGTGTTCACTTTTTTGTTTAACTAAGTAATTTCTTGGCATCTTTAAACTCTTCAAGTAATTAGAACAAAAAAAAAAAAATATTGTTACAATACATATTCACACAAATATTTTCAGATACTACATGAAACTATTACTGTATAGAAAAATAAACCATGAGAGAAAACGTGTTCCGATTCACCCCATAAATCTTGAATCTTTGATGTTAGAAGCCATTTTTGATACAGCATATCGTTTACAGGTCTATCATTAATTAAAAATCTCTACTCCTAGGTTTAGAATACGAAAAGTACTGCAGTTACACACAAAGTTTTGAAGGCGTTAAAAAAATAAGGTTTTTAAAGATTCACTTGCAGTTTTTTTTATATAAGCCAATAGCGGTGCCAATATGCAAAACTGAATCTCCCAATTCTTAATATTATTACTTTCTTATAAAAAAAATTGGCAACTAGAAATATCATCACATATATTTATAATGAATCTATTTGCATGACTGGAAAGTTTCGTTCCTATTCACACCGCTTTTCCTATTCACCCCATTATACGGTATATTAATATAAACTTTCATTTCAACTTAGGAATATCCGCATATCTTACAAAGTATTTATTCTTAGAAAGTTTTTATTCCTACAAAGTATTTATTTCTATAAAGTTCCTGCAGAGAAAAAGAAAGTGTGTATGTCACTGTGTCGTAACTGGCAAATTGAAAAAGATATATTTTGTATACTTATTTTTAGCAGTATGCCTAAAATAAATCTATTTTTAAATTTGAGAGCATTTCACTGTTTGCACTTTCCTTCTCTTCTAATGCTTCAACACTTTTTAATACACTCGCTTTCTTATGGATTGATTTTTCATACAACATTTTTTTTCTTATTTTCTATTTGTATTTCTATTATTATCTTTCAAGTAAACATACAAAAAGTTGTAATGGAGGTCTCTACATCAATGCAATATATCTAAAGCAGCAGAAGGTCAAAATAAGAAATAGTACAAATAAAACATAAAGCGAAAAAAATCGTAAGACGGAAAACACAAACAATCCATTCTGGATTCGATTCTTCCTTTCTCGGGACGGTGTTTGCTTTGCAGATGTTGTCTATATGGACTCCCAGTAGTGACGTCATTTTTGAAACTACTGATTTTAACAATGCAATTGAGCTAATGCAACAGTAGAATAAAAAATCGCATTGGAAATCGTTATTTTTATTCCGAATGTTCTCAACAATAGTTTGCAGACAATGCTTTTGCCACTGTACCAAGAGATCATCAATAATGGGTGCCGTCTGCCATAGAATTTTAGGTTGAGAGGGGGGGGGATACAGGTAGGATTAAGGGGAGTTTTTCTAGGTGGGGTGAAGGTCGGGAAAATTTTAAGGGTATCTTAGTTATTGTTGGACAGGATTTACATAAGCCGTGGTTTGGAATCAAAATGGCCCATATGGGATCTATATATTGTGAAGATAGGAAAAAACAAAAAGACTACTGATATTTCTGTCAGTTAAAATAAAAATTATCATCTAACAGTGTCATGAAATAGTTTTAATTTAAATATGAGTAGAGTATATACATCTTCGAAATCGAGTTGTCGACCTAAAATCAACAATTCCTCAATAAGCTTCAGAAAAAAAAAAAAAAAAAAAAATCTAATTTGATATTACAAAAAGTATGAAATAAAAATTGAAGTGTACATATTTCTAAAACTAATTTTGAATATTGTTATAGGGCTCGTTAAGTATTACGTAAGCAACTGGGGAGGGGAAAGAAGGTCCAGTATCTGCTTATTTTTGCTAACAAGGGGGAGAGGTGGGTCAGGATAATTCTTGTAAACATTAGACAACGATACAATTAGAGTTTAACAACAAAAAGCAAAAGAGCATGCTTTGGATGAGCGCTCTGCGAATGTTGAAGGACTTGAAAAAAAAAATATGTATGTAAAAAACAAGGATTGGGATATAGTCCACCATTGCATTGAAAATGTAATAATAGACAATGCAGACATATGGAATCAAAGATCTTGAGCACCAGATAAGAAATGCGAACGAAAAACACATATTATTCCTATGATTTTTGTTAAAATTTTTAGTTATGTGCCCAAATAAATTAGAACCAGTTGTATTTTCTAAAGTATATTTTTTTCCCAATGCGATAAATAATAATATATTAAAATTTATTTTGTTTTCCTTCGATACACCACTCCCCATTACATCTTATCTATGTGAATTTGCTTGATTAATAATGCAATATATCGCTAATTGTAATTTTTTATGGCAAACAGTGTTGATGTTAGAATATAATAAATTTTTTCGCAAGTAAAGATGGGGAACTAGCATTTGCTTATACAAATATTATTTTTAATATGTGAAAATTTCAAAGAGAGAGAAAATGGAGGAAGTTTTTGGAGTCCACGATGGTTGGAACCCTGCATTTTTTAACTTTTGCTAACACCCTTCATGTGACATGTTTTGAAAGCACTGTGAACGCTATTTCATATTATACACCTTCCGAGCACCCCCCCCCCATTTTGTGCCCACATGGGGGGGGATTTTTCTAAATTTAGCCGACACTCTTCATGTGATGTATCGTTGGTACTCCCTTTGAACACTTATTCATAAATTTGTACTTCCCTTGCCCCTCCCTCAATTTTTCCCTCTTGAAGGGTACGTTTAACGCATTCCAGCAAAAGGTCTTCTAATGGAGACATTACGAAACTAATTTAAAATGAAATAGAAAAAAATCAATAAAAGATATTGATCCCATTTACTATACTTTTAATTCCTGTTTTTGCCACAAGGGGGGGCTTTTATTTCTTATTTCTTTGGCTATTTTGCTGCTGATAGCTAAAAAATTTAAATTTTTGTTCCTTAAACTCTCAACTTATCTTTTTATACTTACTCGCACCTTTTTTACTTTTTGCAATCAGGGACGCTCTCACATGACCTTTCCACTGTGTGTTTTCCACACTCCCTTACAGCCTCCCTTTGGTTTGTTGTTTTTTAAATTCCCCCTGTTTTAATTTCCATGTATTAAATAAAATCGACTTCATAAGAATGTAAAAATAATGATTTTTATGAAAAGTTGTAGAACAATTCGATTATAGATTTCCTCAGTTAATTGATAACTGTATCGATATTGTTTTTTACGATGACGATTGTTTTCGATTGGTAAATTTTCGAGAATCGTCTATCACCAGCCATATCCCACTATGAAATATTGGTAAAAGCGTGAAATTCACGATAACAAACCTTTTAAAAATTTATTTTATTTTCATCGATTTTAGAAAATCCCCTCTTTCCTCCAAAAGGATTAACAGGTGTACGAAACTTTAGACCATTCCACCATAGCTCAGTAGCAGTTTTATATAGAGGTATGAATTTTAGGATAATTAATCTACTGAAACAAACTCAAGCATGTATTTTATCTATTTTAGAAATTTCCACCCAATAGAGTTTAATGGGGGGGGGGGGGAATCGTTTTTTTAGGACATTTTGCCATATCTTTGCTGCAGTTTTACTTAGAAGCGCGAAATTCAAGATAGCAATTTTATTAAAAAATAGTTAAGATAGTGATTTTAGAGCTATTTTGTATATTACGTCGCCAACATCGATTTTGAACCGGATAATGTGAGATTATACGAATAATTAGAGATTTATGTGATATTTAAGTGAGATTATACGACAACAATCATGGCTATTTAATTAGGTACTTTTTAAAAAAAATCTTTATTAGATGCATTTCGTTTGATTTAAGATTATTTTAAAGAAACAGGCCAAAGTAGAAGGCGAAGGCTGCTAGTGTTCTTATAAGCAGACAAACTTTTATAAACTTGAACCTAAAGGAAGAATACTGTCAATTGTATTATTTGGATCCAGAAAGTTAGAGGGCCCAACTGGATTGGCAATCAAAGCCAAACGTTTTGGGTTCCACTCACGGTCCAGAGAGTTTTCACTCAGTTGGGAAATTTTCTTTTGAAAAATCAGTCGAGAAAATTATATTACCAGATATTCGATAGAAACAAGACAAATTATAGAAACAGACTACATATTAATCTTTAACTAGTGTTACCGGTATTTCAGATCGCTGATTTTTTCCATTTTCATAGTTTAACTTGTAACTTTCAGTTTAATTACAAACACTGTCGACATTTTGTTTCATCTGATACTTTAGTACTATCATCAGAGACTTTTGAATTGGCGAATTTTAATTGTAACAATACTGCACAAAAAGTTTAGTACAAAAACACCATCGTATGAGTTAATTACCCTTTTATTCATCTTTCGATGGAAGACTGTTTGCCACTTAACTTCAGTACGTTAACATGAAACATTCAAAAAATGTGCAAGGATAAACAATTGCAATCGTCACGTGAATTATCTGTATTCGTGAAGTTTACATTAACACTAAAATAAAAAATAGGTTTTTTGTACTCATGTTTATTAGTGTGTGTGTGTGGGGGGGGAGGAATCCATCTCTAAGGGGTACACGAAGTTTAAAATTTGAGAAACAAAAAAACTTATCATTAGTAATTGTAAATAGCAGTAATTATAAAACAGTAATAGTAGTAATTGTTGTAACTGGTACACTGTAAAAAAAAATCTGTAAAGGTGCTACACTTTATCTAGGAAACTGGGATTCCAAGAACTTTTCCTGTAACGGTAACAACAAAAACTTAAGTTTTAGAATCAGTTTCATGGGTTTTTCCTGTTATCGTTACATGAAAATTTTTTGGAATCAAAGTTTCCTAGAAAATGTTTAGTACCTTTACAGATTTTTTTTTACAGTGTAGAACATTGGTGTTACTGGGTCCATGTTTAAGGTTTTTACCTTACAAAATTCGGATTATTCGTTTTTTGGAACATAAATGGTAAAACCAGAATGACTTTTTAATTCAACATACTCCATTTTCTTATTCATAAAATTCGTCATAATTTATGAGTAAACGAAAATAGTAAAATTTTATCGATAACAAAAATCTTTGGAAGATTCGAATATTATTTCCACACAGTGAATATATATTAATCTTTACTTCGAAGAAAATCTGAGGGAATGAAAAAAGATATGGGGGAGGAACGGAGAATAATAATAAAAAACCAGGGGACTCTCAGAGGGATACAAGAATAAGGTGCGCCCTCAGTTCGATTCGTAAAATGGGAACACCTTTTGCCCTATTCGAAAATAAAAAACGGGCAGTCTGAATCAAAGAATATTTGAAATATAGAAAAAAAAATCGTTCTGTCTCCTATTCCTGGGGGGTGATTGGAACAAAAAGAACGATACTTTTTATTCTAAAAAGAGAAAGTGGGCTCGTGACATGACGCGTGCCTCAAAAGATCGGAAGCAGAAATCGAACAGCAGGAACGAGATGACTCCTTTTTTTTTTAATTCTTTTTCGATTTTATTTTTGCAATTGTATTCATTGGAATTCCAGGATGTGGCCACGCGACTGAATGTTCCTTGGGGGGCGAGCCCGGAATAAGGAGTTTTCTACCAGGTTTAAATTCAAATCTTGAATGGGTGTGTTCTAGTATCTAGGTCTTCTAATTTTGGACTTTTTCTTGAAAAAGAGCGTTTTCTTATCGAATATTTTGCTTGTCTTTATCGGAGACTCTTTTCCATATAAAACAGCCATTAAATAAATTTAGACGAAACTTAGTAGCGAGACAATCAGGCAATATATTTTGTATTATCTGTATCTTGCCCAATAACCACTCAAATTGGCCAATATTGGGAGAAATAAATGCCCCAACGTTGAAATGTATACATTTTGCCAATCTCAAACAAAGATTAGCAATAAAATTATCACTAAACACATTGACATTTTGGAGAAATAGTTTGTATTGGGTACATATTGGCGAATATATGCTTATCGTGACAATGTTGGCAATTCTGGCCAATTGGGGTGTTTCCATAATAACCAATATTGGTGCAATCTTGACATAAAGTATTTTCTCTCTTAATTAACACTAATTTCAATAGAAGGTCAATATTGTTGTAATAATGGCATTTCATGGCAAAATGTTTTTAATACAAAGACTATTTTAACCAACATTGCAGTACTTCATTGAAAATATTTCCGATGAATGCATTATTGGCTTTATTATAACTAATACTAATCGGAAAAAAAAAAAAAAAAAAATTTCCAAAAATTTGCTATTTTCCATTATTTTTCAGGAGGAAAAAAAATATTTTTTCCATTGTTTCAGAATTTCAGGAAATTTGACCCACCTTTTTTAGCCTGATATGTAGATGATAATCTATAGCATATTATAAGAAATTTTCTTCAATTTTGTTTGTGATATAACATCAAAAACCTAATCTTGGTAAAAATCGATGAAGTTCTCAAGCATTTTGTCTTATTAAGAATAATGGTATGAAATTGGCATCGTTTCAATTGTTGTATGTAAAACCAAAGATATTAATCGATGGTGGATTAGTATCGACTTTTGATTCATGAAGTTATCCTATTTTGTGCTGAGGTTAAAACCTCAAAGTCAGGTTACTAATTTGAACATCGGAATTCAAGGTGCTTTAATTGACTGAGAATTTAAGAAAACATCGAAATTAATAAACATAAAAAAGATGTCTCTATTCAAATTTAAAACTATAACGTTTACGCGTTTAATTAAAAAATGCTATTTACCTTATTCTATATAGAGACCTAGAACATAAAAAATCTCTTGACTTTTCTTTTAAATATTTATTATTCACAGGCTTCATCTTTGGAACATAAAACAATTCTATCAAAATCCAGACTACCTTATACAAGGTGCCTCAGAAGTAATGAGACAAACTTTAAGGGGTGGTAGGGGACATCACAAAGATTCAGAATTGCATAGCAATACATGGTCGGAAATGTTTTCTTGGCGAGGTAGTGATGACACAATAAGCAAGAGGGACAGGTCACGAATAAGAAGAGAATATATCTTTATTATCCTTAGTACAGAAGAAAAGTAAGAAAAAAAGAACATGAAAGTAACAACGATCGTCATAAAAGCAGCTGTTCGACATTACGAACTCGGGCCTTGATGCCTGGAGACTTATCTCCGGTGCATGTAAGATCTAATGTTCTCTAGAAAACACCAGGAATGCCCCGAACTTCCCCAGCAGCTGCAATGATGCGTGTAACAAGTTCCTCAAAACTTTCCAGTGGTATTTTTGCAGCACTAAGAATAACAAACATGTTTTCTCTCCCTGTTCGTGTCATTTCTTTCATGTGTTTTGTGTCGTCACTATTGCCCTAGGAAAGTGCTTCCGACCATGGATTGCTGGGTAAATCTGAATCCTTGTGATGTCCCCAACTTCCCATTAGAGTTTGTCCCATTACTTCTGAGACACCCTATATAAAACTTATTGTTTTACGATAAGGGGGTCTTGATCAAAACATAAAATTATTGGCGCGAACAACATCAAAATAGTAAAAGAGTAAATAGATAAATAAATAAAACTTAATCACATACGATGATTCTGCTGAAAATCATTGCGTTCGGTTGATTACTTGCTACATACCAACATATGAGAGTGTGAGACGCGAGATTAAGTGCGTTGTTGAGATGGATTAATTGGTAGAATGTTGATGTTCTTAACTAAAGACCCAGTCGTCTCGAACCCTAGGCTAGATATTTGTTCTTTCTGTTCGTTTTACTCGTTGTTAGTTATAAGACTAAAAATTCACGTAAATAAATTTGTAGATAAATATCAATATCGTGAAGAAATTTAAAATCTTAAAAACAAACTGCTAACTCAAATTATAATTCATTAAAAAAACCCTGTTAATTATTGTAAAATAGTACTTGGCTATTAAAAAGTAGAAAAAGTAAAATAAATTGACTTTTACTGTAATCCCAGCTGATATTTTTATCTTCCATTTTTGCAGGTTCACAGTATAGAATTAACACAAATTAACATGCTATTATCAACAAAAAAAAAAGTATTAACTACATTTAAAAATGACTTTAACACACTTACTAAAAGCAAGCATCAAATAAACAAAAGTTATTAGAAATATCGATAAAAATATTAGCGCACAAGTCACACCTTCAATAAATATCTTGAAAAAAAAAAAAAGTGAAATATTATTTCGAATTAAAAGTTCAAAGCGCTTGATCTGAGTCGTGCGAAATTACTTCTTCACACTCATTCCGGGCAATCCTTTGAATTCAATACACGTAAACAGTAGCCAGTAGTTTATAAGTAAAATAGCGACGGGCTATATTCCAGAAAGGGAATGCAATTACGGAAGAGTTAAAAGAAAATCTCCTTGAGTTTTGACCTTCTTGATGGATGGTGGTCTCTATCAGTATGGAGAATTCGCCTGTTATTATATCCGAGGCAACAATAAATTTTCGAGGTGTTAAATACCATCAAGGAACGTTTATATCCAAACAAGTCGTGAGCGGTTAAATGGATTGTAACTGTGAGTAAACTGGAGTCATATTGTTGTGACTGGAATTTCATAAAATATATAGTGCGTCAGAAGAACAATTTATTAAGTTTCATAAATGGTTTTCGCTTTTACTTTTAATAGGATATTTAATGAGAACAATAAAAATATATGTTTTTCTTTTAGAATTTTTTTATTTTTAAATTGTTTAGTATTCTTTCGACAAACAAAGGTAATCAAAATGAACTAACTACAGTTATTTATACCTAACAAAGAAAAAGAAATAAATAAGAGAGAGAGTGCAAGTAAGAGAGAGCATAGGTTGATATTATTGAAAATACATATTAAGATTCCGTATCTTAAATTTTATTTATTTTAAAAGTTAAAACTTGTCATATTCTTATCGATCTGAAAACCAGACAAAAAGAAACAATTTTCGAGATGATATTATGTAAGGTTATGTTGCAATTTCGGTTATGTTGCAAGTTTCTCAAAATTTATCCTAATAGAAAAAAAAGTTAGAGAGCGATATTTAGTAAGTACTTAAAAAAAATTATAACGATCAAATTCTTGTAATCGTTGAGGGTTTAGAATCTTGGCCATGTGGAACAAATGTATTCTTTAATTAATGGAAAATTGCCTAATCAGGTAGTTGGTTGGTACTAGTTTAGAGGCAAAATAGTGGCGGGATTTATGCCTTAAGGTGTTCGGACATCTTTGGAAGGGATTTTTTGAATTTTTAGAAATTCTCTCTTGTTATTCATTTCTTATAATGACATATACTTTAAAACTTTGAAAAAAAATATAAAAAAACTTCAGCAATTACTCCCCCCAAAAAAATTTTAAGAGAAAAGAAGTCAAAATTATATCAAAAATTGACATTTCCGCAAAACGTAATAACTAAAAAATAAACCAATGTATCGACATTTTTTAAATTGCATAATAAACAGAATAACTTCCTCTAAGACTACACACACTATAATCACATCTCTACATCACTAGGGAACTGCAAGAAGTGTAAGTTATCAAATTTGACGAAAGTGATATCGCTGGAAAGATCTCATCGTAAGCACTAAAAAACTCAATGGTAGTTTTTTAGACAATAGTTCAAACTGTAACTGTCAATAACTTAAAAATATAGGGTGTCCCTAAACTCATGGTATATACGCTAGGGGGTGATAGAACACATCAAGACGAGTAACAGTTAATAGGAAACCAAAGATCCCAAACGTTTTCCAAAGGAGATAGCCGCCATTAAAGTTTAGGGTCCAAAATTTCAAATACACATAAAAAACGGAAAAATTGGTCGATTGATTTGCGGTTTTCACTAAAACTATTCTTTATGACGGTATTTTCTTGAAAATAAATTATAAAGATAAATTTCGAAAAATGCCGATAGAGAGCGCTTTAGACTTTGGATTAAGGAACAACTATTTTTTGCCGTTATTTTCTGCATCTCATTAAATGGTTTGGTAAGCTTAGACCTAAACTTAAATTTTGAGCTTTAAATATGAATAGTTAGGTGGTTAACTGGTTAAGTAGACTTGTTAAGTAGAACAAACTTAACTGTGTTCAAAGGGTTTAAATTTCAAATGATTATAAAAAACGGAAAAATTGGTCGATTGATTTGCGGTTTTCACTAAAACTATTCTTTATGTCGGTATTTTATTGAAAATGAATTATAAAGCTAAATTTCAAAAAATGCCGGTAGAGGGCGCTTTAGACTTTGGAGTAACGAACAGCTATTTTTTACGTTATTTTTTGCATCTGATTAAATGTTTTCGTAAACTTAGACTTAAACTTAAATTTTAAGCTCAAAATCTGAATAGTTGGGAGTCGTTAAGTAGCACAAACTGAACTGTGTTTAGAGGGTTTAAATTTCAAATGATTATAAACAAGTTGGAAATTGCACGTGAAGCGCAGCAAATGAGGTGCGTTCGTACGATAACGAAGTTTTAAAATATTCAGATCTTGCTTATACAGTAGAGCGTACTTTGGATACAGTATAGTGGTCGAAATCTTTGTGTTCTTGTAAATATGCAGGGAGTCATTTTTATTATACTTCAGTAACGTATATCTTATTCATAAAATGTGAAGTAGTTTAATATAATTAAACCCCCCCCCCCCCAAACAATGTTTCCCCGTATAACATTATTTAGTGGAATACATTTGTGTGGCCCTGTAATTTAATATTAAATATTCTTTGCATCACAGATTGTACAAAATGTATTTTTAGTACATATTTCATAGATTCATGTCGATTCTGTTATGTTCAAATGAGTGTAACACCATTAAAATGCATTTGGAACTTTTCCCCCCATTGATCGTAATGTAACGGAATCTTTTTGATTGTCCCTGTAATTGATCTATCCATCCGATTTTCATAAAATTTGAAATGACTCGACAAAATTATGTAATAAATATACGTTTTAAATTTCAAACGATTAAAATGCGTCTGAAACTATTTTCCTCATTGACCGTAATGTAACGGAATCCTTTTGATTCTCCCTGTAATTGATCTATCCATCCGATTTTGATAAAATTTGAAATGACTCGACAAAATTATGCAATAATTATGTATTTTAAATTTCAAACGATTCAGTTGGGTAGTTTTTGTGTTGTTATATGCGGACGGACAGACGGACAGACGAACGGATTGAGCGACAACAATAGGTGCCACGTATTTACATAATTACGAACGCACCTAAAAACGGAAAAATTGGTCGATTCGTTTGCGGTTTAAAATAAAACTATTCTTCAAGTCAGTATCTTCTTGAAAATATATTTTAAATATAAATTTCAAAAAATTCCGTAAGAGGGCGCCTTAAATTTCAGAGTAACCAACAACTAATTTTAATCATTATTTTTTGTATCTAATTAAATGCTTTACAAAACTTATTAAATGTTTTCGAAATCTTAGATTTAAACTTAAAGTTTGAACTCAAATTCTGAATCGTTGGGAGGGATTAAGAAGCGCAAACTGAAGTGTGTTCAGGAGTTGAAATTTAATCCCCCCCTCTCCCCTTGAACACTGTTAACTTTTGCGCTACTTAAACACTGGCAACGATTCAGAATTTGATCTGAAAATTTAAATCTAAGCATTTGTAAGCATTTAATGAGATTTAAAAAAAATAACGGTTAAAAATAGTTGTACGCTACTCCAATGTCTAAGGCATTTTGTGAAATTTATCTTTAAAATTTATTTTTAAGAAAACACTGATTTAAAGAGTACTTTTAGCAAAAACCGCAAACGAATCAACTATTTTTTTCGTTTTTTATAATCGTTTGAAATTTAAACCCTCTGAACACAGTTCAATTTGTGCTACTTAACCATTCCCAACTGTTCAGATTTTGAGCTCAAAATTTAAGTTTAAATCTAAGCCTACGAAACCATTTAATGAGATACAGAAAATAACGGCAAAAATAGTTGTTCATTAATTCAAAGTCTAAAGCGCCCTCTATCGGCATTTTTTGAAATTTATCTTTATAATTTATTGTTAATAAAATACCGACATAAAGAATAGTTTTAGTGAAAACCGCAAATCAATCGACCAATTTTTCCATTTTTTATAATCATTTGAAATTTGAACCCTCTGAACACAGTTCAGTTTGTGCTACTTAACCGTTCCTAACTATTCATATTTAAAGCTCAAAATTTAAGTTTAAGTCTAAGCTTACCAAACCATTTAATGAGATGCAGAAAATAACGGCAAAAAATAGTTGTTCGTTAATTCAAAGTTTAAAGCGCCCTCTATCGCCATTTTTCGAAATTTATCTTTATAATTTATTTTCAAGAAAATACCGTCATAAAGAATAGTTTTAGTGAAAACCGCAAATCAATCGACCAATTTTTCCGTTTTTTATGTTTATTTGAAATTTTGGGCCCCAAACTTTAATGGCGGATAGCTCTTTTGGAAAACGTTCAGGAGCCTTGGTTTCCTATTTACTATTACTCGTCTTGATGTGTTCTATCACCCTCTAGCGTATGTACCATGGGTTTATGGACACCCTGTATATTATTGTGAATGGAATTTCAAAAAATGTGCTGTGAAGTATTTGAAGAAGGTTCCATTAATAGCTCATAACTTTTTCACAAAATCAAAAAAGGATCAAATTAAAATTTTAAAAGCGTAATCATACTCTTTTTTATTTACTTTATTTATTTTTCCCCATTTCAGTACCTAAATAAACTAAAAACTAAGAGAACTTTGATGAATTTTTACATTTCAGTTTGAACTTTCACAGAGTTTGAGGAAGAGATTGAGGAAGTTTTGTGCTATTTTTAATATCGCCGTATACAAAATTTATGAGCTATCTGATGAACATATCACTTATTTCATCTTCTTATTTACAATAGTTTAAGAATTGTTGAATTTTAAATTAAGGAAATTGCTCATGAAACAAAATTAAATACACTGTAAAAAAAAGGGTCGATCTACTAAAAAAACTTTAGTGATCCTTGTAATTACTAAAAATTTTTTAGTAATCTTAGTCGGTTACTAGAAAATCTGTAAGAATTACTAGAAAAAAGTTAGCAACGAATAGAGTTAATAGTTTTATATTTTTAATAGCTATTACTAAAACTCACTTGGTGTGGCCTTGATAGCGTGGTGGTTATAGTAACGGACTCCAGGCTGAAAGGTCCCGGGTTCGATGCTGGACACAGCCAAATACGAATGTATGCAGTGTAAGTACTCGTTAATAAAGTGATTATGAAAATCCTGTCGGAGCAGGTAGCAATGTTTGGTGCTGCCATCCATTGCGGTTTTGCCGAAAATTTATTGCTTCAGAAGTCTGGACGCAGCTCGAAGGAAGCTCCTGCCCTTCGGGTGCACGTAAAAGTTACTAAAAATCATTTTGGAGCTATTACTAAATTTTGCTTGATGGTTCATACTAAAAATTTTTAAGTTAGTTATACAAAAAATTCTTTTGTTCAGTTTACAAAAGAAATGCTTGTTTCACTTGCAAAAAAAAGTTTGTAATGGTTACTAAAAAATTCTGCGGAATACAAATTTACTAAAAAATTTTTAGTAACCTCTTGAATTTTTTTTTTTACAATGTACATATTTATATAAACCTATTTTTTGTTCTTAAACTTATTCTTTTTTAGAAGTATAAAACATAATTTGTAACGTCTATTGTATCTCTTCAAATGAAAGATAAATGTTATCCAATATCTGTGGCTTTCGGTAATAACCAGGTAAGGCACAATTTTGAAAAAAAAAAAAAAAAAAAAAAAAGAGGTAATATGGGAAATTGTAGTTTTAAAAGAGTGCTTTCATCTGCCAGTACTGAAAAATGAAAATCAAATACTTTCCGTCACAGTACGACTATAAATTTTCATAAAAAAAATGCAGTAATAATCGGGTAAGTGTATAAATTAACGGTAATAACCAGATACGATTTCTATTTATTTCTTTAAATCGTCTATAACTATGCGGCTTCCGGCAATAACCAGATAAGGCACATTTTTAATATTTTGAGTAATTAACGTTTAAAATTTTCAAAAATGTCTTTTTATCATTATTTTTATAAAATAGATTAGAACTTAATAATTTTCACTACATTCAATTATAATAATTAATAAAAACTAATAATAATTAATAATTATAATAATTAATAATTAATAAAAACCATTTTTATATAACTATTTTGGCAAAAAAAGAGGTTCTTATATCCTAATTGAATGTAGTGAAAATTATTAAGTTCTAATCTATTTTATAAGAGTAATGATAAAAAGACATTTTTGAAAACTTTAAACGTTAATTACTCAAAATATTAAAAATGTGTCTTACCTGGTTATTACTGGTAGCCACAGATATAATCTACAGTAAATATCTTGTAATGCATTTCAGTGTTGTATATCAATTTAAATATGTTGAATAGCCAAAGGCCACTAAAAGTACATTGCAAACGATTTTTCCATTTCGTGACGGATATCTTTTGAGTGTCCCTGTTGATCCACTGTTTTGAGTGTACCTTTCCTAGGGAGTGGTGAGATAGAAATTGCTATCAACAAAACAAATGAGAAACATTCTTTCTCTTTTATTTATCAGTAAACACAAGCTTTATTTTAAATATGCTTTACAGTGGTTTCTAGAACAGTGATTGTATATGCATATACATATGAAGAAGACCAAAGATATCAAATGTTGGGGTATTTCATGTTATGGAATTAAATATGTTTAATAATAACAGAGTGATTTTTAATAAAAACTTAGTATTTTCATAAAAATAGCGATGTAAAAATTGATTGCATACTATTTTGAACCAAATATTATATTACAAATAAAACAAGAAAATTTTAGTTGGATCAAAAATAATATCTTATGAAACGACAACATTCTCCCCTAGAGATATCTTACGATATCATTCGCTAGAAACCCCCCCCCCCCCCTAAATTGATAAAGTTTTATTTACACAGCTCCTTAGAAACATATTTAACTTGAGATTGTTGAGGATTTTTTTAAAGTATTCTATATATTTTTTAAAACCATTACGAGCGATCTGGCGTTAAAATAACACTTGTATAGCTGTAATCATTGGTGCCTTCACAAACATAAAGCTACTAAATATATGTTCTTTTAAAAACAAAGAAAGATTTTTGTTCTTAAGAACATATTATTATTGTTAATTAACGCCCGGCACTTATTCTTTTAAAATCAACAATGCATCCATTATTGTTTGCTGTGTACTTTTCCAAATTTCCGATTTTCATGGGTGTTTCATATCACAAACGTTTGGCTAAGAAATCTGTTAATAATACCCTTTCTTACTGAACTTTAAGAGTATGGAAGAAATTTAATGGAGGTTTCAAAGATGGAACAATAGAATTGTAATCCTACGAGTGTGAAAGGTGGTATCCATTTTAAGTTCAACACAAAATTATCTTAACATATTATTAAAGGTCACGATTGAGAATTCAATTTTTTTCCTTTTTTTTTTTAATTTTTTTTTTTTTTTTATTCCCTATCAATCCAATGTAACAAAAATCTGAGAGACAAATATGTAACAAAAATTATAAATTATATTAAAAAGATGTAACAAAAATCAAGAGATGATTTTCACATGTTGCCATGCAAAGGTTTTTTAAAATAATTATGTACTGTATGGGAAAGTATAAATTTTAATGAGCACACCGGTATTCATTATTAGTAAAATACATTGTTTTCGAATATAAACTAATATATAATTAAAAAATACATATCAATAAATATTGATAACTGTCATTGGATTAAAAAAATAAAAACGCAAATGTTTTATTAAATTATAGCCATAACTATTATTGAATTAAGCAGAAAACAGTAATTAAGTAAAATAGTGTTATGAATGATTCATTAATTAATATTTCATATGAAAAATGTAGAATACTATAACATGTTACAATATTTAAATCTCTGTCGCAACAGTGCATAATCATTTAAACAAATATATGTATAGTTAAATAAAAATAAATAAATAAATTGTGAAGCTTAATAAATTCAAAAATAACAATTTTACTTTTAAAATTAATAAGTAAACAGTTATTTATTAGTAACAGTTATTGTGTCCATAAGAATAAGTTGCATAGAATTTAAAATACATAATTTTTAGGGAGAGGATAGAACAAAAAATAAAACTTATACTTAATTAATGCATGCACGTTTTGCTATAATAATATAATATACTAGGTATGGGATATTAATATGATACTGTCCGCATCGGCTAAAATTTCAATACAAATTTAACATTAACACTACTTATTGCTAAAGAATATATATATATAGATATTTAAATGAATAACTATATAAATGGCACTATATATTTAGACACTGAAAAGTGCCGAACCAACATCGTGATATTGTTGGAACAAAATATGTATTATTGAATCGCAATTAATAATAAAATGCCCCTCCTTCTACTCTCTCTCTCTTTTTTAAACCATTGCGTATTATCTAGACAGCGTCGCGATCTTCCCTAACCTAAGTATATTCTTTCTGGTGATTTCTTTTGATATTGTTGTAGAAATATAAGACAAAGATTATCCTTTATGGAGAATGAAAGAAACCCTTTTAAATGGAACTTAAAAAAATTGTCGACTGTGACAATGCTAATGTTACACCTTGAGTTTAAAAGCTATTTATATCCCATGATGTCATTTCTCATGCTCTCGATTTCGGAAATTTGATACAAAATGCCAAAGCTGGCAGTATTTTCAAAGACCCCTTTTCTTTTCGATTTCAAAGTTTCTTAATAAGAACACGTACCAATTTTATGATGTTACGAATAAAAGGAAATTTTGGATGTTCACAAATGTAGCCTATTTAAATTTCATAACAGCTCTAACTCTAAGTAAATTCCATAATCTAAAATTACATAAATGATTCAATACTTAAAAGATGATTAAACAATTAAAAAGATGTTGCATGTTAAACAATTAATCTTTTCGGGTCTGGTGTTACTATTAATTAGCACATGCCTTTTAATAGAGCATTATTTTGTTTCATGTAATATCTTTGCTGTTATTTACATATCTTAGTGTATGTCTATGCATTTACTATATGACTTCATATATATTCAGGCATTTAGTAATAACAATTATTATTATTATTATTTGCTTAATTCCCTTTGTGCCGTTTGCGATTCTTTTATTTTAAAAATATATTTTACTCTCTAAAATAAAAGTTTCTTTCCTGAAAGAATCATACATAATAAAGTGCAAAAAGTACTAGAATGTTGTAATATAAGTTAAATCTCATTGTAATAAAATATTTTCGAAGCATCGTCAAAAACTCTTTCTTAGCCTATTGTCATACATGAATTTAATTGTATGGTATTTAAAGTAACGACATCTTTCAAACAATGAAATATTCGTTAAACACTAATTAATTTATTTGGATACCTAGTATTACTGTTATTGATTTAAAAGTAATTTTTTCTAAGAATTGAAAAAAAAATCGGACACGAAAGGGTTTAGAATTGTTTAATTATATAATTAAAAATATGTTGTTGTTTCTTTTAGGTGCGTTCGTTATTATGTAAATACGTAGCACCTTATAGTTGTCGTTCAGTCCGTCCGCATAAAACAACGCAAAAACTACCCAACCGAATTATTTGAAATTTAAAATATATAATTATTACATAATTTTGTCGATTCATTTAAAATTTTATGAAAATCGGATGCATTGATCAATTACAAGGACAATCAAAAGTATTCCGTTACATTACGGTCAATGGAGAAAAAAGTTTCAAATGCATTTTAATCATTTGAAATTTAATATGCATAATTGATACATAATTTTGTCGATTTATTTCAAATTTTATCAAAATCGGAGGTATAGTTCAATTACAGGGACAATCAAAAGTATTCCGTTACATTACAGTCAGTAGGGAAAAATGTTTCAAATGCATTTTAATGGTGTTACATTCATTCGATCATAATAAAATTGATATACAAATATAAAGTACTTATTAAAATATACATTTTGCATAATCTGTGGTGCAAAGAACATTTGTCATTGATTTACAAGCATAAAACAACCACACAAAAGTATTCCATTATATAATGGTATAGGGAGAACATTGTTTGGTGCGCATTTTAATTGCAATTAACTATTTACAATTTTATGAAATTGATATATGAGAGTGATATTTTTAAAACTTCGTTATCGTACGAACGCACTTCATTTGCTACGCTTCACAAACGATTTCCAACTTTTTTTTTTTTTTTTTTTTTTAAAGTAATGAATTATTTATGTATTTTTATGTTACATTATTAAGATAAGTTCTAGCATTCATAATTAGTTAGTTTATTTTATAAAACATGTCCAATTTTTTAAGACCAAAGATGTTCTCCATCAATGCCTCCTCCGGTCATTGTTGTCTTGTCAGAGCACTCAAAGCTATGGACGACCTTTCAATCTTCAAGTGAGTGGATGATGATCAGCTGTGACTTATTTCCACCCATTTTATTCGGAGACCGTCATTTCAGGGGATGATAAAGGCGGGTGATGATCAAGGAAAATTTCAAATTCGCGATTTTTTTTTTTTTTTTTTTTTTTTTTTTTCGGACGACGAAGATTTGCAGAGTATTTAACATTAAAACCGTGACTTCGATGCTAAGGTCAGATAAGATCCTACAAAAGACATTCTCGGAAATTTTTCATTGATATCAGGTTTAATCAAACCGTTAGTCACTGAAAAACCGAAAATAGTATGCTTTTTTTTTTTTTTTTTTTTTTTTTTATCCGGTGAAATAAACTTGCATTTGACTGGTGATCACAGGGCTGTGCGAAGAGGGGGAAAAGAGGATGGTCGCCCCGGGAGCGGAAATTCAGGAGGCGAACCCGACCAGCAGAAAAAAAAAAAAAATAGATTCTTTCTAAACTCTGCCACCCCTCCCCTCTCACACACACAAGCACAAAAAAAAAAAAAATAAAATAAAATAAAATAAAATAAATAAATAAATAAATAAAAATAAAAATAAGTGTGGCACTCGGGGACTGCCGCGGTAAAGCTATTGCATAGCATTTTTTATCAACTTATGCAATTATAATTATTTATTTATTTTTTGTTTATGCAGTTTTTTTTTGTTTTCGGTATTAATTCAAGTTTTTTCTTTTTCTTTGATATTAATTCAAGTTACACTTTTTGAGAGTGATGACCGATAAGAAAACAATTTTTTTTCTTTTATTGAATAAATGAAAAGCCTGCCGAACTGAAATGATGTTAGCCGGGGTGTTAGGTTTTTTTTTTCTCGTTACGGAATTTTTAGATTAGGTCGCCGCGCTCAAAGCTATGCAATAGCTTAAATATGCCGTCCCTGGAGGGGGGGCACACAAGACATGCATAATATGAATAAGCAGTTGCAGACCTTTCAAATGATCTGTCGCACGACTGGTGTTGTAAAGAAATTAAAAAAGTGCCCCCCCTGGAGGGTGACACACAAGACATCCATAATATGAATAAGCAGTTGCAGACCTTTCAAATGATGAGTCACACGACTAGTGTTGTAAAGAAATTAAAAATGTGACCCCCTGGGGGGCAGAGTGGGGGGTGACACACAAGACATCCATAATATGAATAAGCAGTTGCAGACCTTTCAAATGATGTGTCACACGACTGGTGTTGTAAAGAAATTACAAATGTGCCCCCCCTGGGGGCAGAGTGTTGGGGTGACGCATAAGACATCCATAATATAAATAAGCAGTTGCAGACCTTTCAAATGATGTGTCACACGACTGGTGTTATAAAGAAATTAAAAATGTGCCCCCCCTGGGGGGCAGAGAGAGGATGACACACAAGACATGCATAATATGAATAAGTAGTTGCAGACCTCTCAATTGATGTGTCGCACGACTGGTGTTGTAAAGAAATTAAAACTGCGCCACCCCTGGGGGGGCAGAGCGGAGGGGGACACACAAGACATGCATAATAGAAAAAGGCAGTTTCAGAATTTTCTAAAAATATGCAACACGAGGGGTGTGGATGAAAATTTAAAAAGTTCCCCTTTAGGGGGGCAAAGAGGGGTGCGGCGCCCCAAACATGCATAATTGGAATGAGCAGTTACAGTTCTTTTAAGCGATATGCCGATTCTTTTAAGCGATGGGTGTATATACAAATTTAGAAAATGCCCCCTTGGGGGGGCAGAGAGGGGGAATGGCACACCGGACGTGCAAAATATGAATAAGTAGATTAAGGCCTTTCCATAGATATGTCACATGACGGGTGTTTACGAAATTTAGAAAAGTACCCCCCTGAGGAGGGGTGGAGGGCGTATCGAATGCGTAAAAATTTATAAATGGTCAATTTTTTCTAACAATATAGCACACGATGGGTGTCATCAACATTTAAAAAAATTCACATCAAGCAAAATTTTGAAAGATTTGCCGGCAGAGGGAGAGGGCATATTCACATGAATAGTCACAGGGCTTTAGAACGATGAATCACGCGAGTTCTCCCCCTCCCCCCGAAGAGGGGAAGGTGGTAACCTTCCCAAAAATATACACCGAACACGTTTCAAATTTTACAAATAGTATGTATCATAGTTCCATGTAAAAAAAAATACCGCGTCAATGTCTGCCGAACTCTACCGAAGGATACCGTGCCGAAGTCTGCGAACTGAAACGACGTTAGCCGGAGTGTTAGGTTTTTTTATCGTTACGGAATTTCTAGATTCGGTCGCCGCGCTTAAAGCCCGCGATAAAAGTTATATAATAGCTTAAAAACAATCGGGTCAACCTTTTTGATGTTTGACTCAATTCAACAATCCAGATGTGCCCGCTGTTCAGAGGTTTTACTACATTTAAATATTGAAGAATACAGATTTGTTTATTCGTCTATGCAAAACATAAATATCTTTGGCGACACAATTTCATATATATTTTTAATGGCGTTAAACAGTAATTTATTTTCCTTTCATTGTGATTTAAGGCCCCCGTCCTCGCTCGAGGAAACGCTCGCGAGCTAATGCTATTCCTATGGGGAAGCATTTTTCTAATCTTTCGTATTTTGACATTTTTGAATAATTTTTTTTTTTTTTTTTTTTTTTTTTTTTTTTTTTGCATTGGATAGCTGAGGTGCATGCCGACAGAGCACCTTTTTTACTTTTTCAGTTTTGGTTGCAGGTATATATATTTTTTTTCAAGCACTTTCAGTTTCGAAACCGGTTTTGAAAGTGAAACTAACTTTGTAAAAGATATCTGCAACCAAAATCGAAAAAGTAAAAAAGGTGCGCTGTCGGTATGCACCTCAGCTATCCAATGCAAAAAAAATTATTCTAAAGTTCAAAATGCGAAAGAGTTATTAGAAAAATGCTGCCCCATAGAAATATCATTAGCTCGCGAGCGTTTCCTCGAGCGAGGACAGGGGCCTTAAGGTCGGGTCACATTGTAAGATCAACGTAAATTATTTTTGCGGTTTCGGGTCGGATTGCGGGGTGACTTCAAATGGAATTTTCGGATTCAGTTCAAATCCGACCCATGCGGGACTACCTGAAATATACGTTTTTTGATATACCCATTTACCTGGTTAAACAAACACTAATCGTGTACGAAAGTGGTACATTATAATGCAGATGCAAAAGAACATTTATTTATAAGTATAATGCATGTAAGCAAGTTGTCATTTACTTTAATAAAAAAACCACTTTCAGTAGGCTGGGTGTGGTTACTATCGACAGAAAAATGTATTATGCTAGCGTATTCTATAATGCAGGGAATCTCAAACTATGGTACGCGTACCAGTGCTGGTACGTGAAGTTTTGTATACTGGTACGCGAAAGGGCGATATTGGTACATGAAATGAAATAAAAATACAGCATGTGAAATCTAAACAAGTTGGAAATGGCAAGTGAAGCGTAGCAAATGAGGTGCGTTCGTACGATAACGAAGTTTTAAAAATATATCTTTCATATATCAATCTCATAAAATTGTAAATAGTTAATTAAAATTAAAACGTGCACCAAACAATGTTCTCCCTATACCATTATGTAATGGAATACTTTTGTGTGGCCTTGTAAATGTTCTTTGCACCACAGATTATACAAAATGTACATTATAATATGCACTTTATAGATGCATATCAATTTTATTATGTTAGAATGAGTGTAACACCATTAAAAAGTATTTGAAACATTTTCCCCCAATGACCGTAATGTAACGGAATACGTTTGATTGTCCCTGTAATTGAACTATGCATTCGATTTTGATAAAATTTGAAAAAAAATCGACAAAATTATGTAATAATTATGTATTTTAAATATCAAACGATTAAAATGCATTTGAAGCTTTTTCTCCATTGACCGCAATGTAATGGAATACTTTTGATTGTCCCAGTAATTGATCTACGCATCCGATTTTCCTAAAATTTGAAATGACTCGACAAAATTATATAATAATTATGTATTTTAAATTTCAAACGATTTGGTTGAGTAGTTTTTGCGTTGTTATATGCAGGCGGACGTACGGACTGAACGACAACTATAGGTGCTACGTATTTACATAATTACGAATACACCTAAAAAACAGCTTACTCAACCGCTCCTCTTTCATAGGCTCAATGTTGCCCGCTCTCTGTTATTCGGCTAAAGAAAAAATAGGGGAGGGGGCTCATATTTTCTCTGTCTCTCTATGATGCAGAAAGATAAATTAGTGCATATTCACACTGCATTTACTATGTTTCTCATTAAACTGTTGTAATAACTTCATTTTATGCTAAGAAAAGTATATGATGATGAAAAATTCGAAGTGCAACATTAAACATCATGTTATCTTCATGTATGCAGATAGGATGAGCAAGAGTTGAAACACTTATTTTCATTACAATTTAGTATTTTTGCAAACTGTGAAAGGTCCTCGAAACTAAATGAGATTTTTGAACGGAATTTCATTTGGATTTTCGGAACACAAACTTATTGAGTGACCTTGTAATCTTTTCCGGGGTGGCTCAAAACGGTTTAGGGGGGGGGGGGGGCTGAGCCGCCCATAGCACACCCTTAGCTACGGCTCTGCTGTTATTACTGCTTTGACAATACAGTCGAGTCTCTCTATAACGAAACTCCATACATCGAATTTCTCTATACAACGAAGTTTTAATAGGAACGGTTCCCTTTTCGCATGTTTACATTAAAAACAGTCTCTATATAGCGAAATATCGATCTCCATATAACGAATTTTTTCATAAATTGGTCTTAATTTACTCAGTTTTAAAAGGCTTCGAAATCATATGGAATCAATTTTCCATCACTTATTTTTGATTTATCATCAGTGCTGATTTTTTTTTTTTTTTTTTTTTTTATTACTTCTCTCCTTGTTCTTTAAATCCAACGAATTCATCCCATCTCCCACACATCTTTCCACATCCTTCTCAAAACAGAGTCAATTGGATTAATGCACATGTAAGAGAGGAATCAGTGAGAGGCACATAAGAGAGGCTTTCAAATGGAGGAAAATGTTAGCTACAAATTTTCATTCCTTGCTAAAATTTGAGCATTTTTTTTTAGAGCGTAACAGTTTTAAAATCAAATCAACAAAAAATCACAGATTTCTTCGTCTGAAATTAGTTCAAGTCTTCCTTATTTGCTTTTCATTAAGCTTTCAAATAAATGTCTGTTCTCTTTTTTGAAACAGCTTAAATAATTAAGAAATAAATAATATTTACTTTTAAACATTTCAAATTATTAATTCAAAAGATCAAAAATAATATTTGTTCAAATTTCACACATTAAATATAATTTTTTACATCATTCTCTATACATCGAATTTCTCTATATAACGATTTTTTTACTGGAACGGTGGATTTCGTTATATAGAGACTCGACTGTATTTTGCTTTCTCTTATTCTGATATAATTTCGATTAGTATTTTTAAACAAACAGAACTAATGCTCGGTAGATGTTGAGTTGACCTTTCATCCTCCATGAAAAAGTTTTTTTTCTATTACTGTATTGTATGTGTGTGCATTACTTAATTCAAGATCTTCGATCTCGCATAAGTAAGCAGTTTATAATCAGAATGTATGGATTTTCTTGTCTACATTATTTACTTATTAAATTTTCTCATGTATTTTATTTTTGACATAGTATTTATGCACCAAAAAATCGACTTCAAATGTATATATTTTTTTCCTATGTTCAACAAAAAGTATTTAGTTTCTTTATTTAAATGCATCGATATTTGTCACCTAAAAATGGTATACTTTATATTGGTTTTTCTGCATTAGATTTGACAACTTTTTTTGGTGGTACATGGAAGTGTGAACTTCTGTTTAGTGATACACAGGGCCGTCACTAAGGGGGTGCAATGGGCGGCTCAGCCCCCCCTAAAAATTTTGCCCCCCCCCCCTGGAAAAAATACCAAGGTCACTAAATGTATTTATGTTCCGAAAACCCAAATGAAATTCCATTCAAAAACCTAATATAGTTTTGTGGCCCTTTCGCAGTTTTGCAGTAATACTAAATTGTAACTAAAATGAGTCTTTCAGTACTCACTCATCTTATTCGCAGATAAGAAGGTAACATGACGTTTAATATTGCCTTAGCTATGCACTCGAATTTTTCATCATCCTATTCTTTTCTTAGCATAAAATGAAGTTATTACAACAGTTTAATAGGAAATATAGTACAGTGTGAATATGCACAAATTTATCTTTCTGCGCCAGAGAGAGAAAGAAAAATAAATATGAGTGCCCCCTGCTATTCACTTCGAGCTACGGCCCTGGTGGTACATCGGTTTAAAAGTTTGGGAACGGGAACCCCTGATATAGTGTATAAAATTATCTTTTATACCTACTCACGCTGTGTATTTTGCATGCCAGTGTTCTTTAATGACTTCCATATTTATTCTGCCTCATAATTACAAATTTAAATTACTAGAAAACATTGTCACGCTCTATATTGTGAATTTTGAACTTTTTGAACTTTATTTAAAGTCTTTTCTCTTTCCTTTCTGTTTTTTTTTTTTTTTTTTTTTTTTAATGATACTTATAGTTACTTAACTTTCAATTTTTTACAGCCATTTTTTCTGTATAAAAATATGTATTTGCTTTACAGAACAAGCAATATTTCTATTATGAATTATTGCTTGTCAAAATTCGAGAGATTTTGCAACTTTGAAAACTACATGGTTATTTTATTTGATTTAAAATTAATTTGGTAAAAGATTCTTTTATTTGCTTAGAAATTTAAAAATATAAATCGTGTACAGAATAATCTGCGTGGGAAATTTAGGAGAATTTTCTTTTTTAGGGGAGGGGGCTGGGGGGATCTGAGTTTAAATATTTTAAAGTTTTGTGGAAGTAAGGATTAAAAAAAAACAATTATCTTGTTGAATCCTCTTTTTTTAAACGAATACTATAAATCAATTATTTATTTTTTTATGAGCTCCCGTCCCCACATTTCTCCAGCCACCCCCCCCCCAAAAAAAAAAAAAAAAAAAAAAAGGAAAAAAAAAAAAGGTAAAAGACAGAAATACAATAGCCAAAAAGTTAGATGTTTGAAGTAAAAAATATTATCATAAGATTTTCATTACATTTAGTTTAATTCACTAGATGGCGTTAGTAAACCATCTGTAACATTAATTTCTTCCTGTGTAAACGACCCGGTTCTCTGAGAAATCATTACTTGAATAAGATATAATATTAATAAAATAATAATAATAAACTAATAAAATAAAATTACTTGAATAAATATTGGATTTTAATTCATAAGGGGATTCTGTTGAGAATGCTACTTTACAATTTTAGAGGAATAGGATTCATAATAGTACATTAATTTTTATTGTTGATATGTGTTTTATCAATAAAAATTGTGTAAAATATTGTGTAAAATCAATGATTTAAGTTTAATTGTTACTAAAACAGAATAAACAGGCAAGCACAATTTGTTTTGTTGTTTCAATGCAATTAAAAAAATTATTATATAGCCATAACCTTTTTTTATATAACACTCTGTTCTAAAAAAATTTTTCAGCAGGAGCCCTTGATTACAATTTTAATAATGTGTTTACATATTGTAATTGCCGTTTTATAATTTTATAATGTTAAGCAAATTTATTTTATTCTGTCTGTCAATTTTAATTTGAGTTGTAGAATTAAGTTTCATCGATAAATAAATGTATAAATTATTACCAAACATATTTAAAGAAAAAAGAAAAAAAAAGCAAGAAAGAAAAAGAAGAAGAAAATAGAAAAAGAAATTTTCCATTCAGGTTTCACTATTTCAATTACAATTATGTTGTTATAAATTGTCTTTATTAGTTTTTTATTTAATTAAAAATATATATTCTGCTGAATAACATATTTCTTATTTTTTACGATTTTTTTAAACATAGTCTTCGTATCCGAGTTTCGATTAGGCCCAGAAAGTGATTGCCTCGGGTGCGAAAATTGAGGGGACACCAAATTTATTTCTAATCATGAGTAAACATTTTTTTTTTCTTCGTCAAAACCTCTTGTACAAGAGAACTTTTTTACTATATTGGCGTGGAAATCTGTATTTTGCAAAAATTCAGCTTGACTAGACTGGGCAGGGCCAGGCTAATTAATTTTTTTATGAGCCGAACAATACTCAGGCCGAACTTTTAGATTTTATATCATGCCGGGTTCGGGCTGAGATTTTATCTTTTATGCTGGGCGCACCATTATTGTTTTTTACGAGCTGGGTCGGACTTTAAACTTCTGTACCAGGCCGGGCCAAAAACAAATTTCTGTGGGTCTGGATACACTTGGTCATTCTCGTGCCTGAAAGTTTTGGCTCTTAGGGATTTCTAACAGGAAGTTTGAAACAGGGAGACAAAGCATATGTTTTAGGGAGGGGAGGGGGTTGGATATCCATAGTCTATTATAGTTTCGAACATGAAGCAAAGACAGAAATGCAGTTAAAAAAACTGTCCATTGTATAATACTTAAAACATCTAAGTGTTAGGAAATGATCATTCTCTTAGACTAAGACATCTTAATAATGTAATCGCTGTAATTTTACAAAAGAAATGATTACTTTTCACGTAGTCACTGTATGTAATATGTGTTTTCATAGGTTTAGATGCAATATCCGTCGTTTAATTGAATCACTTGTTGAATGGAATCTGATTCGACAAAGCTGCGGATTTTAAATAAGCAAAAAAAAATTAATATTAACCCTCTCCATTATGATTAAAGTAGCGAAAAAAAAATCTTTCTAACTTTTAATTCTTCTAAAATACCACTATAAATGATGTGCAAAAAGATTTTTTTTTTTTTTTTTTTTGGTAATATCGTTCTTTCTAATTTCACTGTACGAGTATCATGCATGTAGACACGAACATTTTCATTATATCACTAAAAAAGTTGTAGTAACATTTTTTCTATTTTTAACGCTTGGTTTATTCTATTAGTCAATTATTAAGTTTAAAGAAATTACAATAAACGAAAAAAAAAAAAAAAAAAAAAAAAATTAACGATGAACATACAGTTTACATTATGTTTATTGTGAATGGAAAGCTTCAGAGCATACAATGGATCTTATATCTTGTATACAAATGTATTTTATTTTTCTAGGACATCCACATAAATGGAATTTAGCTGCATATTTTCTTTGAGTTGGGGTTAGATAATTGTTGCCCTCATCTCTTCGAAATTCGGTTGCAGCTCGTGCTTTCACTTCTCCCCCCTCCCTTTTTTTTTTTTATAATTTTTTATTTGCTGCTGCTTCTCCAAAGGATTGTGATGGTCAGACTTTTTAGGTGCGTTCGTAATTATATAATACGTATCACCTATAGTGGACGTTCAGTCCGTCCGTCTGTCCGCATATAACAACGCAAAAACTACCCAACCGAATCGTTTGAAATTTAAAATACATAAATATTACATAATTTTGTCGAGTCATTTCAAATTTTATGAGAATCGGGTGGATAGATCAATTACACGGACGATCAAAAGTATTCCATTACATTACGGTCAATGGGGAAAAAAAGTTTCAAATGCATTTTAATCGTTTGAAATTTAAAATACGCAATTAATACATAATTCTGTCGAGTTATTTCAAATTTTTTGATAATCGTGTGCATAGATCAATTACAGGGGCAATCAAAAGTATTCAATTACATTATGGTCAATGGGGAAAAAGTTTCAAATATATTCTATACGTTTGAAATTTAAAATAAATAATTATTACATAATTTTTTCGAGTTATTTCAAATTTTATGAAACTCGGATGCATAGATCAATTACAGGGGCAATCAAAAGTATTCCATTACATTACGGTCAATGGGGAAAAATTTTCAAATATATTCTATACGTTTGAAATTTAAAATACATAATTATTACATAATTTTTTCGAGTTATTTCAAATTTTATGAAACTCGGATGCATAGATCAATTACAGAGGCAATCAAAAGTATTCCATTACATTATGGTCAATGGGGAAAAAATTTCAAATATATTCTATACGTTTGAAATTTAAAATACATAATTATTACATAATTTTTTCGAGTTATTTCAAATTTTATGAAACTCGGATGCATAGATCAATTACAGGGGCAATCAAAAGTATTCCATTACATTACGGTCAATGGGGAAAAAAGTTTCAAATGCATTTTAATCGTTTGAAATTTAAAATACGCAATTAATACATAATTCTGTCGAGTTATTTCAAATTTTTTGATAATCGTGTGCATAGATCAATTACAGGGGGCAATCAAAAGTATTCAATTACATTATGGTCAATGGGGAAAAAATTTTCAAATATATTCTATACGTTTGAAATTTAAAATACACAATTATTACATAATTTTTTCGAGTTATTTCAAATTTTATGAAACTCGGATGCATAGATCAATTACAGGGGCAATCAAAAATATTCCATTACATTACGGTCAATGGGGAAAAAAGTTTCAAATGCATTTTAATCGTTTGAAATTTAAAATACGCAATTATTACATAATTCTGTCGAGTTATTTCAAATTTTTTGATAATCGTGTGCATAGATCAATTACAGGGGCAATCAAAAGTATTCAATTACATTATGGTCAATGGGGAAAAAGTGTCAAGTATATTCTATACGTTTGAAATTTAAAATACATAATTATTACATAATTTTTTCGAGTTATTTCAAATTTTATGAAAATCGGATGCATAGATCAATTACAGGGACAATCAAAAGTATTCCATTATATTACGGTCAATGGGAAAAAATGTTTCAAATGCATTTTAATCGTGTTACACTCATGCGAACTTAATAAAATTTATATGCAACTATAAAGTACATATTATAATATACATCTTACATAATTTGTGGTGCAAAGAACATTTGTTATTGATTTACAAGGCCAAACAAAAGTATTCCATTACATAATGGTATAGGGAGAACATTGTTTGATGAGCGTTTTAATTGCAATTCACTATTTACAATGTTATGAGATTGTTATGAAAGTAATATGAAAGTAATATTTTTAAAACTTCGTTATCGTTCGAACGCACCTAATTTGCTACGCTTCACGTGCAATTTCCAACTTGTTTTTTTTTTTTTTTTTTTTTTTTTTGTTTGAAAGTGTTTGATGAATGAGTAATATGGAAATTAGGATTTATAGCGAAGTATACCCAAATCTTCATTTACTGGATCCATCTTTTATAAAAGCCGGAATTGACAGCCACTGAATTTGATATGCTGAAAACGCTTAAATATCACCTTTTATGTCCTAATGTATGTCGGTAAAGGCTAAGGAAAGAATCCATTTACATCCACACCTTCCAAATTTGTATTGTGCATTCCTATTGCGGCTGGTGTAGAAAATTTGAATAACACATTTTTCTTTTCGACATTAATGGTTAGCATTTCCAACAGGTTTTGCTACTAAAAATGAGGAAGCAACACAAAGTATCATATCATCTATTAATGGTTATATTCTCATTGCTTTTTGCTAGAGAAAACGAAGCTCGAGGCGGTTTTTTTCCGTACATTTATCTTTACAGGCTTCAGTTTGCTAGAAGCTTCTTTTAAATTTATTTCCATGTATTCTGCCGATAGCAAAACTCTTCCACTTATCAAGTTTATTTAGTAGTAGGATTTTAAAAAATAAATTATCATAAAACGGTTCATAGTTTTTGTTTGTGATATTGTCACAAAATCTTAATATAACACTTCCAACTCAATCAAATCAAATACAGTAGAAAACTAAGTTACTGATTGATTCGATTCTCCATAAATTAGAAACTCAAGTACACTATATGGCCAAAGGTGACCGGTCACTTGCGATTTTAAACGTTTTGTTAAATTATGTAGAGAAAAATTGAGGAATTATCCTGAAACTCCAAATATGTAAACAGAATAGTATGGTTCATATATTTCCGCAAAGATTTTTTTCCCCGAAACCACACGTCATTCATATTTAGCATTGTTTTGTGTTCAAACTATTCAATTGCTCATTTATGATCTTGTCCCTTTATGGACACCTACTTACTTTGGCTGATCACGGGCAGTTAAAATTTCTAGCCCAAAACGCTTTTGTGGGGTTTTTTTCTTTTATGGTGATTCCTATAAACTTTTATTGTTTAATTATGTTTATCGCCAGTTTTTCGGTATGGTTTTATTTCTTATGTGAATTTAAGATATTTTTTTATTCAAAGGTATTATATGTATATGAAGTGGTTTTAAAACTCGCCTTATCTAAAGAAGAAAAACAAATCATCTTTTTGACATTAACCTATTCTATTGGTAAACCTCCATCGAAAACGCACAACCATCTGGAAATAATCTACTTTTATCATCCAGTAATTCTGGCATTGTAATGTCAATGTCTGGTTTTAGTTTACAATGGAAACCAATCAACGCATTTAAAAGTTCTTTGTGATTTCACAAAATTTGATTTTCTGAATAATGCGTATTTTGAAACTCGTATTCTCATATACACATGTGTATAATGACTTTTAAGATGAAAGTTCCAAAATTTCGGAGTCATCCAAACCTGGAATCTTTTGCATTTACTTGCCTAATTAATTTTTTCAGTTCCTGGGTCTCTATTCGGGAACCTCTGTTCTTTTATCTATAAAAAATTAAATGTCTGTTTTTTTTTTTTTTTTTTTTTTTTTTTACATGTTTACATCATTTCTTAATAATTGAATGCTTTTTGCGTTGAAAACATTCGAATAAATGCCTGGATCTAAGCTGAATTCCTCGTAAAATAAATGTTATTTTCATCTAAGTTTGCAAAATGCCTAAAAATGTCCCAAAGAACAAGAAAGTGATAAACTTTCACAAGTCTTTAACTTAAATCTTTTTTCAATAATTTTTTGGAGGGGGGGGGGGAGATTAGTAGATTATGTACTTGTTTAAAGCTCTTACGTTTCTAATTCCTTAATTTAGGTTAATGGTTATTAAATTGATGTTTTAAGGAGGGGGGGGGGTTGTAGTTTTAGATCCATGTTTTTGGATTTAAATTTTTAAGTGTCTAATGGATGAATTTCAAAATATATATTTTTTTCTGTCATTTACAATGTCACTTTGTTTGGAAAACACCAATGAATAAGTATTTGTGTTACTATTTTATCTTCGGAACTGAAGAGGTAAAACCTTTGCATAAATTAATTAGATCCTGCGAAGTAGCAATATACTAAATATGCAAGCATTTCATAAGTCTTACGAAGCCAGAGATCAGTGCACTCAGGGAAAGCGAAGCAAGCAAATAATTCTATTATGTGATTTCATTTTAACTATACATATATACACTGGTGTGCAAAATTTAAGGACGAGTTCCAAAATGTCAATTTTCAAGGGATTTTCAAGCGATAATTTTCATGTGAATATTCAAAAGGAAGTAACATAATTCGAATAATTACTTTCCCTGCATAACAGCTAGTCCATGTAACATCTCATTCAGGTCATACATGGTCACAAGAATCACAGTCACTACTGCTAAACAAAAAATAGAAAATTCCATAAGTCTCTTTTATGAGTCTCAAATTACTACTGTATGCGACTCCACTGACAGGTCATTGCGACTGCTGCTTAGTGGCGAGTCACCAGATGACTTTACAATGTCGTTTCATTGAGACTCTCGTGTGACCTCTCATCTGGCGACTCAATTTCAAAGTCATTGTGAACATTTCATTATGATAAATTACCAAATAATGCCCCATTAAAGTCACATTGTGACTTTTCGCCACTTTTCCCAGTGATTACTTCGCAGTAGGGTATCTGTCAGCATTTGATTAAGTCTTGTGATATTAAATTACCATGTGACTTTATATGTAACATTATTTGGTGATTTATCATAATGCAACATTCACAATGACTTTGAAATTGAATCTCCAAATGACAGCCCCATGAAAGTCTCAATAAAATGACATTAAAGTAAAGTCGCCTGGAAACTTGACACAAAGCAGCAGTCGCAGTGACCTGTCAGTGGAGTCATATATAGTAGTCATTTGAGACTCATAAAAGAGACATATGAAATTTCCTATTTTTTGCTTCGCGGTAGTGAAAGTGACTCTTTTGACCATGTGTAACTTGAATCAGATGTTCTATGGATTAGCTGTTATGCAAGGATATTAATTATTTGAATTACATTACTTTTTTTTGAATATTCGTGTGAAAATTATCGCTTGATAATCCCTTGAAAATTGGCATTTTGGGACTCGTCCTTAAATTTTGCACACCAGTGTATTTATATTAATATTTGGTATTTAGATTTTCTTTTGTGGATGCTTTCTTTTGTTGTGTTAGTGATATATTTTTAACAACGATATGGAATTAATTTCCAAATTACTGCAGTAAAAGTGTACAGGATTAAATCTAATCAAAGAAATTATCGCAATAATCTTGAAAGCAATGCCATGGCAGTAATAATAAACAAAGTCACTCTAACACAATTCAAACATTTAATTCAAACAAAATTTAATCTGCTAATTTTAATGCTTTTTTTTAACCAAAATCTGCGATGTCACATTTCTATTTACATCCTCCTACACCCCCTGTCACAAACTGTCACAATTTCATGAACCTCCCCCCCCCCTCCCCCCCAATCAAGCGTGGCAGCATTTGTGGACGGCTCCTAAGGTACATTTTGAAACTCGTACGCTCATATCCACATGTATATTAATAACAATTTTTAAGATGAAAAAGAAGCTCCAAAATTTCGCAGCCGCCCAAATCTGGAGCCTTTTGCATATACATACAGTGCCTTTACCAGTGGCGCCAACTTATGCTTACCCAATAATTTTGAATCCTAATGTGCCTAATTTTCATTGCTTTATTTCGTTATTTATTTCATTATTGTTTTATTATTCATTTTTTTCCTTAGAACAAAATTTATTTCGACAATGACCGCGCATTTTAATTCTCCGACTGACATCCGAAATCAAAAATGACTGAAATATAACTGTAACATTCAGCTTTTCAATTTGTAGTCATGCTCATGATATCATTATATTATTATAAATACTACTGTAAGGAAAAATGCATGAGAATATCATTAAAAAAATTACAACTATCTTAAAACATGATAGCTTGACTTACAGTATCATTTTTCACCATCTGTCCACCCTTCAAAGAAAAATAAAGTGGTTGTATCATTTTTCAAATTATCATTGAGCCCACCCAATATTTTTGAGCCAACCTAATATTTTTCAAAAGTTTGGCGCCACTGGCCTTTACATAAATTAATTAGATCCTGAGAAGTAGAAATATGCTAAATATACAAACATTTCATAAGTCTTACACAGCCAGAGATCAGTGCACTTAGGGAAAGCGAAGCAAGCAACTTGTTTTTTTATTATTTGGATTATTAAAAGTAAGGTTAGTGTGTCCAGGTCTATCGGATTATCTACACGTAGAAAGTATAGATCGCGTGCTCGCTCTGATCTATCAGGATGTTGGGCACGTTTGACTACCGAAAGCAGGAGAAAATTAATGGTGGCTCGTCAAACATCAAAACACATTGGGGATTCAAAAAACTTTAATAACCAAAATAATCCATTATGTCGTTTGCGCGGCGGGCATCGGCTTTTAGAACAATGGCAGACAGTGACCTTCTAGCTTCTGATCGACCTTGAAATGTAAAGCTATTAAATCATTTTTATAGGCCTCACGTGCAGCTCTAAGCTGTGAAGTTTGTGTTTGCCGGTATGGATAGTTCATTAAAGGCGAAATTTGAAAGGAATTTCTAAATGAATTAAAGAATGAAAAAGTATTTTTTAAGTCTTTACGAAGTTGGAGGCAGGAGTAGCCAATTACTGTAGAAAAGCAAACTATAGGGTATAGTTTTAAAGTGTTATGAATTTTAAATATAGTTAACTAGCGTTCGATAATTAATATCGGATCGATAATTAAAAATGCGTCGACAATGTTTCACGACGGAGATATTTGAAAATGAAATACTTTAAAACCTTCAAAAGTTTACAAGGTAATTACGTGCGTGTTTTATTCATTATTTTTCTATATAATTTCTTGTATTTTTAATTTTATCTATCATTGACGTCTTATATCTTCTCTTCGTTTATTTATCTTATATATTATGCGTAACATTTGATTTATTTTGGAATGTTTTGCTATGTTTATAAGGAGCTAAAATTTGTCATCTTAGGTCAAATGCCAACAAAAATAGAGGAAATAAACATATCTTCAGTATGATTTAAGCCTGCAAGCTCCTCTGAAAACTCTGTAGGATATTCATTGTTTCTTACTATATACATTTCTGGTTGCCACTGTACATTTTTTGCTCACCTTTAGAATTCCATGAACTTGTTCTTACATTTGTGATTTCATTTTAGCTATATATACATATTTATATGAATATTTGTATTTATATTTTCGTTTGTAGATATATTTTTTGCAGTGTTAGCGATATATTTTTAACTAATACATCAAATCAATTCCAAGTCTTTGAAGTAAAAATGTACAGCATTAAATCTAATCAAAGATATTGTTGCACTAACCTCGAAAGTAATGCCAAGACAGCCCGAAGTAATAATACACAAAATCACTCTAACATAAACTCAAACAATATTAAATTAAAATATTTTGGTTGAAAAAACGTCTGTGATAGTAATACTATGTACTTTACTTCTAAAGGACTGATTATTACATAGGCGTAAACTTGCAGTAAAAATTTAGAGTTGTATTTGTACAAAAACAAGATTTTTTAAAAGAAGTCTTGAACAAGCAGAATTTTTTTATTTCCTGGTCTAGTTATCTCAAATTGTCATAGACATATAATTTTGCAGATTACAGGTGAAAGGAAAACGGGGACTGATGACATTTCATTTATATTTATATTTAAAAAATGTTTAACAATCACAAAGAAAGCTGATCTATTGATAGTATACTGTTTGATGGTATATTGATGGTATCTTTGATCAAAAGCGTTTGATACGAAAACTTTTACCAATGACCATAATGCTTAAGTAACAAAATGGACATTACCAAAGCAGGGCCGTAACTATAAACTTGGAGGCCCCGGGGGAAATTGAAACTTTGCCCCGATTGAAATAAGCCCAAAAACATAGAATGGGGCAACCCTACTCGGCAGGCACCTGGCGGCGACACAATTTTTGCCGATCCGAGGCTAACGAAAAAGACAGGCTACCGCGGTCTATTCCACATATCTTTTTTACAGACCGCTGGAGTCACGGGATGCTTGAATACACCAATGCCGGAGCACGAATAGAGCACTATGTCATTCTAGCGGTCTGTAAAAAAAGATACTTGGGATGCACCGCGGTAGCCTGTCTTTTTCGTTAGCCTCGTGCTGATCCCACTGAAGCTAGCATAGGAAAGAAAATACGGACTTTTGATTGGTTGAATACTTTTAAAGAGGTTTTGTTTAGGTTCATTTTTGAGTTTATGTAACTTAATCATACGTTTATGTTTAAAAACTTTTTGAAAGATGGACTTTAATAATTTTTTTTTTTCGATTTTATCTTTTATTAATAGATAAGAAGAAAGATTTTCTAGAATTTTTAGACGTTTTTTATATCAACCTGTCAGAAGCTCATATTTTTTTCCTTATACTAGCTTCGGTGGGATCGGCAAACATATTCGACTCGACATTCTACTGTCTGCTCTAGATCTGCTTTTACATGCAAAGCGTATGGAGTATATCGACGGACACGCAAAAACATTTACTCTAGCACTTTCATTTTTTTAAATTACTAACTTTTAGCTAGATGCTCTGCATTTTATAGGAAATTAGACTAGAAACTAAAATTAATAGTTTTTTTTTTTTTTTTATCATCAGTTTGGGGCCCCTCAGGCTTGGAGGCTCAGGGAGTGCCCCGGTCGCCCCGGCGGTAGTTATGGCCCTGTACCAAAGCATGGTGAAATAATATGTGACCATAATTTTCTAAAATTGATCAGTACTTCAATATTAGTACAATTTTTTAAAATTATATTGCAATTATATAATTTTTTTTATTACGTATGTAATTATATTTGTTTCATACTTTTAGGAAAGATTGCTAATAGAAAGTTTTTTTTTACGGATGAACTTGAATTTATTGCTTATTAATTTATAAATGAGAACTACAAAAAAAGAAAAAGAAAGAAAAGAAAAGAAAAAGAAGAAGACGAAGAAATGGAACTGCGGGAAAAAATTCAGGGGGAATTCCCTCTTAGCAAGTGTAAGTAATTCTATGTCAGTTTTTATATCAGGACAACAAAACATTTTTTGTTTAGGACATACTCTGTTTTCTCAGATTAGATGACAATAAAAATGTAACATATCTAATATATTTTTATCTTAATACATTCAGTAATTGTTTAACAATTTTAAGTAGAAATATTATCTAGACAATGGTGTGTATTTTTAAACAGAATCGAAGCAATAATTCTATTACGTACCATTCTTTTACATGTGCAAATAATGTTGCAATACACCAAGAAAATTTAATCCCAAAGTGAGATGAGAATGAATAAATAAGAACAATTACGTGCTATTTATGTATTATGATAAATTATCGAAAGTAGTCAAATTTTACAGATTAATCAAGAATTTATATGTTACATATGTTTATCAGTCTTACATGGAATATCCAATGATTATTTCAAGGACATTGTAATGCAAAAATTAATATACATACCTATATACTCAAGAATATTTACTTAATTTATGACTTTTAATGATAATTATAAATTCACTTAAAATGCTTTCCATTTCCTGTTTTTTTTTTATATAAGATTTTTTCTTGTAGATTTTAGTTAGTTGTTGTCATGAAGTTTCAATGAGAGACATGTAGCTTCATAGCTGCTTTTTTGTTTTGTTTTATTGAATAGTATTCTTTATATTCAAATTAGAACTATCAACACATATAAAAATTACCTAACTACACATCTGACATGTTTAACAATAGTCCCCGGATTTTATTCATCTAATCTTCATGATGTTACTATATAAATAAAGTGTGAAGAAGATCAGACTTCGATTGGATATCTTAGAACAAAGCGATTTTAACTTACCTTTAGCATTATTATTATTATTTGTGATAAATGAAATAATTTGAGGACTTCACAATCGCAAGCCTTTATTAATATAAGGTAGAACTCACCGAATTTCAACGAAAGAAAATGTTTAAAAAGAAACTGTTTCATTGATTTATAATAAATCTACAAAATTAGTTGCAATAAAAATGCTCCATACATTACTAAAGTCTAAAGCTTAAACACATGATATTTAACTTAAAGTTAACAAAATACTACTTCCATAAAACTCAATTGTAGAAATTGTAAAAAAAAATAAAAATAAAATAAAATAAAATAAAAATAAAAATAAATAAATAAATAATAATAATAATAATAATCTTACATGTACGCAGTGAAAAATAATAAAGGTCTGTTATTATGAAAGTTATTATAAAGTTAGAATAAAGGCTTTTATGATAGTATTCCAAAATGGTAAAAACCAAAAATTTATTTTTCTTTGACTCAATCATAGAATTTCTTCTCCGTGAATTCTAAACCCGACATCATTTTCACCATATCAAAATTTACATATGAACTTTTCATATATCCATTTACCTTTTTTTTCAATACTATTTTAATTTGATCATTTCAAAATCATTTTAATTCAAAATTTAAAGTCCCGATGCTATTAGCTGAAACAGATATAAAACTATTTAGATTCTTTTAAATGTAAATAAAATTTTGTTACTGAAACCAAAATTCACCGGTTTTATAACAAACGGTAATCTTGACACAATACGTATTTTAATTTCATTTTTTTTTTTCAGTATTAATGAGAAAATTGCAATATAAAGATACAGTAATCTGCTTTTTTCGGCTATTTTCCCTTTGCTTTTAATTAAAATCAAGTACTTCTGTTGCCGTAATTAGAAAAATGGCATTAAAAACAAACAAATTAATATTTCAAAAATAAATTAAATTACAGTTTTCAAACAAATTGCAGTACATTTTCCCCCTATAGGACGATGTAAGACTTGAGAATATGTGATGTGTAGAAGTTTAAAAATTTGCAGTAGCAAAAATTAGAAAACGAAATTGCATTTCTAATTTCGAAAGTGTTGCCATTCGCAAAATTACGTATGCATTACGCACAGATACGTTTGGCATTTATAATACAGACTGTTGCAGACAAAAGTTTAGCTAACAAGTACTACGTAAGTGTCATATCATACATATACAAGTTACATAATTAAATACATTAAACACCTAATGCGGCTTTACAAAGAAGATTTTACTGGCATGAGCATTGAATTTGCATTGAAACACTCCCTAACTAGTATAGCAAATTTTCTCGCTTCTGAATCTTTCCTCATTATCCGCATAACAACCGTAACCGTTATTTATCATGCTCATGATGTAAACATGAGGAAACGCATTTCTGTACGCAGGTAAGCATTGCAATGCTGAAAAGCGTTCAATTGCGATTTTTACGTTTCAAATGTATAATATTGGGTAAGGCAAAATAAAGGAGGGGTTTTATTTTTTTTTTTTTAAGAGGGGTCCTTTAGGAGATTTATGTAGTCGATTGTTGAGGCTGGGGTAGGGCATTCGTCCTGACTTTGTTCCACTCCATTAGGTTGACATTCTTACCGATGTTCCGGCGACGCTCTTGAGAGGTTTCTGGATTTATTTTATTTCTTGTTAGGATTGCGGAAGAAGTCAAGGAACGTTATAAAAAGATGCATGAACTCGAGAACAGCATTTAAAATTTACAAAACTTTAAAGCAAATTTTATTGGAGAGATTTTTCAAAAATCGGCTTTACCATATTGTAACATCATTATTATTTAATACGGTAGAAGAAACTCAAAGCGGTTCTAAAAAAAAAAAAAAAAAATAATATATATATATATTATTCCTTACTCTAGAACACTAAACTTCCTGACACATTTTCTGTCTCTTTTTTCAAAATTGAAGGCATGATTTGTAATCGAATAATTTGTAATCGAATGAGTAATTTGTAATCGAACAGTTTTTTTTTTCCGCTAAATAAATTACAATTTTACTTATGAGTGACTGTTATATCAGGATGACAGTTTTGATTTCGTTAACGCTGTCCTGTCGCATCTGGTAAATAGGTTCAAATCGACTTTGTTGGAAATCTTTCAAAATAACGGGATCTGTAAATCTAGTGTTAAAAATAATCTATTTCTTTTTTACATCTTCTTCAGACTGAAATTAATAGAATGAAATGATATCATTTACAGATATGATGATAATTTTATTATGATAAATATTTCATCTATCAAGATTTTATTCTTCATGTCAATTCGCAAAAGATCGGATATTAGCAATAGCTATGAATCCCTTCTTTGCCAGAAACAATAATCTATACGTGCATACAACTTAATAGAGGAATCACGTGTTTCAGTTATTTATTTCATGTATTTAAGAAAATTATAAATAAATGCTGATTGTTATTATTTTAAAAAGGTTTGTAAGACAGAGAATATTTAATCTTTTACTAGCGGTTTTTCAAAACAGAAATATTTTTGCCTAATTGAATCAGAAAAATGCTCGGATTAAGTATTGCAATATTTACAAAAGAAAAAATAAATAAATAAAATAATCGGTGAGAATAATAAATCATGATTTGTCCGGATCGACTGGCAAAAACACGTTGACTGTATGACGTACGGTTAAATCAAGGAAGCGGCTGATTAGAATTTTATTAGAGTTAAAAAAAAAAAAAATGGTAATAATAACACGTTTATGGCCACTGAAATAACCTCTATACTTTAGAAGTGCCTAAAAATAAATCTAATCATTTTCATTTCCTTCTACTTTTTCTTCAGTCTGAAATTTAAAACAAGAATGATAAATCTCCCGTGAATGAGATGGCATCATTCAGGTATTTCATTCTTTTATGATAAACATCTCATTCATCAAGATTTCATCCTTGATGTATCAAAATCTCTCGTAATTCATTTACTCGGTTTCGAAATCGGCGATATTTATAATCTCATAATGAATCTATTGTCAAAAATCAGGAATGGAAAACATAGTGTATTGGGTGGTCTAAACGCGATGTTTTCTGCGACGGCATTAAATGTATTACATGTCATTTTAAATTATTTCTTCCGCTTTATTTCCTTGCCTGAATACGAGTCTTCAGACAAAAAAAAACTTGCATTAAAAGGCATGAAACTGTGTAAAGACTGCTTAAAGGCGCAGACTATAAGGAACGTATGTTCTTGCATCCAATGATCATTTTTAGGTGCTTTCGTAATTATGTAAATATGTAGCATCTATAGTTGTCGTTCAACCCGTCCGTCTGTCCGTCTCTCCGCCCGTCCGCGTATAACAACGAAAAAACTACCCTAGCGAATCGTTTGAAATTTAAAATATGTAATTATTACATAATTTTGTGGAGTCATTTCAAATTTTATGAAAATCGGATGCATAGTTCAATTACAGGGACAATCAAAAGTATTCTATTAAATTGCGGTCAATATGGAAAAATGCTTCAAATGCATTTTCATGGTGTTACACTCATTCGAAAATAAAAAAAATGGATATGTATCTATAAAGTACCTATTATAATATACATTTTGCATAATATGTGGTGCAAAGAACATTTGTTATTAATTTACAAGTCTACATAAAAGTATTCCATTGCATAAGGGTATACGGAGAACATTGTTTGGTGCGCATTTTAATTGTAATTAACTATTTACAATTTTCTGAGATTGATATTTTTAAAATTTCGTTATTGTACGAACGCACCTCATTTGCTACGCTTCACGTGATATTTCCGAATTGTTTTGTAATATGTCATCTATTTACAGGTGAAGCAAATTTTACTTGAGCTTCTCACTCTTACAATTTTGCATTTTTCTTTTGTAATATCTATGGGGAACAGTATATTTTTTTCTAGACATTTTTTTACAAAAGCATATAGCTTATACAAATTAGTATCTTCGATTTCATTTATTTATTCATTTTCTTAATTACATACAGTTTTGCCTTCTTTATCTCCGAAATTAAACTGCATAAATGATTATAAGTGCTCATTTTTATGAATATCATGACTAACATAATTCTGTAAAACCTCTAAGTAACGGACACCTCAGAAACGCGCAAACTGTCCCCTATTGGAAAAACCTTAGAGATTCAAAAATGTTAAGAAATGCTAAATATTTCGTCAATTGATTTTATATGTCCCAAAATCATTATTATATGATTAATTAAAAATTAAAATTGTATTTTTAAGCAAGAAAACGGAAATAAAATTATGCATACCTTTATCCACTGTTTATCACATTCTTAACGAAAAAAAAAAAACTTTCTTTTGTTTGTGATTACATGTAATTTGTTTTTCAATGAGAAGGTTTAACTTTGTCTGTAGTTTTAATACTTCTAACTCATCTATTTAAAAAAAAAAAAAAAAAAAAAAAAAAAAAGTGTCACTGCTCATTGTATTTTGCCATTTCTTGAAAATTCTTGATTTTGCTGGAAGCATTTTTAGTTTCAACATATGTTTTATCATCACTAATAGAATCAGCTTTTGTTGAAAATCTGGAGGAATATAATTGCATACATAAACTGATTCTTCTTCAATAAGTAGCTCATAAGCAATATAATAAAAGTTTCGCCAGATTTTTCACTCCTGATCCTTTTCAATGCTCCGAAGGGGGGGGGGGGGGATTGTCCCTTCCGGGCTACCCCCTGAATTCATGACTGGACATGTAAAAGAGAAAATTTACCCTGCCCTTCCCCCACATTTATCTGTGATCACAAAATTTGTGATACATTGCTCTGATAAATTTAGAGGCTTTTTATTTTTTTTTCATTTTCTTTTCTTTAAAATTTTTCTTCTTTTTTTATGGCCATAATTACTCTCCGCTATTCGGAATGTCTGTTATTCAGAAATTTAACATACAACAATTTAGGCTTTGGGAATAGAGATTGGAAAACTGTCTATTGAAAACAGACGTCTGCTATTCAGGCGTGCCCATTATGGAGGTTTTACTGCATTAAACATTTTTAACATTTTGTTTATTGGCACATATATGCCTCACAACGATTTATACATATATATATATATATATATATATATATATATACAGGGTGAGTCATAAATATCGAAACAATAGGCTATCTCCTTAACTATTGCCCTTACACCCATACTTACAATTGCAAAAATCCATAAAAAAAATGTGAAATTTTTGATAAGATAAATTGCAACTCCATGGGGGGTCTAGTTGAAAAGTTACGAAAATTAAATTTTTATACGGCCCCCGTAAGACAAAAATTCCAATTAGGAAAACTTTCCTTATTCAGTCCTGAATAAGACACAAAAAGTTGCATCTTCATATCTCCAAAATTCGCAAAGTTATAGCCGTTTAAAAAATTCATCAGGTTTTAAGGGATTAGACACAAATTGAAATGCACGCAATTCAAAAAACGATGTTACTTTAACAGCTCTAGAAAACGCGTAAAAAATCTAGTTCTTGAGTTAGAATTTTGATTTTTTTTCTTTTTTTTTTCTTTTTGTGATGGTTAGCCTTATAATTTGCTAAGAAAATCACATTTTAAAATTTCTCATACAATTTATAAAAGTTTCATGTGGTTAGTACTGGTTTAAATGGGACAATCAAAAATCGTTATAACTCGTAACATTATTTATCGGATTTCAATTTCTTTCCATTTAATTAAAGATGAAGATCTGATTTTAGTTTTGTTCCAAGGTTTTTTTTTATATTAATTTTAAAACTATTAAAAATGTTTATTGAAAAAATAATATAACTTTAAAAAAAATCATATTTTCAAAAGCAAACATTTTTTAAAAAGTAAACGTTTTTTCAAATTTACCGAAACAAAACTAATCTAAAAAAATCAAAAATGACGTGTTTCAAATTCTTTTTTCTTTTAAAAATTCTTACCCTTTAATAATTTAAAGACAAGAAATAGAGGATAAAAATTCATTATGCAGAAAAACGAAATGTATTGTTTAAATGTCCGTCAGTTATTTTAAAAAATGCTTTTTCTAAGATGCAGATTAAGTCTTTTTTTTTTTCTTTTTAAATTTACCTCTGAAAACTTCAGTCTTTTTATCGTCCTCCAGAGGATGTTAAAAGATCTGTATTCTGGGCTCAGGTAGGGCCAGGACCGAGATGCTACTTTTTTCTGAAGACCCGCCTGGCCGGGCCTAGAGTACTTTTCATAAAGAGGAGACTACTTCCTTCAACTTAGGTGCACTCTGGATGAAATTTTCAAACCCGGTCTCGACAAACCCGTATTAAAATCACTGTTTCTGACTGACTTAATACGTGCATAAAATAAATAAAATTCGGCTCAATCGAATTTTTTACGAAAAACATATAGATTTTAAAATCTTTATTTTACAAAAAAAAAAAAAAAAAAGATTATTTAAAGACTAAAAAAATTAAATACAATAAAACCAATGATAAAAAATCTGCCTAACTGCTTAATTCTGTCTTAAACGGAAAATATGTTGATCCATGCAAAATAAATGCAATAGTACCTGAAAAAAAAATAAGTTCCAATTACATCTTCTAGGGAGAGCATCTGTCTACAACGTATTTTTTCTTTCCTATGTGATTCCGTCTTAAAAAGTTTAGTGTATAACATTTTTCAGAGTCTCCAACGCATGGGATATGGATTAACGATATTAAAATATAAGTGAAACATTTACATATAAATAAAGATCCATTGATAAAATAAATATATTACAGCCTTTGGCGCTTCTTTCATAATAAAAAGTATAAATATAAAAAACGAAAAGCTATAAAAAATTTTTTTGGTCAGAACTCCTCCATATGAAACATTTTTTTCCCACGCCGAATGAAAAAACTATGTAGGAATTTGCGACAGAACCGGGCTATGATTTAAACTATTTTCCAGACCGGTCCGGGTTATGATATTGACATTTTTTCAGGCCACGCCGAACTTTTTCCCCTATGGGTCGGTTGAGACCTGACCTAGATATTTTGACCTGGGCAGACGTCTGGTATACCAATTTAGCGTAAAAACTATACACTGCTATTTTATGTGCAAAGAAAAAGCGCTATCTTAAACCGATTTTTATTAAATTGCAATTTGTGAATGTTCCCTAACAAGTGTTGAAATTGAGTGAAGAAATCACAGTTTAGAGGCAGGAAAAAGTGGTGTAAGTCAGGAATTTTTGAGGATTTTGGGATTTAATATCTCCGTCGGATTTTTAGATACGGAGATGAAATTTGTTTTGTTTAATTTAGGAATAAATAAGGAATAATTTCCTAACTGGGAATTTTGCCCTACGGGGGCCGTATAAAAATTTTATTTTCGTATTTTTTCAAATAGACCCCCCATGGAGTTGCAACTTATCTTATCAGAAATTTCACCCTTTTTTATGAATTTTTGCAACTGGGAATATGGGTCTAGGGGCAATATTTGAGGAGATAGCCTATTGTTTCGATATTTATGACTCACCCTGTATATATATATATATATATATTTGTACTACTTTTTGAAAAAACAATCAATATTTTTGTTTTCAATAGAAATCTATCTCAAAAATATTTTTTAATTAATTGTAACAGGATTGAATTGTAAAAGCAGTCTGCAATCCTACGCCATAATCGAAAGTTTAATAGATTATTTTCCACTTGAGTTGAAATATTTAGTATTTAACTCTTCGCAATAATTTTTTTTTCTTTAAAACGTATGTTACTAAATTTGCATTTAGTAGTAAATGATAAAAAATTGTTTTCATTGAGAAGTACCATTATTAATCTATATGAAACAGAATACACTACTTATAAAAGAAATATGGCTATCTGTGCCATTCTGACATTTTTCATCAAATATTTAGATTTTGGAGCAACTTATTCAGATTTTGAAATATGTGTGTTTTCCTCATTTAACTTACTTATTTAAATTTTATATTTAAAGACCGTTTTAAAGATTAAATATTCTTTCAAATGTTATAACAAAAGGTAAAGATAGTTTATATAAAAAGTTAATTTAGTTAACCCTTTCCGGCACGGGCAAAATCTATAGTAAAATGAGAAATTATCAACTGACACCGGAATTCACAAAAGATTTTTTTAAATATTTTAAATTCCTTAATTTAAGCTTCTAACGTAAAAGCGAACTTTTACTAAAATATTACTGGTGCCGTTTGCAAGTTTGGAATTAAAATTAGGTATCCCAGACCGGGCACAGTGTGTCGGAAAGGGTTAATTGTATTCAATTTTTGAAAATATAATCTCTGTTGCAATATTAACCGTTTAGACGCCGAATTAATATCGCAATGTAATAATAATTTCGTTTTACTTATATTACAGCTTCAAATGTTTTAATTTATGCATACAAATTTAGAAAATAACAAAAAAATATATTTCTGCAGTTTTTTTGGCTGTTTTTATTTCAGTGTTTGCATTTTGGAACGTGATTATTGATTGACAATCTATGCAAATATAACAAATTATTTTCCACTATATGCTATTGTATACTATTCTTGAGTATTTTCCCGAATTCCAAAAACATTTAGATTCCTAGCGGTCAAATATATGTAATAAAGAGAAAACGATAAAAGCAAATAATATACTTTTTATGCAAATTAATGAATTTACATATTCCTTAATACATGTGATAAATGTTTAAACATAAATATTTTCATTTCAAAAGTTCAAATCAAACTTATATTTGATAGGAAAAATAAGGACATCGTTATTGTGTTGAAAAATATAAGTTTTGTATTACAAATAATGCAATGTTCCTATTTGGGAATATTTGCGTTTAAACGGTTAAAAAAGAAAAAATGCCAAATATAACTTTAAAAATTGTATTTTGGTTTTAACTTTGATTTTCTTTTTCATGCTAGTGAAAATTTCATGGAAATTATACATAGTTTTGAACAATATAACCTTTGAATATCAGCAAAACCTTTATCTTAAAATAAATCTGAAAAATATTCTAGGAAGCTCTATATAAAATTGTTTTCATTCCTAAAAAGGATTTTAATTGTATGTTTTCATAGTTGAAGAAATGCTCAAATGTTTCATCCATCGCATATTATATTAACATTTGTGTCTCTTGCGGTCAGATAAACTCTAATAGTTACAGATCTTTTAATGTCGTTTTAACACCATTACAATGATGAAATTGGAATTATGCGGGCAGTCATTTTTCAATAAGATTCAGTAAAATTCAGATCTAAGATTATTTATTGAAAGAAGGGTACATGGCTTATACTATATCCTTAACAAGAAAGTGATCGTCTTTATTTGATAAGGATTCACCGCAGCCCCATTTATTTTAATATTTGTTAATAAATATTCCGCGTTTTTATGTGCAATGTTTACTTTACGGCAAATTTTAGTGTAGATTTCAATTTAGGATTACCACAATGCGTACGAAATTCCAGATTAGATTCTTTTTAATTGGGGGGGGGGAGGGGGATGGGCGGGTAATTGCTCGAAAGAATCTAAAATGATACATAAAGCCGATGTAAACTCAGGTGGAAGTCTAAGGAGTAAAGATATACATTTGAGGTTTGGGAATGTAGAAAGTCTGTTAGAAAGGGTCCTAGTACCTAGTAGGGTAGGTACCTAGACAACAGCAATAAGGGAGGATAGAGCAATAGTCGAGAATATGAGAAGCATCTATTAGAAATTCTTGCCAAAGTCTATGCTGAAAGTTTTTTGGTTCTGACAGAGCAAGCTGGGTGCTGCAAAGAGACAATGACTCTGGACATTGCAGCAAATTATGCAGTACGTGGGAATGGCAAAATAACGTCAATAGGAGGGATTACTGGTAATTTCACCAGATGCATATCCGATTGAAAATGTTTGATTGGTCATAAATAACAATTAAACTTATGGGAAAGCCAATATATACAACGAAACACCTGATATTTCAAGTCCTGAAGATATAAGCATAAATCAAACACTTTGTGCAAATTTTAATATATAAGCTAAAACCTTTAAGAACGTTTTAACGCACAAAACGTACAAACATAACAAAGAAAATCACAACGACCGTTTCGAGGATATTGTTTTATTTTCGATAAAAAAGATCGTCATAAGTTAAATTAAAAATTATGATTATGCAATTGTTTACGAATAATTGTGAAATTAATTACAGAAGTGGCAAAATAAAAAAAGCATAATGCTTGTGCATATCAGTGCTTGAGAAGATTTTTTAAATTGAAAATTATTTATAAAGTTTAAATGGAATAATACAGGTTTTTGATTAACTTTTTTTATTTAGAAAATATACTACATTTATTTAATACATATTATTGTATCTTAAAAAATGGCTGAATTATAGCACTTTGACTATCTAGTAGACTGACATTTTGGAATTATCTGATTTTTGTCACGTGAGAACACGCCTATTAATGAACAACGAAAAACAAAAAAGAAATAGGAAAAAATTCAAAATGGAGTGTCATATGATTTTTTTAATAAAAAAAATTAGAAAATGAAAAAAAAAATTTGTTATGTACTTCACCTTGATGCAAAAAATTCGAAGCATTTTTTGTTTTGTCTTTATATTAGAAAATGACTTATATATAACAGTTTGAATCTAAAGTGGGTGACATTTTAAAAAATCTATTTGCCTGATAAAGCACTCGGATATATCGATGTGAGCAAGCATTTGCGCAGGATTTACTAAGATCTTGATCAAGCTCACTGGTTAATTTCATCCATCACGTTGTTTTAAAATGTCAGGCATTTCATTATATCGCCGAATTTGGCGATCAAATATAAATCACTTAAAAAAAAAAAAAAAAAAAAAAAAAACGAGCTTGTATAGAAAGTTAATAAAGTTCTCGAGGCTCCCATTCATATTCAGTACTGACAAAAACGAGTATTCTATCTTCTATTAACGTGTTTCACTAATTTGAACCTTGTACAGTTGAATAATATAACACGATTTTTTTTTTTTATGTAAAGAATTTAAAAGCTACCTCTTCCTCCCGGTACTGGCCGGAAGGACATTTTTAACTTGCATTTCTTTTCTCCTTATTTTTCTTTTCCTTTATTTATTTATTTTTCTGACTGCAGTTTGTCTAGACAGGTAACCTTGACATAAAATAGAATTTTCAACACCCTAAATAAAGAAAAGTTCCATTCTTTAACATGTCACCATACATTTTATTCGTTTCGCAGTAAAAAGAGTCAAAAGAAATACCATCCTCAAAATTGCACTTTTAAAAGCGTTAACGTTGATCTACATAAATCTCAGTCTTGTAATAAATATTTATGTATACAAGAAGACCCACCATTAAAAGATGGTTATAAATCAGACTGCTAAATTGACGCTGAATTTCTGCTACTCTACATTAAAAAGGAACATCCCACCGATAGGTCATTTCTTTTAAATTAAACTCAGTCCTTCTTAATAAGAAACCCTACGTCTCCCTCTCATTTAAGTCTATCAAAAGGAGCCTAGACACAAACTTGATGGACTAGGTGGGAAAATACGGTGCCTCACTAATTAGCAGAGTCCATTACAGAGGTGTTACACAAAGAACGCCGGTTACATGCACTTGTCTTTTTTGTCTACCATCTTGGTGCTTTATTTGAGTAAAATCTCTTACATAACATCCGTCCTTCAAGTTCTTTTCGATAGGAATCGGACCAGCGTCGATTAATTCATGACATAAGTCGGACATGCGTGCTTGCCTGAAAAGGACGCCATGCCACGACGTTATCTGAATTAAACTGGCATTCATTGTTCAAGGAATACGGATTCTGAAGAGAAGTTGAAGGAATTGTCGAAGTGTCGTTGGCTATAATTGCCTGGTTACTGAAGTGGAAATCTTTCTGATGATAATTTTTGGAAGTGTCAGTTTTGTTGTAAGGTATCTTTGTATCACCGCATTAAATGTGATGTTTTTAAAATAGGGTAATTTTGGATTGAAAGAAGAAAGGCAAATATGTTTGACAGCAAAGGGAGGATGTGTGTAATTGACCTGTAGATGGATATTTCCTTCTTCCAGATTCAGGGTTATCGCTCCCAAATGTTAACTTTTCCACACCACACATGCTGATATGTATAATTTATAAAACAAGAAAAATGCATCAAACACATCATGAATAAAATAATAAAAAAAATGAAAAAACAAATTCATACTTGTTATGAATAATATCCATAGGAAACAAATCAAAAGATAAATGAAAATAAAAAATAGCGAAATATTTAAAAATATTTTTTGAATTTGCTTGAATGTTTTTTATTATTTATTTGTTAGAATCTTGAAGCCCAAATTTTCATAAATTCTAAAAAATGAGCGATTTTATCATTTCATAAGCTATATTATTTTGTTAAAAAAAAAAGGGTCAAGTCCGAGTATTACCTGCGCTTAGAGAGTTTCGTACTATAAATATAAGAATTATTACCGGTATTACATTATTGAAAGAAATCTTTTCTAAAAGAATAATAAGACTTTGTAAAAAATTATACAACATTGGGTTGGGTATAGCTGTATATATTAGAAAAATGCGAATGACTATATAGTAAAATTTCAAAGCAATATGAAACTTAAATAATATCAGATATTGTTATTCTGTATAATTATTTTTTAATCTTATTTTAATCTGTTTCCTGTTGCTGTCGTTTTAAGTATTTTTAGGAGCTTAGTTTGGTATCGACAGCAAAATAAGGCATATTTAAATTTCATTTGGCATTTCATAAAACTAAATTCAACGTAGTAATAACATCTTCTTTTTACAATGTAGGTAAAATAAAATCCTTGTTTAAACTTGGCATTGTGTTAAGCGCGCGTCGAAAGTATGTCGAAAATTTGCATCACCAGCAGGGTCCGTGCTACTTTTTTCCAGATGTATTTTAAAACTAGAAAAGCCGGAAATTTTAGTCAAGTTTTATAAAATATTTTACACTAGAGTTATAGTTAGTTTAGAAAGGGTTTGTCAGAAATAGTTAAATTCTTTTTCCTCTTTGTATCTTTTAAACTTTTTGTACAATAAAATTTCTGGTTTGAACCGAAATATATTCATATGGTAGCAGTCAAAACAACCGCTCATGGTTATTCTACTGTTAATTAACTCTTAAAAACATGAAAGGTGCATTGTGAGATTGACTCAATGCACACTAGTCGTGAATCTCATAGTATTTATCAGATTAATCCATTAACATCCAGTGGAATATTTTTAGATCACTAAACTTAGTGGGAAAAAAAAACGTCTTTCATACCAGTAAATATGAAGATAAATATATACTTTTTTCCTCAACACAATATCCTTGAAAAATAACATTAAAATACTTTAAAAGTGGTGGGAAATCTAAAATTTTAATTTTAATGAAGAAAATAGTTTGGACGTTGAGTTAATTCTAGTGGAATTACAATTTTACGTTTATAGCTTATGAACTGCCAGTGGCGCAGCCAGAATTTGGTTCTAGGGGGGGGGGGGGGGGTGAATTTCTGATAAAGGCGTTTGCCGGCTATTTGAATCGCCGGTTAATAGAATCAGTACTAATTTAGAATATTCGTTGCATAATGCGTAAACTCAAAGAGCATCTATGTGGCAGGAAATCATTATTCCTTTAGTATAATACGTCTCAGAAAAGAGATTTAGTTCAAATAACCAATTTTTGCTTAACTAATCTATGTAATAAGCACCTTCACAATTTTAATTTGAATTCCTGCCATTTAATTGAATAATTTTATTAAATGAAATCTGATTCAATAAAGCGACGGATTCTAAAGTACGCTAAAGCGTTTAAATATTAAGTTTGGTTTTGATTCATATAAGCGGCAATTAAGTGATCTTTCGTAGCTCTGGGAGAGGTTTTAACCCCAAAACCACCCCCTTGGCTGCGCCACTGTGTACTGCTGCTGAGCATTGAATTATACAAATATAAAGTTAAAAGTTGTTACTTAGGCTTTAAAAGTTAATAGTACAAAAAGTACGCCGTCCCTGTCTATTTATAGTCTGTATCTTTAAAGGTTATTATCTCGCCTTATTTTCGACGATTTTTTTCGGAAATCATTATTAAAAATGCTTTAATAATTTTGTAACAATAAGTACCTTCAGTGCTCCTCAACACTTTAGCTCAATGCCCATAAATCGAAATTTGTACGGAAAAATGCTTTTTTCCCAAAAACTGTGTAATATGGGATAATCGCTATAGTTTTTCTGCAAGGCTTAAATTAATGTCACCACCTCTAATTTTTGTCACAATTTAGTTCGAGTATATTCGGAAATATAGGGGGGGGGCATATTTTTGCTGTGTTTTTTAGATGATATCTCTAATTAGTTGGATATGCCAATCCCAAAACTTTCTTCTATCTCATATGTATATTTTAATATTTAAAAAAAATAGTTACTCATTTTAATACTTTAATAATTTTTATTCAATACCATACCAACTTTGATTTTCATCTTAAATTTTTGCTTCAGTCAATTAATAGGAGTAAAAACGAATTTCCGTCTCTGCACGAGCCGATAGACAATAAAATGATAGGCAAATTTTTTTTTTTCAAATTCAGGGAGGACCTACTTGTCTTACCAAAAGGGAATCATATACAAAAAATTTAGTTCAGTTCTAGAACTAACTTCACATACTTTTGGTCGGTACAATATTGAAAATGGCAGAAAAATCGCGATTGCAGCGCTCCTTTAGGGCGGATTTTTTTCAAATTCAGGGAGTACCAACTAGCTATAGTCATACACTTACATAAAAAATTTGGTTCAATTCGATGCATAACTTCACATACTTTTGGTCGGTACAATATTGAAAATGGCACAAACATCGCGATTGCAGCGCCCCCTTCCGGCGAAATATTTCAAAACTGAAGGAGAACCTCCTTGCCACAGCCAAAAACATTCACAAAAAATTTGGTTCAATTCTATGCATAACTTCATACACTTTTTGATGGTAGAATGGCGTCATACGGACACACACACAGACACACGGACAGACAGACATTTTGCAAAAACATTTTTTTAAATCTCTGACCCCTAAAACGTGTAAATCCGTCGAAAAAATTTCGATTACAATACTTTCTTCTATTGAAGATAGAAGAAAGTAAAAATATAATACCTAAAAGTAAAATAAATGTGTTCTTCAGTTCAACGTTAAAAAAGCTTTCACACGGTACCACAAATAATAAACAAAGAATTTTTTTTTTCAAGTAGCATAATTAGCTCCTTTACATTTTCCCTAAATATATTTATGAATGCTCAACACTAGAACCGCTGCGACGGGTCATTTTGACCCGTATCATAGGGAGAGATGTCGATTTGAACCAGAAAACTCTTTAAAAAATAAACTAAATATGTGCTGAGCAAAAATATTTTCAATAAAAAACTTAAACAGTTCTAAATGAAAATTCCGGTGAGAAATACTTTTATAAAATTTGAATGAATTTTCCCGCGGTTCTAGTGTTAAAAATCTGTAAATATGTGGGTTAATAATCTGTATTACTTCGCCCTGTTTGAACTTTCCCCGTTCCATAGTTTACGAGTAAAATAACTATGACAGACAGGCACAGGAGTGATCTTATTATGGTTCCGTTTTCACATTTAAATACGGAACTCTAAAAAAAGACAAGATTTGGACTATCGTACATTTATAGTCCGGGGAAAAAAAAAAAACTAAAGAAGTATGACAGTGAAACAATCCAGCATACGTGATTTGAATTAAATATCTATGCGCAATAATATTAATTTCAAATTTACATTTGTTGTCAAATTATTAAAATAAAGTCAAATTGTTTATTAAAAAAGAAAAATCAATAAAATATAGTATGAAATTTTATATATTTTTTACCATGTATATTTAGCTATTTAATTGATTGTTATTTTGTTATAAAAAGGTAGTACTTTACTTTATTAGAAAAGAAAATATTTGCTTATACAACCGTGATTTTCTTGAAAAAAAATTTTTTTTCAGTAAAAGTTATATTTTACATTTCATAAAAGTATTTTAACCCATTCATGAACCTCAAAATTTTTCGTTTTCACAGATTTGTAGATAATGCTTGTGACCTATTACCTCCATTAATATTTAATGATAATCTAAGCTTAAAAGTTATGTTTCTTCATCCATTAATCATTTCTGCTCACATGTTTACTTCGACATTTACGTTGATATATTATCTCTTTATTCATGTCTTATTATTTGACATTTTTTATGTTTCAGTCCATAACTTTACATGTTATCGAGCTATCAGAGGTTGTCTAAGTCATCCAAAGATAACAACGTATAATCATGCATCTTATCTTTCTAGTGCAGTACTTTACTCTTCAAGATAAAACTAATCAAAATGCAGGGTGATTCTACATGGAAAGTTTTGATGATGTTCGTGTCGTTAGCGATTTGTTTGCCGATAAATATTGGATGAATATTATTCTTTGGTCATCTGAAAAATCGGTTGTCATATTTCTCATAGTTTTCGATTTGACTTCATGTTATAATGGTCGGTAAATGAATAGAAATGAAAATGAACTAAAGAATTTATCCATAAATGTTGAAGGGTTCATTTGTTTCTGTTTTTCCTGTAATTGCACGCATTAAAGTCGGCGAGAGGTTGCAACAAAGATGACAAATAATACGGAAGGCCGGGGTGACTTGTTTCATTATTAGGCTGACGTCTTGAACGTTAGTCTAATAATGAATGGGCTCAGTTATTTCTGAATTCTTCAAGTATATGTAAAAGATTATACTGCAAGTATATGCAATAGAATATGATTCATCTTTTAATTTTAAGTTTATATTTTTCAATATGCAAGTTTTGTCGGAGCAAATTTTATTTATAAGAGTTCTTTGCAAAGTCTTCAGGTAAACAGTTTGAAGATTGTAATTTATTATTATTATTATTATAATTTTGCATCAAAATGGATGTTTTATCAAAACAAATAAAATTCAGACTATCTTTCTTTAATCTTGCCCCATGTTTTCTTTAAGGCTCCTGTCACTAATATCGAAGACACTCGCGAGCTAAAGCTATTCCTATGGGGAAATTATTTTCTGATAAGTCATTTGCAGTTCAATATTTTTATTTATTTATTTATTTATTTTGAATAAGAAAGGTCATTCTCCACATCGCTCCACTTTTATTTTTCAATTTTGGTTGCAGATATTTTTTATAAAGTTAGTTTTACTTTTAAAACCGGTCCCGAAAATGAAAGTGTCGTTAAAAAGAATATCTGCAACCAAAATCGAAAAAGTAAAAAAAATGAGTGATATGGAGAGGGACCTCAGCTATTCAATGCAGAAAAATTATATAAAAATGTCGAAATGCAAACGTGTTATTAGAAAATAATATTGCCGTACGAATATCGCCCCACCAGTGGCCAAGAGGTTCTGATCTCTCAACTGGTAGACGGCAGGAGCTGGGTTCGAACCCGATCGGGCCGTCGGCCTAACCGTTCGGAGTTTTCGTAGTTTTCTTCGAAACTTGCGTAAATACGGGTTAGGTTCCCTTAGAAAGGCCTCCACGAAGGGCACTCTCCCCTGGGCCTATATCCCTCAAGCAGATAATCGGACGACATAAAATAAACATTCCCATAGGAATAGCATTACCTCGCGAGTGTCTTTGCTGGCAGGGACAGGAGCCATAAATCGACCCACATTAGAGATCTGCGCGGGCCGGAATTCTCAGACCCAGGCCGGCCCGTAGGAAAGTTTTTTCGACCCAGCCGTTGTAAAACTAAAAAGTTCGGCCCGGGCCCCGTCCGACCCGCACAGAAATGAGTGAAAACAGGCCCGGCCCGTTATGGCCCTACACAATTTTTACTATTTCTAAAAAAATTCGATTTTTATTTTATAATTAAGATTCCCTTAAAGAATACTGCATACATATTTATGGAATGATTTTACGTTACATTTTACAGGAAATACACATTAGCAATATTAATGATTACTTAGATTTTTAGACTTTCAACATTCAAACAAAGATTTATTAAAAAATTAATATGGTTTAGAATAAAAGAAAAAAAAAAAAAAAAAAGAAAGTTAGAAACATCATAACTCTTGAAATCGTGTAATAAAAGTAGTGAAAAAACACCGATAACGCTAGCGATAATTAATAATCAGAATAATACACTTTGTAAAAATCACCATTAAACGAAAAAACAAAGCAGGGTGCATTTCTAGCTATTATGTACCCTTACGGACTCGTGTTGAGAAGAAGAGCTATTATTGTTGTGGCTCGAAACGCGTCCTGCTTCATTTTTTCATTAAATGGTTATAAAAGTAGATTTTCGAAAATATTTCTATATCATTTTATTAAAGATTCCAAATCCAAATTCATTTTCATATCCAAAAGAGATACTTTCTGAAACATTCTTGAATTCATTATTTTTTTTGGAAATGCATAAGATTAGCAAGTATTTCTATTTTGAAGCTATGTAACTCGAATGGCGCTATCCATTTTTTGATACAAGCAATTTAAGAAAATATTGTCAAAGTTAGACTTTTAAATAGAATTTCCGGAAGCGACAGCATGGAAAAGGAGAAAAATCTGCTACCATTTAACAAGAATTTCGTATATCTCAACAAGATTATGCAAGTATCTTATTTACCAAAAATGAAAGCGACTATTTGATTCCAAATCCCTTCAATGCTCAGGCTTGTCAATTTTATGCTTTTACAGTTAAAGATTAGTTAGAAGATGTGTCAAACTTTCGCGTTGTTGAGAAGTGAATTTAAGAAACACCCAGGAGTATATATCCAAAGATTACGTTAACGTAACTTCTTTAGCGGTATTAATAATTTTACAAATCATGTTAGCCCTACACATCAGGAGAGCAATTAAGTCTAATTCCGGCTGAGCTCCACTATATGTAGAAAAAGAAAGCCTGGTCTCGTACGATACATACCTCTGTACGATTCTGCTAAAAAAAATATTAAGCCCAAGTTATACACAATGTAACCGTCCGATTCCGATCTCTACACTATATAAGTTACACTTCTATATTGATGTTGTCAAACTAGTGTCATCAACTAGTTGACAAATTTGTACATTTATACTAATTCTCGTTAAAGACATATTCATTGAAAATAACTCATATTTTATCGTCTCTGCTGAAATTTTTGTAACGGGCCGCAGGGCGCAAAATTTTTTTATCGGCCGGGCCTGGCCCGTTTAATTTTTTTGCCGGCCAGTTGAAAAAATTACTCTAATTCTGCCGGGCCAGGCCCGGGCCCGTGCAGACCTCTAACCCACATTCATCTTGAGCTTTGGGGAAGAAAAAGGTGGAAAAAATCATTAAACCGAACTCAAAACAAACGAAATATACCAGAAATATAAACTTTAAAATATAAAATACTATATACAGTAAAACCTCCCCAAAGCAACCACATTCCGTTGCAATAAAAAATGGTCACTCCGAGAGGTGATCTTTTAATGGAGGTCATATTTTAATGTAGATTTTGATTATATAAAAAGGTAACAATTAAGGTTACTAAATTTTTTTTCCCAATAGGAAAAAACATAAAAAATTAAGTATCAAAACAAAAAGAAATTACATCAATTAATTATTGAGGCGTTTTAAAAATGAATATATCAACGTTGGATTTGATTTTATGGTTTTACCTTCTTCTACCTAGGTTATCACTTCTATTTCCAAGTACTTTAAAAAATCAGTAAATAAATGCATTTTTATTTCTTATGACGGAAACAAATAATGATGATTTCATTACTTGAGCTATATATATATATATATATTTTTTTTTTTTACTGTTTCCTGACAGAATAGGGCAGGAGAGTTTATTAACCGTTATTCTTAATTCATTATCAGAGTTAAATTCATTGGCTAAAAAGGCATAAAAGGGTTTGGGTTTAAATACTTAAAAGTTATCGGAATAAAAGCAAATATAAACTTAGTTTAGAAATTTGATGAATAATGTTTTTTCCGTAATCATTTTTCTAATAAAACTATCTTCAAACCCTCAGGAAAAAACAAAATTTGTTTCATTTTCTTCAAAAGAATTTGTTGCTCATTGAGGAAGTTCAACTGGGAGGTAAAATCAGCACTGTCATAAATATTCGTCTTTATACACTACATTTTGCCTCATTCTCGAACAAATAATTTCTGTACTCCTTAAAGAGGTTATTTTTCTGTGAATGGTTCCTGCAAGTTTGAAGAAGAAGAAGAAATTCCGTTTATTCCCCGCACGCATGCGTATTTGTCTTTTTCTTCTCTGTGTCGGCACATGCGCCACAAGTTTGACGAAATATTACAAGATTCGCATAATATATCATCAAAAATGAATAAGTACTTATTTCAGAATTTGATTTTAATCATTTCTATGTTTTCATTGTATAACTGTTAAATTATTAGGCATGTCTTTGGCACATGTCATAGATCTTTTTTATTATCTATACTGTGAAAAAAAGGAGCATTATTGCATTTAAATTGAAGTTATGAAATGCTAAATAAACTTTAAATCCACACTATTTTCTGTAGTAGCTCCGTTAAAAGTGTAAAAATAATCTCGGCATGATGGTATTTTATTCTTTAGTCGCAATTATTCCAATAAAACATCAAATTTTGCGTAAGAATAAACTCGGAACCAAATTCAGTGCAAAGAAATCAATTTTCTGTTTTGATTAGAATCGTATGTTTGCAGACGACAGACGCCATTTTACTTCCGCGTTTAATCATCGTTCCAAACTTTCGAATAGCAGGTGAAAAAAAGCAAACATAATGTAAGCAATATTATTATTATTCTTTGTAGATTTTTGACGTAAGACTAAATAACGTTTGCATGTGTTTTTTCATAGCTCTCTTACTATGGACAGGATGGGAAAAAGTCATGTGACGAACAGCGTCGAACGATTTAGTGATTGCCGCGAAGTCAGGAATACTTTGATACGCATAACTGTAGTTTTCGCGTTTTATTTAATTATTGTGATTAAAAAATACATATAACTGTGTTTTACAAGGCGGATAACATTTAAAGAAGGTATTTATTTTATTTATATAATAATATTGTGAAGTTTTTGTTATTATTAGTCTAAGAACTGTTATTTATTGTTAACTAGAATTGGGTTTGACTTTATCAGATACCTGTGATTATCAAATGATGTTACAAACTAGATTATGAAATATTCTTTTGATTTCCTGTAAAATCATGTTAAATTAAACATAAAAATGATCGATAAATGTAAATAATAGTCCTAAGAATCTTAAAAATTTTTGTATTAGTTTTCTATTTTATTTAGTGGCAAAATATGTAAATATTTATTTCAGGGTAGATGTGCCAGTAATCAACCTCTTTCCAGTAATGGGCCGCCTCACAGTTTCTGGTTTATAAAAAAATAATAATAAATAGTTAAGTTTTTATTGTTTTTTTCTTAACTCCTCCTTGCATGTTTTATAATCTAGATTACTTTTTTAAACATTTCATTAAAGCAATTAGGAAACAGAAAATAACTTTTCACTGTTTTTCTATTGAAAATCTTAATGAACATGCTGAGAGCTGAATTTATTTATTTAATCTTTTTATTTACTTGTAAAAATTGAATGTTTTTGTTTGGATTCGAAACTTTGAATTTCATATACCAATGATCATTTACAAAATTTTATTTACTAGTTTTAAGATTTTAGGAGGGGTGTCTAATACTGCGTTTTTGGGTGTTTAGACATATTTCTATTATTTAAAACTAGAAGACAGCCCGTCAAAATGACGTGTTTGCATTTTTAAAAGGATGATAAAAAAAATTATAACTGTGGTCAATCAGCCACTTTAGGCTTAAACAATTTTTAAAAATACTGCAATTAAACACGCGGAAAAAAATCTATATAAAAAAAGGAAATTTTAACAGAAATTTGCATTTAAAACTATAACAAAACTGTCTGGTGGATGGGGGGGATTGGAATGAACAAATCGTAAATACATAAATTTTAAAAGAATAAAGTAACGCAAAAAATCAATTATAAAAGATTATATTGTGAAACTACAGCCAAAAAATATATAAAAATACTGAGAGAAAATAATAAAAATAGCTAAAATGTATAAAAAAAATTTCTATTTTGGACTATTTTTTAGCTAATACTTAAAAAAAAACACTCTATAAGATCGGAAACAAATGTAAACAATAAAGAGTAAACAGCGCGTGTTCGAGAGACACACGCGCTGCGCGCGCGAGCTCAGGGATTTTGGTTTCCGAGTACTAAATCCGCTGTAGTATTCACTCCATGTACCTGTCTCCTGAACACGCGCGCATAGCTCCCGAACGCACCCAATCATTCCTGAGTCGCGATGTTACAATGGAGTCATTCTAAAGATTCATTCACGGAATTTGTCATTCTTAAATGGCAACAGTTTTAACTTGTTTACATTGTTTGTTCTTTTTCGTAATTGCTGGTTGTTTTATTTAGAACTTAAACATTATAATTAAATAGTTTTTGTAGGTTTTAAAGAAAATGCGTAATGAATAAATCTTTTACATGTATATTTTCATAAGTTGAACAATTAGAATATTTGTGAACGGCTCGGAATAGTTAAGCCTAACGTGGACGCAATTGCAATAAGTTTCTTTTTCTCGTGGATGGGCTGACCCCGGAATCGTCATACACGGAGGGGTTTTATATATATAATTAAATTTTTATTTCTGTTGGGAAATGTAACTATGGGGATTTATTATTAATTAATATTGATAAATTAAATATTGTTGAAAGATTAATATAATATGAAAAAAGTGGAATATCATACTTATAACTATTAATAAAAAAATATTTTTTAAAGAAATTCTTTAAGGGGGTTCATTACTGGCACATCTACCTTATAACAAAGATGGAAATAGTGGACTAGGCCTGTCAATGTAATTTTATTTAAATGAGACGGGGACACCATATTAAAAAAAACGAGCTGGTCGCTTACCTCTTTGGGTGGCATGGAAACAGCGACAAATTTTATTTTAATATTTAAAAAAAAATAAAGTAAATATGACAATAATAGGCACTATTGACACTTTCCAAATATTTTTTTTTTTTATAAAAGAATTACAATTAAAATACTGTTTTTATTATTTTTAATTTTTTATTGCATGTTTTATAATCTGGTTTATTGTTGAAAATCTTAATCTAATTATCTGTCCAGGCTTTTTTTCTTTTTTTCTTTTTTCTTTTTTTTCTTTTTTTTTTTTTTTTTTAGAATCCTGTTTTTGTAAAATTGTGAAAAATATAATTATAATTTTGTAAATTTGAAATGATTCATCCATTCAGGTTTTTGTTTACATTTTTCAAAGGAAATATATGTGTGTAAAATGAATATATTTTCTTTATATGTGTAAAAGTAAAGATTAGATTTTAGTTTTTAACTATCAAATTTGAGAAAGGTTCAGTTTTGAGATGGAAAATTTTTGTCAAAAGCCTATTTTCAGGACAAAGAATTTTATAAAGGGTGCTGTTTTGAGATTTAAACAGTTTTGTGAAGGGTCTTTTAAAGGACCCAATTTCTCCCTAAACAAATCACTTAGAAAGCAGATAGTTAAGTTCAGTTCTCAAAAGCATAGGAAAAGAAGATGTTCATGGGGTGTAAGCCCTTCTTTTTCAAATAAAAACAATTTTTTAATTCACACGAGTTCTTAAAAATTTATTACTGTCAATTTTCAATATTTTATTCATCATCTATAATAAAATAACTCTGTATGCAACAAATTACTATTAACTTTATTAATTACATTGATTGTAGCTTTGAAACTATTAAATATTAAAAATTATTATGTTCTATTAATGTTATCATAAAGAGAAATATTTATGATTTATATCTACATATTATTCATATTTTTATTAGTTAAATAAGTTAAAGGAGAATTAGCCTATGTTGTATATTAATATGAGTGAAAATGTTTTCAGTGTTTTTAGAAAATGTGTATTTTTTGTTTGATGAATATTCATCTTATAATTGAATAATATTTGACGAATATTGATCTATTTTTATCGTATTTTTATATAAAAATTTTTAATGATTAAAAAACAGTAATCATCTTTGGAGGATTTGGAAAATTGTTTTCTTTCTTTTCATTTGAACACACATTTCTCCGTCTATCCTGATCACGTGACTCGCGGCTTCATTTTCGCTTCCAGGCCTTAGTAAGAGAGCTATTCATTTGCTCAAAAAACAGAAAATTCCCCCCCCCCCCTAAAACGAAGCAAAAAAAAAAACGGACTTCCTTCAAAAACCAAATTTTCTCTTGCAACGAAGAAAAACATGACGGACATTCCTTCAAAAGACCGAAAATCCCCCCCCCCCTCTAAAACAGAGAAAAACATACATGAAGAAAAACATGACAGACGTTCCTTCAAAAAACAGAAAAATCTCTTCCCTAAAACGGAGAAAATAATAACGGACGTCCATCAAAAGACGGAAACTTTCTCTCTTTTAAGGAAGAAAAACAAGACGGACGTTCCTTCAAAAAACAAAACATTTTCTTCCTGCGACGGAAAAAAAAAAGACGGATATCCGTCTTTTTACAGAAATTTGCTGGCAGCACTGCTGCCAGTACCTTTTCTGTGAATTGACGGAAGTTTTTTTGAGAGTGAGTATTGAGCCTATAGGAATAAATTTCGTTCGATGAAAAAATGGTCGTTCAGGGAGGTGGTCGTTTAATGGAGGTGGACAGGGAGGTTTCACTATACTATACTTTTAAATTATTATTACTTATGCAATAAAAAGTTGTAATGATAAATATATGCGTGTATATGTATATGTATATATATATAAACATTATTAACAAATGCAAGCAAAAGGTGATTCATCATCTGACATTCAGATGAGAGGTGGCCACCAATTTGTGCCAAATTCCAACCAACTGAGAAGTGACTATGATTGATTTTCTGGGATTTTCAGCTTGTCGTAAACTGGACATATCGGCGTTACGGGACAACAGAGATGACAATTAGATTTGCATGTTGCTTTATGATATATTTTCATTTTTGTCATAATTTGATCATGATGTTCTTAAAGAAATAGGCTAATAAAATTACCTTTTTAATTCCTTAACTGATTTGCCCGTACGCCGTTCGGGCAAGACGAATTTGCTTAATTCATCATTTAAAGCTTTTTGACACCACTATTTTTTTAAGAAATAATTTCACACTATATAAAGGCGGAAATGTTTAAACTAAATGTTACGAATATTTTATTTTAAAATAGTGTGTGAATCCGTTATTTTCAATTTATTGAACGGAAAAGAAAGAACCAGTTAAAGAGTTAGCTTCACTTTACCAGTTATGTTTGATCATAAACCGTTTCTTTGCAGTCTTATGAATTAAACATTACTCTAAATACAGCGTGAAAACCAACGCCATTTAAAATGCCGTTCTAATTAGTATCTTCCTCTTTCGTCTTGAAATGTGTTGAGTAATATGCAAGTGACACTGGTTATCGCCCACATATCTTTACTTCATTAGGAACTTCATTCATATTTGAAATCGGCCAAGATTGTGGAGGTTAATTAAGTATTTTAGCACTTGAAAGCATTGGGTAATGTTGATGAAAAATTGAACCGTTATCATCCCACTCTAACGGAATTCTCTTTTCGTGTTGCGTTAATTATAGAAATGAAACGGAAAGTTACGGATGAAGCGTGTCATTAATTTCATTATCGGAAGCGGCATTTGGTTATATTTCATATAAAAGGTATTAATGGAGAAGTGACATTTCTAATTAAATGTGGTCTTTAGTTTTTAAAAGCCTTTCGTAATCAAAGGTTTTTTTTTTTTTTTTTTTTTCAGAAATAGTTTTAATGGTAAATAGTTAAATTAATGATGATAATCATGAAGTTACTGGAATGCAATTAATAAAATGCGCATTTATATTTTTTTCACACGAAGTTCTTAAATTTATCTACATGTTGCTAAGGCATGGTTAGATGTGTCGTTAAAGAAAAATAAAAAATATATATACTAACCTGGAATGATTTTATCTATTCCATTAGACTAAAGTAATAAAAATATTAATTTATTTGCTTGATTTAAGTTTCTTTAAAATGAACATTCTTTTGTGTGTGTGTGAGATATATTTGTTCGATTCACGTTAGATTTTTTGTGCGCTTACCGAACGATAATAGAAAAATGAAATTCATATTATTTAGGGCTAGCGTAACGCCAACGTCATTTTGTGAAAGGCAACATTTTGAGATTTGAAATAAGATTTCGGTTTTGCAATTTTTGCTACTACAAATTTTTCAACTTCTCAACATCGCACATTTTCTATATTTACACCGTCGTAGAGGGAAAAAATGTACTTTTAAATACAATTTCTTTGAAAATTGTATCTTAATTTAATTTCAAGTTATTATTATTATTATTATTATTATTTCGTAGTTTTAAATACAATTTTTGTAATCGTGGCAACAGTAGTACTCCATTTCTATTAAAAGTAAAGGGAAAAAAGGAGATTATTGTATTATTTTTTGTCATTTTCTTATAAAAAATGAAAAAAAATGAAAATAAAATGTGTGCTATTTCATGACTATCGTCTGTTATAAAGCCCGGTAAATTTTGGTTTTACTTCGATTTATTTATCAAAGAAATGATTTTTAATTTATTAAAAATTTACTTTACACTCGATACAACACTTTCTCTTTCCAAAAATGTATTTTAAAGAAGAACTGAATGATTTATTTTCTCCGCTTTTCCTAAATTCGTATAAAATACCTGTAAGAATGCAAATTTATTAATCTGTGTGTAAAACAATTTTTTGAATTTTACAGAAATACAAATGAATGATTTCTGATAAAACATGGAGCTATTATACACAAACAAATGAAGGCATATAAATCACTAGATATCCAATTTGCTTCTTGAATGACGGCATTTATTTTTTTGCTGGGTTTGTGTATTATTCTGCGATAATGACGTCATATGTATTATTTTCTGTAGGTATTTAAGAACGAATCATAAAAATGGGTTTTAGCGAATGCAAACGACGTCATTTTATTAAGAAAAGGCGTATATTTTTAGTTTTAAAACTGAAATATGTTTTGCACAAGTGCGCATTTTTAACCCCAACTGCTTTGAAATACTTCATGTGTGAAAATACTTCACTTTCGTTATCGTTATCGAAATTACACGAAAGCAATGTTTTTCAAAAAATTAGAGTGTTAATATAGCAGAGCCGTGGTATACATTGTTCATGGTGTGATCGGAAGTCTTTATAAAAAAATCAGCGATTTATGTTACAAAACTTGATGATTCTCGAATGGATGAATCGACTTCGCCGAGTTGTTAAAGACAAGTAAATAAAGATGGTGGCAGTTATTCGAGTTCGAGACTATAAAAATCGCTATTTTAACTTATGTGACGTCAAGGGAATATTGTCTATCATATTTAACCCGGGAGAACTCGCGCCGGGCCTGACAGACCCAGAGTGTGTATTGTGTTTACAATTGTCACCACCATTTTTTAAAAATAATCTTCAACGTACTTTTTCGTAGGAAATTTAAGAATTGTCCCCAAATAAATAAAATGACGATTATTATTTTTATTTATTGGTGGCAAACTAAAAAACAATCATACCTTTCATTCTTTCTAGCCGATGACCAGCCCCCTACCTGCCGAGTTATCTCAGCTTAACGGGTTAAATACCTGGTAACGGGGCGAGTGACCCCCTAATTGCCGCGTAGCGGCAATAAACATGATTTCTTCGTTTCGCATGCTATCATTTCTGCAGTACTTGTTTCTCGTTTGAGCATATTTAGTTTCGCTTGTTACTTAACGTTACATTCTCTTGTTTGAACTGCAAATGGCTACTCAAGTTGGTCTTGTAATTTAGAACCTTGATCAGATGACGAGTCTTCACCTGGCAATTCACCTCCAGAGGTGAATTGCCAGGAACTGGAGGACTTTGGAGGACTAACTTGGAGGACTTTGCACCCACGGCGGATTTTACATGCACCAGGTGCCATTAGCGTACATGAAGGAATTTTAGCTGGCAAAGTGGCGAACCACTAAGACAAGTACCCTGGTCGGCTATTTACATTAAGTGCTTTGTTGGTAATCTTTGTGGTTTAACCAATCATACCTCTACCAATCATACGCGAGCTTTCCCGGGTTAAAGTATGCAGATTATCTCAGAAAATTTCATTTGTGCGTAAAAGAATATGTATATTTTAACATTTGTTTACTACAAATAATAATCAAGACTTCAAGTGTTGAATAAAAATTATCAAATTAAAAATCATTAAAAAAGAAAAAAAAAAAAAGGGAATACGGATATGAGAGTTGCATATGTAAATTTTGAGTTGGTAATAATGATGTTAGGTTCAGATTTGAGGAGAAAAAAAAATTCATTGATTAGGTTAAAGTGGAATAAATTTTGCTGTTTTTCATTTTAGAATACCAAGCATATAAGCCTTAATTGATGATTTTATCATAATAATGGATCTTTATTATATTTTACTGCTTACATATGCGATTAAAGTTTAATTTTAATAGCTTAATAATTTCTACAATTGATTGAGTTTTAAAGAAATAGTATTTTGGTTAAACAGCATTTAACCAAAATAAAACAACAAGAATAAGCATAGATACTATATGTATTACTTAATACAGATTTCATAGGTGTCAATTTTCGTAAAATGATCATAGTTAAAGTTATGATTAACATTTGTTAATTAGCTCTGCAATTATATTTATTACATGTACGTTGCACCTCCTTTTGAAGTATTTAAATTACAATAATAATCATTGAAATATTTGAAATTTAAAATAATTTAGAATGGTTTTCTGATTTTTATTTGAAAATAATTAAAAAGATTATTTAAACGTGTTTCATAAGACCATGAATAGGTAAGAACCCTAATAGCATGCATGATCACAGTGACGTCACTGTGAGTCACTTTGGTCACATCACATCTGTGACCAAAATGCCACCACTCTGTGACGTCACATTGTTACTGAGATGTGATTGTCTTAAAAATCTTTAGAAAATTACAAATATCCTTCAAAACATGTTATTTACTTTAAAAAACATGTTTCTGGCAATTTAAATATCGTCGCTTTGGTCACAGTTTCGTCGCAATGTCAATGTCAAATTAGTCACAAATGACACATTTTTCACAAATTTGTCACATTGTGACTACTTTGTGAAACGTCACAAAAGAGCTCTAAAACGGCCATAACGACTTCACATTTTAGTCACTGTGACTTCACATCGACGTCACGTGACGTCACATCGACAATCGATGGTCACAAAGCCACAATGTGACTTCACAACGACGTTACGGTGACGTCACCATGCTTTACGGGAATGCATAAGAATAGCTTTATTATACAAATTTCAACGTATTTAAATCATATCAGTTGACTTAATTTATTTTTTTATTTATTTTTGTATGCAGCTTTTATACGCATTAATGAAAAGAGAAGAGCCAGTAAAAGCTTTAAAACATTATGCGGATATTTAAAAAAAAATCCTAAAATATGTCGAAGATTTCTGAAATAATTAAAATTTGTTAATACTAGTGTTTTATTCACGGGGTGGCCCAAGGGGAACCCCCTCCTCCCGAAATTATATAATGTCCCCCCTGGAAGCCATAAAAATCCATCTCGGAGAAAAGTGTTATCCAACACTTTGTTATTGGATCATAACTTTGTCCCTTGTGAAAAGCAATTAATTATTGAGCTTTACATAATCTTAAAAATAAATGTTATTTAAGTTCAATAGATACATCATTTTATAAAATGGAATTAAAAAAAAAAAAACTTTTTATAAACGACCAAAATGATTCACTCAAACATATATTTTATTAATTTGTTTCCTAGTTTCCTCTTTTGCTCAAATTTAATTAGTAATTTAAAAGAATCATAAAAGTTTTTTAAATATTATGAAGTTCTCATAGAAAAAGGTCATAAAGTATGTCGAAAATAATAGAAATAACTAAAATTGGTTAATATGTTATAATTTTGTCATTTATTGAGTACATTTAATAAAGAGAACTGTTCTTACACGAAAAGACGTAGGCTATGCCAGAATACATATGACACTAAATCTGATTTTCTGTCTTTTTAACAAAAGATATGTCGAAATTAATTGAAATAATCATAAAGGATCTATATATTATATTTTTGACAGTTAATAAGAGCAATTGATAAAAAAATTGTGCTCGTACGAAAAGAAAATAGCTTACATTAATATTTTTTAAACGTGTGCTGGAATACATATAGCACTTATATTTCTTTGACATTTTTTTTTCATCTCTTGAAATCTGACAACGACCATATTTAAGCCCAATTAATACTCTATAGTGGAACCTTGAAAGACATGCAACAACAGCTCACTAATTGGACCCTTGCTGTTCAGCAAATAACTTTGACGGAACCAGCGGTGGTAGCCACCGATCACTTCAGGGAAAATCAGTAAAAAATATATATATATAAGAGTAGGTTTTTAAAGATTTTTTTTCATTTTTATGATGCTTTGGAGATAGCTATCTACCGAACGTCAACAGCTATCTCAAAGAAATATATGGCTTCACCACAAAGCTTTCCAGTTTACGCAGGAACAATAAACAGAAGTAAGACCTCAAGTTTTAACCTCATAAAAATACAAGCAAACGATTTCGGAGAGTTGGTTGTCAAGAGACGTATTCTTTGACAGTGGTAAGGAAGTTAAATTGAAAAATATATTTATTTTTCTTTAAAAAAGAAGAGAAATTATATGTATATATCAGTGAAATTTGCATTTTACATGATTAGAATTGGATAGCTTAATTTTGTAAACATAAAGATTTTTTTTCTTTTTACTTTCTCCTATCTTTACAAGAAGAAAATATTGGATTCGTGAAAATTTTCAAATTCCGGATTTCGGCATGTTTACACGTTTTAGGGTTGAGAAATTCTTAAAAAAAAAAAAAAAAAAAAAAAAAAAAAAAAAAAAAAAACATGTTTTTACAAAATGGAAGAGACTGTGAGACTCTGAATTGTGTGTCTGTGTATATGTATCTGACATAAATTTTATGGGCGTTCTATTTCATGAACTAATGCGCGGAATTTCTCTTATTAACTGTCAAAAATATTAAACATAGATCCTTTATAATTATTAAAATTGATTAAAATTATTAGCATATCTTTTATATAAAAATAGAAAATAAGTTTTAGTGTCATTTGTATTCTCGCATAGCCTACGTCTTTTCGTGTAAGAACAGTTCTCTTTATTAAATGTACTCAATAAATGACAAAATTATTTACATATTAACCCATTTTAGTTATTTCTATTATTTTCGACAGATTTTATGACTTTTTTCTACGAGTACTTCCTTATATTTTAACATTTTTATTGATACTTTTAAATTACTTATTAAATTTGAGCAGAAGAGGAAAGTAGAAGATAAATTAATAAAATATATGCTTGAGTAAATCATTTTAGTTGTTTATAGAAAGTTTTTTTTTTTTTTTTTTTTTAAATAATTGCACGTTAACCCTTTCCGGCGCGGTGTCCCTTAAAAAGGACACCTAATTTTAATTTTACTGGCACCAGGAATATTTAATTAAAATTTTCCTTTGATAAAATGCCTGAAAATAAGCAAGTTCGTATTCTCTAATAAATTCGTTTATAAATTCTGGTGGCAGATAATTATTTCAATTAAACTTACTCCGCGCCGGAAAGGGTTAAAAGTGATGTATCATTTGAACTTAGAGGTGTATTCGAAAAAAAGCTTTTCCACTTTCAATAACTCGAAATTTTCTGATACAATTTCAGGCATATTTTTAAAGTAGAAACATGAAGATTGCTGAGGGAATTTTTGAAAACACACAAGCCGTGTGATGTCATTTTACGCTCAATTCATTAGAATTTTATTTTTAAACAATTATCTTCTCAGTATGACTCTTTTTTTTCGTTTCCAAATCTCCCGCATCGGATCGCTAAAAATCGGTTCAAAATGACGTTTTTGATTGCTTTTTCTTTTTTTTCTTTTTTTTTCTTTGGCAATATTTTCTGCATTTATCAAAGAAACGACAATCACGGCACCTTGTGTACTAAATTTGCCCATTTGATGCATTTGAGAGCTAAAGGAACAGGACTGCACGAAAAAAATTTAATATTTTCCCGACTATTCATGGTAATAACAGAAATTTGGAACAGAATATATTTTCAAATGCATCATGTGTTTTGTAAATCGTCCACTTCTACCATAATATTTCATCTTAGTTTTAAACTGTCAGTAGTAACTTATAAAGTTACGTAGTAAACTCATCTTAGTATTTGTTGTAGTATTCTAAATGTATTGGAAAGTGTTTGATAATCTATGCCGTACGCATGATTTTTCGTTCTTATTTTTCTTAGAAGAAGACTTATTTTTGTTCAAGACCGAGAAAAAGCTAATACTACTGTTAAGCATGCACGAATACTTTTCCGAATACTTTGGTGGCCATAAATGCTTATCTATATTTAATCTTAAAGCGTATACTTTGAACGTAAAGCTTTGATTTTCTAATTTGTCTTCATCGGCATAAAAGTGAATTAATTCACTTTGGTTGTTAAGTAGTCATCTTAATCTTCTAATCATTTAATTTATTTAATTTACTGTACATATAATTTATTACAATATTTTTTTAATATAAGTCTTTCAGACAAGTATATCCGAGTATTTTACTTGTAGAGGACGTGCAAAATAAGTAAGTGTTAATTTACTTAAATATATTTGACACTTATTGAAGTTTGATGTCGCGAAGCAAAGTTGGCATTTTATACATTTAATATATAGGGTGACCTCTTCCAGTATTTGATCAAATAAAGTCAGCGATATGAAGTTTTTATTGTATTTCTTCCTTTAAACGTGTACGAAGTTTTAAAAGTAAGCTATCGGGATTGTTACTATCCTTAAAGAATGTCGTATCATGAACAAAAATAAAATCAGCTGAAAATAAATTGCAACAAAATTATGAATAAATAGTTTTCTTAGTTATCATTTTCCTAGTGGCTGATCAGGCGAAATAAGTCAATCAAAAATCTACAAATTAATCATTAAAACATCATCTTTGGGCTATGATTAAAAATATTTCTCATTTAAAAACATTATGTTAGTTAAAATAGGCAAGATGGAAATTGATTCTTTTAACTTACTATAATTGTCTCCCACTAATCAAAAACTGAATGTTTACACTTATTAATTAAAATAATATATCATAAGAGCATAATATCATATAAGATCATAAAATAGCATTTCTTACAGCAGACAGTTGACAGCAACGTGACAACAGGTGCACTAACATTCAAACAGAAGTATTCTGTCTAGTGACATATGTAAAACTCATATGCCCCAATAATTCAAAAACTTGATCAACTATACGCGGGGTCATCCTAGGTTGATTTTTTTTTTTACTGATTTAAGCATAACCCAAATATTTACAATTTTCAAAAACCTTCTTTTTTTTGTATAAGAAGACTTTTATTTTAGTTCATGACCAGCAAGAAGCTAATACTACTGTTAAACATGCTCTAGTTCCGTATACTTTGGTGGTCATGTAATGCTTATCGCTATTTAATCTTAAAGCATATACTTAAGTTAAAAGCATCTTTCATGACTTTAAGCTTTGATTTTCTAATTTGTCTTCATCGGCATAAAAGTGAAAGCACTTTGGTTGTTAAGTAGTCATCTTAATCTTTAGATCATTTAATTTATTGAGCAAGCTTTTCAACAGAAAATATCCTATTTTGAAAAGCATACCTGCAGGGGCTAACCCACCACACATGGAAGTTTGAGAATACAGTAGTCGGGCTTTTCGAGATTTCTCCCACCCAGGGAGAAAATGGCAGCAATTATTCCGAAATTTCACTTTCTCCTATCATCGGCAAATCGACATCGGCCATTAAGACATCTAGCAGTTCGATGTTTGCTTATCAAAAAAGGCATGGTTTACAAAGAGCACTTTGTCTGATTGTTGTGTTGGTGGTCACGAATTTTAGAAGCGATAGTTAAGCAGAATAGGACTAGAGATGTAATGAATCCTGAAAAAAGAATCTTTTCATTTGTACACATCTTAACTATGATGTGTCTATCTGAGTCAGGATGAGAGAAAAAAAAAAAAAATTAAATTTATTATTTCATGTAATTTAATTTGCATTTTCTCTTCACTGTTAAAAACTTACACTTAAAGGTGTTCTCAAATTCAAACTGCTTACATTATCAGTTTTAAAATAATTTTCGTTTTGAAATGCATCAAAATGGCAAATTCTCTTAATCAGAAACTATATAATGTGTCGTGCTTGTCCATTTTTTTTTTTTTTTTTTTTTTTTTTGGCAAAAGCAGAATATATGGCAAAACAATGCTGTCAAAGTTGACGTTTTGAACTAATTTCCTGAAACAAGGGAACTGAAGACAAAAAAAAAAAAAAAAGCATACTGAAAAAAATAATTGTTTGTAAATCAAAATCTAACTAATTCTTTTCTCTTTTTTCGTTCAAAGCTATAAAAATCGCTATTTTACTAATTATGACGTCACAGGAATACTGTTCGTTGTACTGAAGCTTTTTGACGATTACAGGAAATTTCATTTACACTTAAAATAATGTAAATAATTTACTATTTGTTTCCAGTTAATAATTTATAAAGAAATAGACTCTATTCTTTCTTTCGATTCGAAGGTATAAAAATCGCTATTTTACCATTTTGACGTCACAGGAAATTAGTTGAGCGAAAAATGAAAGCGCACAGTATCTTACACATTTCTTCAAAAATCACGTCAGCAAGTTTAAATATTAAAAATGAAGATAAATATTAAAAACAAGTCTAAAATGTGTAAAAAAATTTCGAGCTGTTGAGAATGAAAAATACTTTTTAAGTGTGTTTCATGGAGGAAGAGACCGTGCATTGCAAGAAAGAAAAGAATGAAAACTAGTTTAGCTTCTAGTGAATAAGTACTACACCTTGATAGTAAAGCGAATGATATTCATTTTTGATTATTCCAAAATTTTTAAAAATACACTTTCCCATATTTTGCGCATGTACTTTCCTTACATAAACTTCGTTACTGAAAAATTCTGCTTTTACAAATGTGTCTATCATAATATTTCAAGTTAGACTGAAATCCATATTCCTGTTTTCTAATGATAAAATATTTCATTTTTACCCCCCCCCCAATGTATATATATATATATATATATATATATATATATATATTAGAATTTTGGTAATCTGCCTTCTATTTCACTTCAAACTTCATCTGTTTTCAATCAGATAGTTGTAAAAATACTGGTTTCATTGGTTTATTGAATGGTAATATCTGAATTACTTTGGTTATATTTATAAAAGTATTTATATATTTTAATATTATTTATACGCATTTTATTTGCGATTTTTGATACTGTAATTCATTCAATAATAGTAAGCATTGTTTTTAACAATGTTCACAGTTTTTCTGATTACTCTAACAGATTGTTTAGCTTTAATATATTTTTCTAAATTTCCCACTAACAACACTAAACAAAATTTGATATAGAACATTGCGCGACCAGAGTTTTCTAGTTATAATACCGACATGTTGAATCAGTGTCGAATTCAGGGAGTGGCCCGAGGGTTACATACTCCTCCCAGGAACAATGAGATTGTCCTCGGCCAAAATATTTGAGATTTTGTGTTTTCAATAGTCAAAAAGTGCAGTTCCCCCCGGAATTCTATAATGTCCTCCCTCCCCCCTTCCGAGCCACAAAAATCCCTTCCGAGGAAAAATGTCAGAATTCAAATCTGCGCTGAACATTCGGAATTTTCACTCTTTAAAAATGTTCACAATGTACAATACGCGATGTTCCAAAGTGGTCAATAACAGCAAACATGATATTGGAGAATATTCATATACATACGTATATGCATCGTATCTTTTTCCAGATGGGCCATAGTATTTTCAAGCCCGCTGCACTGTTTTGCATATTTAAAAAATACATATTATTAGTATTATCACGCATTTTGAGTCCCTTTCTATCTAGAGTTAAACACCACGTGATATTAAAGTCATTTTTTTTCTCACGCCCATTAAAATATAACTTTCCACAAAACTAGTTTCATTGGTCTTGAAACAGAAATCTTTTACAAAATTGCACCTAAATACAATCTGAAATGAATGTAAAGAAAAATCGTAACATTTTAAGCAGGTGATTATAGTTTATACATCCGTAAGATATATCCATTTATAACCAAAGCATTTATGGGGGTTTTAAATGTCTTCTATGAAATCGCCTTACATTCAGTTGGTTCTTTTCTGCATCGAGTCATAAAAATAGGATCCGTGGATACAGGAATATTGATGCCATTTAAAAGCTTCTAATTAACTGAAGCTTACACAAATCCAAATACATTTGATTGAGACTTACGAGCATTGAGGGGTATACCTGTAATTACTCCCTATAATCCCTCGTATAAAGCGAATAAGCGATAAGGGGATTTATTCCAAATAAGAGCTCTTGGACTTAGTGGTATCTGGATGTTCGCTTTACTCACATTTTCCATTAGAGAAATCAGAATAATGAACTGCTAATGGGTGTAACGATAAAGAAATAGATGAAACTGAGGTTTCAATACGATTTCTCAAAGAAGTTGCTGCAGAATGTAAGCAACTACGACTTTATTGCGGTATAAAGCTTTCACAAAGATAAAGTCTGGAGATTTCTTGCGATTAGGATCGTGATAGAAAAAGATTTTACTTTATCACTCTTTATAATCTTCATGTAGGTCTTCGCTTTTTTTCCCCCAAGCTTTTAACATATTTATTTTATATTTTATACATCATTCAAAGGCTTCTGGATCAACCTTTGTAATTTGACAATTTTCGTTGTTAGACTATTGCTAAAAATATTCTACAAATCACATGATAACAAACTATTATAAAACAACACGCATTTTAATGTGAGATTAAAAAAAAGTCAATAAACCTTGATTACATCCATAAATAACTATATCATAATCAGTAGCGTAGCTATGTTTTTTGGCGCCCGGGGCCAGCAAGAAATTTTGCGCCCCCACCCCAATATAGATATATAACAATCTCTCTCAATTTGGCGCCCCTAGGCCTCGGCGCCCGGGGGCGGACGCCCCCCTTGCCCCCCCCCCCCCCCCCCTTAGCTACGCCACTGATCATAATAATAATATTAGATGTCGATGTGACATTATAAATGTTAAATTTAAATTGTTTAAATATCCAAAACAAATTATGTCGATGTCGAAAATATAGAGAACATTATATTTAGTTTGAATTCAATGATTATTTATTCTACTTTTTCACGTTCATTGTGTTTGTTAATTTCTATTTACATTCTGAAGATGACTCAATGAAAATTAGTTGAAACGTGTCAATTTTTAATATATTTTAAATGTTTTATTATTAAAATGACGTCTTATGAACAAAATAATTATTTATACTATAAGTTCTTACCTTTTCGTTGTAGAATATATATTATTATTATTAAGTATATTCTATATGTATAATAAGTATTTATAACAAGTGTTTTGTTATAAAAACATTTTTAAAATTTTAACATAAATCAGATAATATTTTAAAAAATTTATACGTATGAAAGAAAACCATATTGATACTTACATTTTATAACTATATTTATACGAATCTAAGACTTCTAGTTCTTGTAGTACCACTTTCCAGTTCTCAAAATGGTATACTATATATGTAAAACGGTATACTACTGTTAATTTACGGCTTATTACTGTTCATTTTACTGTATAGTACTGGCAACCTATTTATTTTACAGTGTTTTTGTTTTAAAATCAGAAATAACACTCTGCAAATTATTTCGAGATGTTCGTAATATGAATAAAGTTATCCGGATATGATAGATCTTGATGCTTCAGAAAAAAAAAAAAAAAAAAAAAAAAAAAAAACAATGAGCGAAATAGGAGTACAGGCATGCCAAATCCTGACTCTTTGAATTTAAATTCAGGATGATTGGCGGTGTCCTAATTGCGGAAAAAAAAACCTCAGTAATTTGTTTTCGATATTTAAACTATTTAAATTTAATATTTATAATGCGATTTTCACAATGTTGTAGATAAGGAGTTTTTATAAATTTTGTTGGTATGTTAAGAATTGTAAGAAATTAAGTATTTGCCCAATTGAAAGTTCGAACTCGTAAAATTGTGGTTGCGTTGAAAAAAAAAAAAAAAAAAAAAAAAATCCGGATTTTTATTGCATAATAACACGGTAGTTGAATTTTATACGTGCTAGTATGTAGAAAAAAGCATGTATAATCCATAGTGCTTTCGAATATTTTTCATTCATTATATTACTGTTTGATATTTCGATGTTTCTGTTGATAACAATAAGCACTTAATAAAAACAATAACTTCTTTAGAAGGTCCCCAAATTTGGTAGGTATAGTTTCCATAAAGCTGATATTTTAAATCTCTTTTGAGATTGCACTGATGCACTGACATTGTATTTTAATCGATATTTTAAAATTTCTGATTAAGATTTAAAAAAAAAAAAAAAAAAAAAACCTTTAAACCTTTTAATAACGGGCATTCCGAAGCCACGGAGGACCATTCAACTGGTAGACGGCAGGTGCTGGGTTCGAATCCAATCGCGGCTGTCGGCCTAACCGTTCGGAGTTTTCGTGGTTTTCTTCGAACCTTGCGTAAATACGGATTAGGTTCCCTTAGACAGACCCCCACGAAGGGCACCCCCCCCTGGTCCTATATCCCTAGCGTAGATAATCGGACGACAAAAATAAACGAAACGAAACGAATAAACGAAACCGAAGCCACGGAATTTGTCCGTTATTCAGGGGGTGTCAGTTTTTCTTAGGTAAATATATATAAACATATATAATATGTGTTGTAGTTTAAAAAAGCAACATATACATATTTGAATACTTTTAAAGAGCGAACGTTTTCGAATAATGTACAAGTTCTGATGCTCCGCGATGTTAGCTATAAAGAATTTTTACTGGATTTAGCTAACTATATATTTATTGTTTTTAATCGCATCATATTGTAAAAAAATCAAATTATGGATTATAATCAATATAGTTTAGAAAGAGATTTAAAATATCTGCTTTACGAAAATTTAACGAATTCCGTGCCCATAGAATTGGGAGAGGTAGAGCAGTTGCAGGAGGCCCAGTTTGCCCATGCATTGATTAGGTTCTGCTTCTGAAACAAACCTAGAATCGCTTTAAAATGGTCTGAAAATTGAACACTCTGTTTCGGATACTTACTCCATTACTCACTGCTGCTGTGTTCACGCAACGGACAAAATAAGTACACATATTTAAGGGGACAGTGGACCTTTATTTGAGCAAAATCGTAAAAAAAAAAGGCCTATTTCTGTGGTATAATAGTACTAAAGCAGTTTTTTTCTTATTAAAATATCATTTATGAAAGTTTTAAGAAGTAAATAATAAAGGTAAGTGTATTTATATACTTTAAATCTGTTTTTCTCAAAACTAATTTTTCAGGGTTTTTAGATTTTTGAAATGCTCTTTGCGACATAATTTTTTATCAATATTTATGAAATTGATAAGGATGTATCCTGATATTGTTTTGAAAGAAATCGTGTAAGCTTTTTGAAATTCGTCTTCATTAAGGTAGTCAAATATGATTTTTTACTTATTAAAAAGACAAAATTTTGATGAAAATCGATATGGAATTTAGAAAAAAATCTGTAAAATATTAACTATTCAAGAGATTAAAAAAATCTTGCACAAATTTGTTTATAATAGAGTTTTAAATGATAAAATTGCAAAAGCAAGAAAATATCTCAAAGATTAAATCACAGGGAGCGTTTAAAAATTTCGTTTAAAATTTTTAAATTAAAAAAAATAAAAATATGATAAAATTGGAAATTTTTTTGAAGGTGTTCTACATGCTTTTGGTGGAATGTATATATGCACAAAAATTCATACTGCTACGATGAAAAATAATAATAATAATAAATAAATAACGTTCACCATCCCCTTAAAGGTGTTTTTCTCAACTGCTCTGCTCAACAAGCGCAAAACATTTTGACACATTTACAGATTCATTTTTAAGCGGAAAGATATGAAATTGGAAAGACTGACTGTGGAAGCGATTTGGAATCGAACTGAGTTTTCCATTTTATGATCATTAAATTACCTATCCAGTTTTAAGCGATTTCGATCACGTGATCAGACTTTTTTCTCCTGCTTTTCGACCGGTTTTTCTGCTTTCGTCGGGAAATCTGTTCAAAAACGTGAATTTGAATGTTTGTTTTGTAAGATCTATTGCGTTTGTGAAAAAAAAAAAAAAAAAAAAAAGAAAAAAGAAAAAAAAGAAAAAACTGAGTGCAATTAGACAGTTTCTGAACAAGAACACCAGCTAGTTTCATGCATTTGCGAACAAAAATGAATTAAAACTTATGTCACAAAGTTGCCCTTTTTGATTTAAGAACACTCTTGAGTTAACTATATATTTACCATTATTTTCTTTAAAAAAAAATGGCATTATTTAAAGACATCATATAAAGCTAAAATTATCTTTCAGAGTTTGTTGTGTCAAAGGAAGCTTAGCCGAAAAGTGGAAAATTTCAAATTTATAGTTTTGGTGTTTAATAGGTTAAGTGCTTGATTTCAGACATTTCAGTTTACAGTGCATCATTTTTGTGAAGATTTCTCTCGAGTTCAATATATGCAACGAACTGCTATTATTGATGATCCAAGCTCTTTTTAACCTGGTCTGTCCACAAAAAGCACAAAGTTTCATTGTTTACTTTTTTTATTTCTTCGTGAAATGCATAATCCTGAGCTCTTGCAATGCTTTGAGAAATTTTTTTAAAACCATAATGAAGTAAAATAATTTTTTTGTACTGTATAAATGTGCTGGAACTTTTTTCTTTTTGAACTAGTATTATCAACTCGCACCACTCTTTCAATCTAAAGAATTTTAACAAATTCTTTTATTCATACTGACAAATTCCGAATTGCTCGCGTAATACTTTACTTGACCCACTATTTTTTAAAACATTTTTGATAGTGCATTTATCAGAAAATTATATAGAAAAATATGTTAGAATTCTTTGGATTGAAAGAGTGGTGCGAATTGAATTTTAAAATAATCGCAGTTGAATAGGCCGGCGGCAGAAGTCTGTGATGATGGAATTTCAAAGCTGATTTACCGTTATGATAATTGCTTTAATTGATACGACAATTATGTTGAGAAGTAGCTGAAGAACGTGTCTTTCATACGTAAGTAATAAAACATGTTTCCTTTCATTAGTTTTTTTTTTTTTAAATTCATAAACGGAGGTTACTTTCCGAATTGCCCTTGTATGTTTATCCTTATCATCATTATTATTACTATTGAAAATACTGATGGATGCTTTACATTTAATATATATTATATATTTATACTAACAACCCCAAATGCATTTTTATACAAAAAATGTGAATAATCTAATCAAATAATATTTGAAATTTTTAGAAATTGACACATGCATTTTAACCACTTGCTGGGAGTTAATCCTTACAAGAGCGGTATCTTTAAAAAAGAACACCTAATTTTTATTTTAGTGGCACCTAGAATATTTAATTAAAATTTTCATTTTATAACATAGTTGAAAGTAAGCAAGCTCTCATTTTCTAACAAATTCGTATATATATTCTGGTGTAAGCTAATTATTCCAAACAGATTTACTCTGCATCGGTAAGGGTTAATAGCCGAGGAAATCGCTGAAGATTTTACTTACTTACAACAATCTTTTTTATCCTGATAACTTCAGCTGTTTGAGTGCGTACTTCGATTGCATGTCTCTTAAATATTTATATTATTTACATTATTTTCTTGATCAAGTTTAATTTTCATCCTGGAATATTAGCCGGAAACAAATGAAAATTTAATCGGAAATATTTATATTGTTTTAAGTGCAAATAGCTTGTAATTCTTCCGCAATAGAATCCGCAAGCGATGGTGATAGATTAAGAGAGGAAAATCACATTTGAAAATTATTTAAAAGACTACAACATATGAGTAAATTACGTATATGATTTTCAAAGAAATCACATTTTAAAGGGGTTTTTTTCCACGTATAAGTGGTAATGTTTAAAACTTAAAAAAAAAAAAAAAAAAAAAATCAGTAGCAAAAATTCCAAAACTAAATTTTAATCTTCAGATATTGCCAATTTCAGAATAACATCACCCTTACGCATGGGCAAATTTGTTCTTTATAATATTAATCGGAAAATAGAAATCATAGTCGTAGCAAAAAAATGCTTTCCAATTTCTCTCTCTTAGGAAGTCTACTAAGTCTGAATTATGTTAGCATAATTATTAAAAAAGTTCAACAGTTTGTTTGCAATATTCAAACCATTATGATTTTAAAATCTTTTAGTCAATGGGGAGTTGAAAGAAAATGAGAACATAATAGCTTTTGTAAGCTGTGATCTTAAGGGAGTCCGGGACACAAAAATCTTCAAACATTCTATTAAAAAATATTGCATTAAAAGTTTCATTGGTTTTTTTCTGCTTAAAATGACGTTTAAATCATGTTTTTGTCGTAATTATAAGAGGAAATATTAATTTTTTCATTTTGGTTTGTAATCAAAATTTAGTTTTCAAACAATGGTTGTCATGGAAATGACTTCTTGTGAAAATGCGTTTTTCTTTATGATGGATTTTTTTCACCATTTCTCCTATGTAAATTGCTATAAATTATTTGACATTACATTATATCAATATATATTATTTGACAATTTAATTATTTGACAATATAACAATATTTTGGCAATATTGCTATATTGTCAAAATCCGTTACAGATAAATGGTTCAATCTTGGGACATACCTTTTTCAATTATTTTATTTTAATTGTGACTAAGCAAAATTGGAAAAATATTAACTTTTGAAAATATGTTTTTTTTTTTAATGTTATATAATTTTTCTTAAATTTTTAATTTAAATATTTTTGATTTTTATATAAATTAATATTTAAAAAATATTGAATTAAGATTAAAGCTTATATATTTCTGAGTATTTAAAAGAAAAAAAAATATTGAAATTCCACAAATAATGTTTCGATTTATAAAGATTTTAAATTACCCAACTTTTTTAATACATTTTTAATTTTAAATTAAAAATAAATATGAGATGTTTTATACTGCGTTTTTGTTTACAAATAATATAATACAAAATAAAAATTTTCATTTTATAAAGAAAAATTATTTTAAAATGTGTTCCGGACCTTCTTAAGTAATTTAATTTAGCCTTCAAAAATAACAGTGATGGAATTGTCTGGTTACACTACAAGTTGGTTACTGATTGAAGCTTTTGGTATAAATGAAGAATATTTTTTTAGATAATTTATAAATATTAGATGCAAATTTTACATTTACTTATGATAACCACAAACAGTGAAAATAAAAGTTTAAAGAAAATAATGTAACTTTCCATAATGTTACCATAATTCACTCAAATCAAAGTTATATAGTGAATTAAAAAATTCGCCAAAATATTTTCATAATTGTTAAAACTATGAACGAACATTCGTAGTCGGTTTAAGAAAGGAATACTTTTGAACATGTCGAATAAGTAAAAAATATCATTATGTTACATGCTTAAAAACTTGTGTACTAAATCAAAAAAAAAAAAAAAAAAAAAAAAAAAAACTGCATTTAAATATAAAGTTTATATTTAAATTTAAATTTAAATATTATACATATATATACTTGTAAATTAAAAAAAAAAACATTGATATGAGAAGTTAAAAAATATATCTATATAATAAAGGCCAAACGTATCTGTGCGTAACGCATACGTCATGTTTTGAATGGCAACACTTTCCGGTGAAATTTCGGTTTTGCAATTTTCGTTTTTGTAAACTTTTAAACTTCTAGACATTGCACGTTTTCAATCTTTATACCATCGTTTAAAGAAAAAAATGCACTTTTAAATGCCGTTTGTTAGAAAACTGTATCTCGATTTGTTTTTAAGATATTAATTTTTTTGTAGTTTTTGGTTCAATTTCTCTAATGGTGGCAACTTGAGTATCGCATTTATGTGGGAAAGAGGGGAAAAATAGCCTGAAGTTAGAGTAAAAAAGAAAAAAAAAACAGATGCAGTTTAGTGGATGGAGGTGATGCCAAAAGTGTAACCCTAAAATTCACTGCATTGCATCAAACACAACCGCGTGCTTTCACAAAAAAGGAAAACTTTTAGCGATGCAATTTTAATTCATAATACAATGAAATGCTATTTTATAATGCTAAAATATAATCAGATCATTTTCATTTAGAGAAAAAATTATGTTAAAGAATTCGGTCTCTGTTCCTCGTGATTGTTTTGTTTGGGCCGAATGAGAGACTTAAATTGGAAGAGTAACGCCCATCAAACCATTTTAATCGCATACTGCACCTTCATCTATCTCTTTTCTCCATGGAAAATAACAGATCACTGTATATTTTAGTTGTCATTTTTTCATAGCAACTGAAAAATATAGTAATTAAAAACCTGTTATGTCAATATATCGTCGGCTATAAAACCCGGTGAATGTTGTTGGTTTTATTTCGTTTTTATCTATGAATTTAATGACTTTTAGTTGGTTGTAAACTTACTTTACAAAAGATACATCAATTAACTTTTACAAAAATATATTTTAAAGAATATCTGAGTGTCATATTTTCTTAGTTGTTTTTAAAAACTGAGAATGCAATTTTATTCTTTGGCGAAATCTTTGGCTAATAACTTCTATCTTGCGTCTAATACGGAAGTACCGATAATTTTTAAAGCTGTATATGATTACATAAATAATATGCTTCATATAAAATTGCTGTTTGGAACTAGTTGGCAAATTAAAAAGCCTATTACGCAGAAAAAATTTATTAGACCTTTCCAGTTTTAAATTTAAAAAAAAAGTTTTTCACCTTTACTTTGTGACTCGGGAACCCCGGGTTCGGTGTACTAGTGTGATAATAAAAGAAAAAAAAAATACACGTCTTGCGTGCATGATAAAATCTGAAAATTTGCATATAAAGAAGACATTTTGGTGAAAATAAATATATAATAGTGTTACCTTTTTACTAAAACCAGAATATTTATAAAAAATATTGACTAAATCAAAAATTAACTTAATAATTAAAACATTACTAATTTTCAATTTTTAAAGAATATTTTCAAAGTATAAAACAAAAATAAAATAAAATATTATGTTTTTCTGGTGTTAAGTTATAGATAATACAGAAATGAATTCGTAGTATAAATGTCTTTTGATTGCCATGCATAGTTTTTTAGCTACACTGCACGCATAAAATTCGCCGTTTTGAATAAACGCGACTCAAAAGTTTTATTATCGTATTTCACATCACATATATAGTCTTAATAAAACTGTCATAATTGCTAAACTGAAAGAAATTTTTTAAAGCGGTTTTTTTTTTTCATATTGTTAAGGAGTGATTACGGAATCAAAATATGTCAAAAAAAAAAAAAAAAAAAAAAGTGTAATTTAACAAATTACAACGACTATTTTGAAAATGATCAGAAACTCAAATTTTAAAGACTTATAAATGAATTTCATATTTAAATTATTATTAATAATAAATATAATTTTTATGAGGATCATAACGAGTCATGTATTACGTACGCCATGCATTAAACATTCATATTCCTAAACCAATGATAAAAGAACAGTATTTATAGATAGACAGCTTTAACTGTTTAAAATGTGCATTTTTATTACATGGAGTTAATCAGACTGACTTCTGAACGCCCCATATTGCATACGACATGGATTAAACATTAATATTCCTGGACCCATCATAAACAAATTTTAAATGAAATTTCATTTTTACAATTTTCGGAATTGCAAATTTTTAAACTTCTGAAAATCTTGGAGAAAAAAATGCACTTTTAAATGAAATTGGTTTGAAATCTTTGTCACAATTTGTTTTTAAGTTTTTATTTCTCTTTTTGTCATTGTGGCAACAGAAGTATTCCATTCTTGGACATTAAACATAGACCAATCGGAAAACGAATAAAATTAAAAAGTTGCGAAATTGAACCAATAAAAAGATTCAGATATACTTGAGATTTCCTAGTTCTCTACCGAGGACGACAACTGTTTTCCAAATAGTTAAAAAAAAAAAAAAAAAAAAAAAAAAAAAATGAAAATTTTGAAGGTTTAAAGGTGTTAAACCCCCTTAAAGTGAAACAGCTAATTGGATTGCATTTCTTATACAAAAATTATTCATCTTGACATGTGTTATCACACTTTAAATTTGTGCCTTTCTTACCTGGTGCAACCTGTGCATTTGTTTCGGCATGTGTCTTTAATGTCGAATAATCTCACTTTACTAGATATATTTCAGTAAATATCAGACAATCAGACACTTCATATTTTATTTTCAGAAGAAATGTGTGAAATTTTTATCACTAGCTTCTAAATACGGGGATAGCATATTTTTCAAAGATATAACATTTCAGGTTAATGCAATCTCATCCTTTGAAATACCCGACAGCCTTTTAATGTCACAAGATTTTCCATTAAGGAGCAATTAATGGTTTCTTAATGGACTTCTTATCCAGCGTTTGATGAGACTTGTTCTGTATTTATGCATACCAAAATTTATTAATGTTGTTAGTTTTAAATGTTTGAAGTAACCGTTAGTTAGTTGAAAAGGATTTTCCTTTAAATGATACAAGAATGCGACATACAGAGCGTAATACAGGGCGTACACAAAATAATTAGCATGACATTTTTACTAATATCATCTAGAAACATAAGTATGGCAGGATTTTCTTTCGTTAAAATATATAAATTATCTATTATATATTTAATAATAATATATAATAAATAGCATGTAATATAACGCATAAGTAGTAGAGATCAGGGCCACATTATGGCAGAATATGGAAATGTCTAGTTTCCAGATATTCCAGAGTTTTAACTTTTACATATTAGGCCTAGATGGCTTAAGGCTGCGCGCAAACATCACTACTTTCAGTTACAATAAAAAAAACAATAAATCTATCTTTGAAGATGCAGTGTTTCCGACTATCGGTGGGACGAGAACAAAATGTTGCTAGTTTTGGAACCTCTTTAAATGATTTTTGAGGTACGAAGCCTATCGAACTGACAAAGGAAGCAGAAGTTTATCTCCCCCATCTTCAATCGTAAAGCTGTCAAGTGTCAAGGGATTTCGCGGTCGATTTCTCTGTTGAAGTTCAAATTCAGTGCACTGGAAAAGCAATTTATTCATCAAAGCGCCGACACGTAAGATCAGAGAGAGCGACGCCTGACCAGAAGAAGTTAGTGCTATGTGTCTGGTGCTTAAGGCTGCGCGAAGACCTCCCTTTTTATTGTTATCAGTATCGGTTTCTCTTCTTGTGGCTACGCGGGGTTTTTGATCTTTAATGACTTTAAAAAGGAAAGGAACTGATGTTCTGCAAAACAGGAACCTTTCCCTCAAGTAGGGTTGAGTTGTAGATCACCTGACTCAATGTAGATTTCCCTTCATTCTTTTGTGAATAAACTGCAGAAGAGTCCTGAACAAAAAAATTCCTAGAATACTGTTGAAGGATAGGAAAACAAAAGTGTCTGCCTGCAGCTTTAGTTGGGCAATGTATACAGGGTGTCTCTTCTTATGACTGATAATTGTCGAACCCTTAATTTTAGAAGCATAATTCCAATTTAATAATAATAAAAAAAGAAAAAAAAACAGTTTTAAATATTGTGTTTCCATTATATGAAAATCCGTTTATGTCAAAATAGCTACATTTTAAATAATTACGAATTTAAAATTTCTATACAGTCCCTGAGTCGTGTATGTTATACAGTAAAACCTCTAAATAACGGACACCTCGGGAACGCAGAAATTGTCCGGTATTCGGAGGTGTCCGCTATTGGGAAAACCTCAGAGATACACAAATCGCTAAGAAATGCTTAATATTTCATTAACTGACATTTATATATTCCAAAACCTCTACTATAAGATTAATAAGAAATTAAAATTATGTTTTAAGCGAAAAAGTTTAAATAAAAATGTGCATACCTTTAACTGCTGTTTATTACATTCTTACATACACACACATACACACACACACACACAAAAAAAAGAAAAAAAAATTTGTTACAAAAGTTTATTTTTGCTTGCGATTACGCGTAATTTGTTTTTCAATGTGATGTTATCGGTCATTATAGAGTTCTGAGCGGGGATAGGGATTACACTTATCATTAAAAACATGAAATCATAAAATCTTCCGAGGAGGGATATAGATATTTGAATGCTCTGGAAATTGTCCCTCCCAGACAACTACCTGAATTTAACAGTGAACGTGAAGGAGAAATTTCCTCAGTCCACCCTCTACATTTATCTGTAATCACAAAATTTGTGACACATTGCCCTGATAAATTTAGAGACTTTTTTACTTCGTTTTTTTTTTCTTTTTTTTTTTTTTCGTGTTAAAAAATACTTTTTCATCATTTATCGCCGAAAATAGTGTCCGCTATTCGGAATGTCCGTTATTCGGAGGTTAAACATACAAAAATTTAGGTTTTGGGAGTGGGTATTGGAAAACTGTCCGTTAAATAGAGGTGTCCGCTATTCAGGAGTGTCCGTTATGGAGGTTTTACTGTATTTAAGAAAACTTTATACATGCTCTAACAAATAGAATACTAAAAGCTCCCTCCTTTCTATAATGGCCGAAATTTACCGAATTATGGTATTTTGAATTTTATAAAGATTCAGCATTTTAGAAAATGTCGAAATTTCGTTAAAATGTTATAACTCGGTATATTTGGTTGTAAAATAATGGCATTTTTCTGCTTTAAAGAAAAAAAAGTTTTATAATATAACTTACATTGTCTTATGGAATTTTATTTTCAATTAATTTAAAAAAAATAATTGCTTTTATGGATTTTTGAATCAATTGTCATATCAAACATTTGATTCGTATATCATTCTGTCACTATTTTACAATTGTTGTTAAATTCAAAACCAACTCTTTTGCATACGTATCGTATTATGCACGAGATTGGCTCAATCCAAGCAACAAATACTATGAAAAATTTTATTAACAAGATTTTTTTTTATATAAAAGAACCCTAATCACAAAAAATAAGGTATTTTCTTGAGGCATTCTTTATACAGGGTGCAATATGTTATCTATCGCAGAACTTTAATTTCTCAATTGTAGGTCGTAGACGTATAGTTCCAGTTACAAAAACTTTTCAAATGAGATAAATATTCGTGTTGTCGCATTGTTTAAAGTAAAAAAACAATTTTATAAAAATTTACGAAATTTAACTTTTATACGGTCCCCCACTCCCTGTAGTTGCATTTAGTAAAAGTTTACACATATCATAACAGATATAACACAAGAAGTTTGACTTCTGTACCACAAAAATTGATGCAGTTAATAAATTTCAAAGTTTGACAATTTCGCACATAATTTTGTCGTTTATTCAGGGATCAGTTAAAATATGAACTAAAGTAATTCGGGATCGAAATCAGAGTGCTATGTTATTTTTATGGCGAAACCATCTTTATCCCGTATCGTCAAGTCGGCGTATCATCAAAGAAAATTATTTCATCTAAAAATTTATCCGACTTTTAGGGGTCGTATGCAAAGCAAAGAATGAAATATTGAAATTAAACAGAAAAATAAGTATATATTTATTATCATATCAGAAAACGTTTTAACCATTTGAGAAATTGTTGTTGTTTTCGGTTGAGAATAAATATATCTGAGACATATCTGAATCCTTGTGTTTTTAATATTTTTGAAATACTTCTGTTGCCACAAAGACAAAAAAAAGTATTAAAAAATATAAGAAAAATTAATAACTGAAAAAAAATTTGAGATGCGGTTTTCAAATAAATTGCATTTAAAAGTATCTCTCCCCCCCCCCCCCCCCCTATACGAAAGTGTAAAAATTGAAAATGTGTAAAGTTTAGATTTTTAAAAATTTGCAATACTGAAAATCGTGAAACTGAAATTTCATTTGAAATTTGAAAGCGTTGTCATTCGCAGAGGGATATATACTAGAGATGAGTTCGGGCTCGTTTTTCGGGGCCCGGGACCGCCCGAGCCCAACGATTTTAAGTCCGAGCCCGCCCGAGCCCGAAAATTTTTTTGTCACCTGAGCCCGAGCCCGAGCCCGATACCAAAAATATACAAAATAAAATTGTATTGTATTTAAAAATTGTTTCAAAAGTAATATCTCATTTTTAAAAACTTCTTACATAGATATGATTTTTAAATGAAAATTTAAATTCATTCTTATCAAAATTCGTATAAAATAAAAATATACTTCATATGTAAAAGTATTCTCATATTCTTTCCTCCTTTAACAAGCAAATTTGACGGAAACGTTTTTATTTAATGAATAAATGCATGAAATTTGCAGAAATTACTATTTGTAAGCTAGCGAATCGAACAACGTTTTTCAATTTTCTGTAAAAAGTGTACATATTTCATTATGATGGATTCTTTTCTCATAACAATCTTCCATGATTGACAGATACCTGAAAATCAACGTAAATTAAAAGAAGTGACATTGTTATTTTAAAGGTCCTATGTTTTTATAGAAAAAGAGGAAACACTGATCGACTGCTTTCTGTTGGAATAACATGGTAATAAAATTTACTTACGGAGAAAAGTGACTTCGAGAAGGAACAGCATCTTCAGCATTAGCAGAATTCATATTCATGATGACAAATGCATATAATAATCACTAAAGTTATTTTCATAAAAAAAACGACTATGTGTCATGCACAATCGAGTATTAAATAAATTTGAAAACCTCCAGCTAATTCTTGTCTACCAAAAACCGAAGAAAATAATATCTTTGTGCTATGTAACTAAATAATAAATAAATAAACGATCCCATTAAAAATTATGTTCTACAAAGGAAAAGCCAACAAAGATTAAATTTATTGTTATGTTTGTTATGATTGGCGTTATATAAATAGATCGTTGGAGGAAGTTCCGCAGACATAAATCTGTAATTATCACAAATTTTCTTTTGAAACTGCAATGAAATACTAAAATAAATAAACAAGCATTCAGTTCTCCCGTCATTTTGATAAAAAAGAAATAAAATGACTTGAAAAGGAATAAGTAAGCAATTTTAAGTGGAAAAAGTTATTTCAATCTTTTCTACACATGAGTAAATAAAATTTTTTGGCTTTAGAAAAAATGAGCCCGGGCCCGACCGAGCCCGAAGTCTAAAATAAAAATAGAGCCCAAGCCCGTGTCGGGCTCGGGCTTTCGGGCTCGGGCTGAGCCCGTCTCATCTCTAAATATACATTAAGCAAAGCTAGTTTTGTCTTTAATATATAATATAGATAGGGTAAATGTGACTATATAAGAAACTGAATTAGTTCAAAAAGAAAGAAACTTTATCACCTCTTTATTTTCTTTTAAAAAAATTAATCTTTTAGGCGGAAAATGACTGTATAAATGATAATCTCTTCGAGATGTATCACCTTTATTTAATTGTAAAATAAACGTATATTTTACAAAAAGTGAAGAAAATAATTTTTTTCTTTTCTTTTCTTTTCTTTTTTTTTTAAATATAGAATTTATTTAAAAGTCTTAATTTTTAGTCTTTGAAAAAATAGTGTTCAAAATGGTGTGTTGTGATAAATTACATTTTTTTTTAGTCAGACGATCTTTTATTTATTTATTTATTTATTTTTAACCTCCCCTTTCTTAAGGTAAGCTTATTAATATAAGACCATTTATAAGCTTACCAACTTAAAAAGCAATGCAAAAATTTAACAATTGCAAAATACTAAATATTTAAAAAAAAAAAAAAAAAAAATGTCATCATTCTTTAAAATAGAGAATTAATACAGCTCCGCCAGGGCATTTTATTTTAGAGTTTAATTATGTATTTAAATCACTCAAGTAACATAGGAAGAATATTTATTAAAATCACGTAAGAAAAGAGGGAAAAAAAAAAAAAAAAAAAAAAAAAAAAACCTTTTCTTTCGAAAAAAAGTTTACAGGAGAGGCAATGGCCTATACCTATAACTTTCGCTTTCGCCTGTGAACTTTTTCAGAACTTTTTTCATGAAGCAGTTCTTAATTCCTCTGCTGCCATCTATTTTTAAAAACTTGCACTACACAAAGAAGTTGTTACTATAAATATGATTTCTTTTAAGAAATTATTATAACAATAGATGATATGTACTTCAATTAATGATATTAATTAGAATACTTTATTATTTTTTCCTTTACATGTTTGAATATTTAAAATACTGGACAACATAAACAAAAATATTTATTGATTAGAGAGAAAATTAAAATAAAACTAATGAAATAATGCTATATTAAAAAAAAGTTTGTAATGTAATAATTTCACGAAAGAATTCGAAGGGATCTGCTTTCTTGCTTTTCTCTTCTTTTTTCCCCCCTTTGGAAATTATTTTTATTTGTTTCATTATTATTTTTCTTAACAAAATAAACGAGTTATAAATTAGCTTGTTTATTTATTTTATTTTGATTTCTTTTGAAAACAATTATTTTTTAATTGAAATTATACAAAAGTAAAAAAAGAAGAAAGAAAGAAAAGTTTATTTTATGTATTTCTCTATGTTTAATATTTTTACGATTATATAAGGATGTGAATTTTGTTTTTTCACCAGTGGTAAAATAGCAATTTCTTTAATGCGACAAAATTAACGCTTATTAAATTAAAGAATGTTTTCTTTTTTTTAAAACATTTATCCAAATTAAAATAACTTTACTTAATATTAATTTTTAAAATTATATATATTTATATACATAAAAATAAAATAACTAGGAACAACTAGTTTACACTAGACAAATACGACATATATTTTATCCATTAAGTGTAAAATATTTTTCATGTGTTTTTTGCGGACGTAGCCAAATCTAATCTCATTTACTTCTATAACATCTATACTAGTTTTTAACTTTCTAAAACTACCTATTATTTTTTAATGTAAATTTTAATACTTTTTTTAATGAAAAACATCGATTTAAAGGGAAGTTTCCTTAATTTAAGTATTCTAATTTTAAGAAATTGGTTTCATGTATGACTATTAAATAATAGTAAATGTCTTTGGAGAAAATCTAGTTACATTTGTAATTTTATCTTAGTTATAAATTTTTTCTGTAAAGGTCTATAGAAAATGGAATGCAGTAAGGATTGAAAAGTACATTACATGGGTTAAAATTAAAAATACTCTATAAAAACAAAACACATGTAAAAGCACTACTGAACATTTATTTTTAGGGTTAAGTACCCTAAAAGTGAAAACGGATCCATTTAAAATCACTCCTGTGTCTGTCTGTCACAGTCATTTTACTCGTAAACTATGGAACGTGCAAATTTCAAGTTGGAGGAGAGTGATAAGCAGGGTCGTAGCTAAGGGGGCGCTATGGGCGGCTCAGCCCCCCCCTGAAAAAGATTCCAAGGTCACTCAATGAATTTCTATTCCGAAAATTCAAATAAAATTCTGTTAAAAAATCTAAGTTAGTTTTGAGAACCTTTCACAATTTTGCAGGATTACTAAATTGTATCTAAAATAAGTGTTTCAACACTCCCTCATCTTCTTTGTACATATGAAGCTAGCATGATGTTTAATTTTGATCAGCTATACACTCAAAATTTTCATCATCCTATAATTTTCTTAGTATAAAATGAAGTTATTAGAACACTTTTTAATAAGAAACATAGTACCTACAAGATGAATATGCGTTACTTTATCTTTCTGTGGCAATGCGAGAGAAAAAAAATTATGAGCCCCCCTTACATTCTCTTGAGCCCCCTCCCCCTACATTCACTTGAGCTTCCCCCCCCCCCTATTGTTAACTTCTAGCTATGGCCCTGGTGATAAGACTATTGGCCCACACATTTACAGATTTTATTGAAGATGCACAAATGTTTTTGTCGGAATTGTATGGAGACAAATTAACTTAATTGAGGGGAAAAAATTCATTTCTAAATTGTATGGGGTATCGTGTGAAAGTTTTCGCAATGCTGAACACAAAAATACATTTCTTTTAATTTTAGGAATTCGAAACATCGTCGAAAATGTAATGCAAAAATATGTCCCCCTTCCCCATTTACTTCCAAAACTGATGGAACTAAAATTATGAAAAAAATAGTACGTTAATTTAAACCTTGCAGGAAAACTATAGCGATTACCATAAATTCCATACATTCAGTGGCGGATCCAAAGGGGAGATCACGGGGGTCATGATTCCCTCCCCCCTCCAACCTAAACGAAGAAATTTTTTAAGGGAAAATTTTAAAAATAAATATATATCGAATTCTTTCAATTTTATTCCTTGCTTAACCCCAACGCGACGGGAGCCTTTTACGAAATTTTTAATGTTTTGTCACTGATTTTTAAAAATAAAAATGTGTGCTTTATTAAATTTAGAAAATGCACCGATTAAATAAGACAAATTTTGCAGTATAATTTTACTGGTGGGGATAAGCATGGATTCGTAAACCTTTTTGCGGCACGTATACGTGTCGCTCGTCCCCAAGGGGCTAACAATGATAATTTTCCTGACTCTTTTAAAGCTGTACCTAAGCCCAAAGTAGATAACTTCTGACATATCCATGAAGAATTACCTAATCTTAGATGCAAAATGCATTTATTTAAAGCAAGTGTGATTGATTAACGTTTTCCATTTTTCAATACAGTCAAAGAATCTTCCGTAAAATCTTCGTAAACTGTGAAATTTTAAGAGGAATTTCAGTCCGTGACTGCCAATAGCTCCCTCATGACGGCTTTTATAACTATAGAGTCCTAAAATTTTGCATAAAATGTACAATTTCTTATAAAAAAATGGAAAAATATTTAATTTCTTTGTATATGAATAAAATGTATATACTTATATTTTTACGAATATGAATGCAACTTTTTTGCTACGAATGAAAATAACTTCCCAAAAGTATCAGAACTGGATCCGCCCTTGCATACACTGCAAATTCTTGAAACACTGTTAAAATATTAATTGAACATAATAATTAACTCTTCTAACTAAAATCTTTTTTAAATTCTCTTGTGGATGTGTTGAGCCAATAAAAAGATAATTCAAAATGTATTATTAAAAATTATATAATTTTTCGAGAAATGCAGTTATTTATATTTATTGGTAAAATAAATCAACTTACTCAGTAATCTTCTCCATTTCTTCTTCTTTTTTTATAAAGAAAACTGTCTCGCATTTTCTTTATAAAAATGTGTAATTTTAAAGGCACTATATAGAAAATGTTTTGAAAGTATTTTACTTGTGTTGTCTTATAGTGTTCTAAATTGTGTGGTTAAAAAAAAGAAAAAAAGAAAGAAACAAAGGGCACCTATTTACAAATTACACATTTAAATAAGTCTTATAATAATATATATGGTTAATCTTAGAATATAAACACTAGATTGAGATTATTTTTTGAAATTTAAAAATCCTAAATATATCTCAAAAACTGTCATTGCCTCAATAATGAAATTTTGTAGTCTCCCTTGTTCTTCTGAAGGAGGAGGGGGGGAGGTCTACCAAATCCGAATTTATCTTTTACATTTATTTTTTATATTATTTATAAATTGATTCTTTATAATTTTAACTATATATAAGAATTTATATAACACATAATAATAATAATAATAATTATTATTATTATTAAATTGCATTTTAATATTTTACTGTACTTTATATCATATTTATATAAAATAAAATATATAATATAATATATCATAATTAATACATTAATATAACATAATATAAATAAATAAATAATAATATAATAAATAAATTATAAATAATAATAATAAATAAATAAATAATAAAATATTTATAATATTTATAAATAAAATTATAAATAAATGTATGAATAAATATAATAAAGTATTAAAAATTATACTCATTAACAAAAAAATATTTAAACTAGTTGGAAATTGCACGCGAAGCGTAGTAAGTGAGATGCGTTTGTACTATATCGAAGTTTTAAAAATACTCTTGGCGTAATCGTATACAGTACTTCGGGTGCGGTATAGTGGCCGAAATCTTTTGTCTCTTCGTGTAAATACTATCTGCTTTCTATTATACAGAAAGTAACTTGAAATAAACTTTAGTAATGTATATCAATTTCATAAAATATGAAATAGTTTAAAAGAATTAAAACGTGCCCCAAACAATGCTCCCCCCCCCATACCCTTATATAATAGAATACTTTTGTGAGACCCTGTAAATTAATACCAAATATTCTTTGTACCCCAAATTATACATAATGTATATTTTATAATATATTTTATAGATGCATATCAATATTATTGCGTTCGAAAGAGTGTAACATGATTAAAATGCATTTAAAACTATTTTTTTCCCATTGGGCGTAATGTAACGGAATATCTCTGATTGTACTCGTAATTAAACTATACGTCCTATTTTCATAAAATTTGAAATGTCTCGAGAAAATTATGTAATAACTAAACGTTTAAAATTTCAAACGATTCGGTTGGGTAGTTTTTGCGTTGTTATATGCAGACAGACGAACGGACAGACTGAACAACAATTATAGATACAATGTATTTACATAATTACGAACGCACCTAAAAATGATAATATTTTATTAAGTCATAGTAAATAAATTAAAATAAATATATAAATAAATAAAATTAAGTATTAAAAATTAGTTTCATTGACAAGAAGTAATTGAAAAAAGAATGATAATATTTTATTAACTAATAGGGAATTTATAAAAATAACTGTATAAATAAATAAAATTAAGCATTAAAAATTATATTTGAGGACCCCAGAAGCCAAGGGGTACAAGTGACAAAATTTCGATTTGGAGTAAATTGAATTTAAAGATAATTGATGTTAAATTGGAACATCAATAACAATTGAGTTGATTGAAATAGGAAATTTCTGCTTGTTGCATTCTGGTCTTTAAACTCTTATTTCAATAACTGTTAAAAAATAAAGTACAATTTTCTTTAAATGTATAATTAATCAATATTGTTTGCTTTTCAAAAAAAGTGGTTTGCTTCTATAACTCAGCAAATAATAAGAAAATCACTTATATTTCTTTACCTGAAATGAAAAAAGCATATTTTTAGGTCGTCTGTGTATTTAGTTTATTTTTTTCAATTTTGTCACTTATACCCCTTGGCTTCTGGGGTTCTCATTTATAAACAAGAATTTATGTAAAAAAAGATATAATTAATCATCCGCCTTTACTAACACTATTATCATATACTATCAGCTACCTCGCTACGTATCCCCAAGGGTACGCGTATCCCTCGTTGGGAACCGCTGGTCTGCGAGAATGATATAAATGAAACATTTGTTACCACTTTAATCATTTATTTATCGACGAGTTCAATATTGATTTATTCCTTGTCACTTTATTCCGGTCACTTTTTCGTGTCACTTTTTGCGCTCTTGTATTTCCGGTCACTTTTTTCCTAGATTCTAGAAAGCATCCTGGCAAAATGTTATCGTCTGAAGTCGGGATAGATTTGGAGTTTATAGACACTCCCCCCCCCCCCATACACACGCACACACAGAGATAAACAAGAGAACAAATGAAATATAATATAATATATTCAACTTTTTATGAAATTTTGAGTTTTTTTTTTTTTAATGAAAAATAATAATGTTCTCTTGTTCAGGTATGTGAGGAAAATAATCATAGCTTTTGTATTTCTTTTACTGAGAAGAGAGAGATGGGAAAATTAAGATAAACTCATCCGATCTGATATTTATATACTTAGAAAACATCCTGACAAAATGTCACGATCTAAAGCCGTGATAGATTTCGAGTTTGTAGACCCCCCCCCCCCCCCCACACACACAGAAGAACAAGGTAGACTGAATTAAAAAAAAATATATATATATATAAGTATCTAATGTTTATATTCTAATTCTCCGTACTTTACAAAATTTTATAATTGAGGCTATGACAGGTTTGAGATAACTTTAAAAGCCCCTCCCCCCCCCCCTGTCAGTCCCGACAAAGCAAGGACGCCCAAATTTCAAAAAATCCTCTCTGTATATTGTTTATATACTAATGTTAACAATGATATTATAACCAGACTTATTTAAATATGTGATTTGTAAATAGGTGCGCTTTTTTCCGGGTGTACTTTTTTCTAGGGCACTTTTTTCTGTGCGCTTCTTTCCGCCTACCGTGGTATTTACAATGTGTTGTTAGTTTGGTGACAAAGTGTTGTGAAGCACAACACTAGTGTAAGAAAATATTTTTATCAACACTATTATCAGAACTATTTCAACACAATGAACAACACTGTTTTTAAAATACATTTCTAGATAGCAACATTGCAACGTATTAAAAATACACTCAGAACACAAAAAACGTTAAATCTGTATTCTTCACATCCTAGACTTAATCAAAATTTAAGAAACTTAACAGAGTATTGTGAACCAATGCTTAGTTCATATAATGTTGTTGCTTAAAAATTTTGCTGTGTTTTTTGAACATAAGTATTTATTGTAATCAGTGAATTCAGATCATAAAAAAATATTGCTCTATATCAAATATTTGTGAATTGAGAACGACGGCGCTTAAAAATCCACACACTTATACGTAAGTTTACATGTTTAATTTATCACTAAGTTGTAGTTATTTTGTTTTTTATAATGTAAATTATTATGAAGATTTTTAAATATATACTGCCGATTCTTAATCTTTATTTATTTTTAGATCTAGAACTATAGTGCAGAATATAATTGTTGGTACTTTATAAATTCTGATGACCTTTAAAAATTCAGTATACTTTATAAGCATTGTTAGATTGGAGCGTCAAAAAATGACTTTTGTTCGCTATCAATTCTTCAAAACGTTATAAATTCTGATGTTGTGTCTGTATAGTTTTCAGATATTTTTTGCATTTTTTAATCAATAACAGTCATTTTCAAACTATAAAACCAATTTTTGTTTGACAATAGCTTCAGAGTTTAACTTTATTCCACAACTCAAAATGTTATTCATTCACATATAGAATTAATTGCCCATAATGTATGTACAATTTTTTACGATTTTTTCTCATTCTGGCGGCGAAATTTATTTTTCTTCATAACTTATACCTCATAAACGCTAATTTAATACACCTTACCACTCTGACAACAAGTGCGAAGTTCACCAGATGAATTTAGCCTCAATTTAAAATTACTTTTTTACATGTTAAACAAAATAATTATATACTCATATGCCATACAGCCAAATCGTCGGAAAGTGCTGTTCTTAGTACTTTGTGCGTTCTTCTTCAATGCATGCACTGTGTTTACGGCTTGTTCTCATTCTTGCATCGAAATTTATTCTTCATAACTTTTATCTGAATGACTGTCCTTTATAACCTACACTTCTACACGTCATAAACACTTTATTCAAACCCAAAATACACCGAACTTTACAATATTGTCACCATCCCTGCGTTCTCCCTAGTCGTAGGTACCGTGACCAATCCCTTTTTCACCGCACCCTTCTTTTTTTTTTTACCTTCGTGACCCACTCGAAACAATAGGGCTTGTGGGGCCCACAATTTTTGGGAAGGAAGTCTCGCGTGTCGGGCGCGTGCCCTTCTGGAGAGGGCTCAGGGACAAAAAGAATAAAGAACGGCAGTATGTCATTGTGAAGTGCTTGCTTTTACGTAAAAAAATGAGGAACCTTTTCTTAAAAATTAAGGTATGTATATGGCGGGAAAAGGGATTTTTGTCGGAATATATCACACAATGGAAAATAAAATTATTGGAAGAGTTTTAAATTACTTTGCAGATTTTAAAACAATTAACTACAATGAAAATGATGAAAAGTGTTACTAGCACAATATTATAAAGAATGGCAGTATGTCATTGTGAAGTGCTTGCTTTTTACGTAAAAAAATGAGGAACCATTTCTTAAAAATTAAGGTATGTATTTGGCGCGAAAAAGGATTTTTGTCGGAATATATCACGCAATGAAAAATAAAATTATTGAAAAAGGTTTAAATTACTTCGCAGATTTAAAAAACAGTTAACTACAATGAAAATGACAAAAAATGTTACTAGCACAACATTATAAAGAATAACAGCATGACATTGTGAAGTGCTTGCTTTTTACGTTAAAAAATGAGGAACCTTTTCTTAAAAATTGAGGTATGTGTATGGCGGGAAAAGGGATTTTTGTCGGAATGTATCACACAATGGAAAATAAAATTATTGGTAGAGTTTTAACTTACTTTGCAGATTTAAAACAAAATTAACTGCAATGAAAATTATAAAAAAATGTTACTAGTACAACATTAAAAATTTTTGCTTGTAAAATTTTTTCAGAAGATTTTGTTTAAGACAGCCAGGAAACGAAGATTTTCAGAATTATTTGTGTCCTTTCTTCTTTGGAGAGCCTATTCAAAAGCGGGGGGGAAATATTTAGACATATAGAATGAAAATTCTCCTTTGAACTCAGTTAGTACACTATATAACATTAGCGCATGTTATTTTATTGCACTGCGCACTGAAAAAAATGAAGTACTCAAATATGAGTAAGTCGATGTACTCATATCGAATTGAGCATATGTCTGGATCAAAAAAGAACACATTGCTTTCTCAATTTTGAAACAGCATATGTTATCAAATTCAAACAAACGATAATTTTGTACCCAGATTTGATTTATCTCCTTCATGGCGGCATAAAATATGCTTATTAATGGAAAAATTAAATTATGCACAGTATTTTAAAATAATTTAAATGATACTTGCAAATAATGCTCTTGTCATAAAATTATTCGATTTGGGTATTTTACTTATAATTTTGCTATTTCTCTTAATAAGTAATCAATTAAATGTTTATTGTTCATAATTTTGAGCAAGAAATAAATATCAGCTTGTTTTTACGTTAATTTGTAAGTTAAGGTGACAGATAATAATGATTTATATTTAAACACAATCATGGAATCAAAAATGAGTACATGTGTTTCTCAGTTTTGAGAACGTTTGAATCGGAGCTAGTTTGAGTATGTGAAGTACTTAAAATTAAGTATTTTTACTCAATTTTGAGAACCCATTTTTCTCCAGTGTATATAACGTTAACGCATGTTTTCTTGTTGCACTGCGAGCTCAACAAAGATGCCATACGGGAGATGGGCAACCACAGGCAATCAACTCATAGAGGTCATGACTGAAATTCCCGAATTAGGTAAAACTCAATTCGCATAATAATATGTATTAATTACATGACGATCTGAAAATACTTAAGGGGCTACTTCAGTCAAATGAAAGGACCTTTTCGCTAATGTTAATCCTATGGAAGAAATTTTATAGACATATGTATCTCGGTGGCATTTTAAAATTTTTAAATGATTGTTTTTTTTTTTTTTTTTTTTTTTTTTTTTTTTTTTTTTTTTTGCATTGGATGGCTGAAATCTATTTGAATGCAGACCGTTTTTTACATTTTCAATTTTGTTTACAGATGTTTTTGATGAGAACGTTTACATTTTCGGAACCGGTTTGGGAAGTGAAATCACCCTCCTAAAAAATATCTGCCACCCAAATTGAAAATGTTAAAAACGGCCTGCATTCTCATCCATCTCAGCTATCCAATGGAAATTAAAGCCTTTAAAAATATTGGGATGCAACCGAGACATCTTTATAAATTTCTTCCATGGGATTAGCATTAGCGAAAGGGTCTTTTCATTTGACGGAAGTAGCCCCTTAAGAGCAGGGGCAGAAAAATCTAAGCGCTGGCAGGTAGTTTTCTCACCACTAAATTTATTTCGTTATTTTTCGTCTAATATTTCGTGCAAAATTCTTGTAAGAATGTAAATTAAAATTTAAGCGAAGACAACTTTTAAATTTAGTGGTGTGAGAATGCCCGCTGACGCCTAGATTTTTGCACATATGGTTATGAGAGTTAGAGGAGTCTAGATGGCAAATGGACAAATCAAGGTCGTTAAAACATTGGTGTACCACAATAAAACAAATATAGATGCATTCAGCTGACAATTCGTCAGACATTCAAATAAATCATTTGCTTGAACATTCCAACTGCTTCGCTCAACAAGCGCAAAACGTTTTGGCACATTTAAAAATTCAATTTTTAATGGAAAGATATAAAATAGGAAGGACTGACTATGGAAGCGATTTGGAATCGATCTTATTTTTCCATTTTGTGATAATTAAATTACCTATCCAGTTGTAAGCTATTTCGATCACGTGATCATCCGTTTTTCTCCTGCTTTTCCACCTGTGTTCTACTTTAGTCCGAAAAAGTTCTCAAAAACGTCATCTTTGAAGGTTTGTTATGAAAGATCTATTGCGTTAAAGGAAAAAAAAAACTGAGTGCAATTTTACAGTTTCTGAATAACAACACCTGTTATTTTCATGCATTTCCGAACAAAAATAAATTAAAGCATATGTCCCAAAGTTGCCCTTTTTTCATTTAAGAACAACCTTAACTGGTTAATTCTTTTCCGTTCAATAAATTGAAAATAGCAGATTCACACCACTATTATTTAAATAAAATATTTGTAAAATTTAGTCTAAACATTTCCGCCTTTCAATAGTATGAAAAATTTCTTAAAAATAATAGTGGTGTCAAAAAGCTTTAAATGATGCAATAAGGATATTCGTCTTACGAGACGCGTCTTAGGAGATTCGTCTAAGGAGATTCGTCTTACGAGAACGCCGTTCGTCCCGAACGGCGTTCGGGCAAACCACTTTGAAGGTTAAGAGAAATTAGTGTCACTGATTCCTCTCTGCCTCACACACACAGAAAATATGCTCATTTTGCTAGTAATTAATAGAAATATAACCTTTTTAGACTCCGACAAGGTCAAAATTTTCTATATCTGCAAGTATACATTAATTAAAAATCGATTCTACAGAATTTATTTTCTGGTAATTAATATTCTCGTATTTCCAAAAGTAGAAATATAAAATGTGGTATTAATAATCCCATTAATTGTAAATAATACATATACAGTCGACTCGCGTCAATTCGAAATCGGATAATTCGAATCTTCGCTTACTTCGAACTAAACATGAAGTTCCGAAATTATCAATGGCAGAATAACGTTAAAATATTTCATTAATTCGAACTCATTTTCTCTTGACTTCGTTTAATTCGAACTAACTAGAATTCCGATTTTTCATTTTTCTCTTCTTTCTCATGAATTTCAGATCATTTGAATAACTTTCTTTCTTTGATTCGTGAGAGAATTGTTCCGAACGAATATAAATATAATCCAATGCATTTGATATCCACTTTCTTAGTGTCCCGCCTGCCCATCAGCAACGCTTTAAATTTTTCTTCCATTGTGCTTGTTTCTAATCTTTTAATTAGTTTATGTATTTATACATTCTAATTTAATATTGAGTCATATTCTAATGATAACAGGCGAAATAAATAAAAAAAAACCCACTATAACATTAATTCCTTTGTAACAGCACCATATTAAGCATGTTTTCATTTCATATTTTCCATAATTCTAACTTCGGATAATTCGAACATTTCTTGTGGTCTCGACAAGTTCGAATTAACGAGAGCCGACTGTACCACCAAACAAGTAAATTTATTTTATAACAACCCAACATTTTCTGAACAATTTTATTAGAAAATATTATCTACCTGTCTACACATTTTTTTGATCTTGCATTTGTTCGATAGATTATTTGGTAGCGAAGACAAGCTAGGAATGTATGTTATGCTACTTTTCTTTGTGTATCTATATGTAGTTCGTACTATGTTCTAATTGATCGGTCACAAACCTCTTTTTTTAAGGAAAAGTAATTGATCATAATTACTATCAGTTTTAATTACCGATTATGACACTGAAGATTCTAAAGATAAAATTGTAAAGAAGAGAAAAAAAAAAGATTAATCTTTAGCATCGTAACCCTTTTCTCGAGATCAAAGCATAGTTTAAATTCAGTTGGTGAAATTATATCTGATTTTCAATCATAGCCAGAACCTTAAGGTATATAAAAGGAAAAAACAACAAACCTATTAAGTAACGTGTTTGACATAACCTTGAAGAGAGATGCACATGCTTGGTGACATCTAATTTTTAAAGACGGTGCACCACACGTGTCTGATACTCGGTGAACTGAATTTATATGGATCCATGTGACCCGTACTGACCCCTATCGAAAACTACTTCTTGATTGAAGCAGCTGATTTCTTCTTGAGCTGATTGGTAGCCAAACGGAGTAAACAATCAGGGCAAATTAAAGAAGTTCTGTTAAATGTAGTGGAACGCGTAACTTGGATGCGATTGCAGAGAAATAGAAGGTAGCTCAATGTGTCATTACTTGCGTAAAAACTGATCGAAAAGATGCTTAATTGAGAGCTCTAATAGTCTGCTTCAACTTGAATTTCCATGGATACGTGTAACACAATCTGGTTGCAATCAAAAAGCATTTCTTGATAGAAACAGCTGATTTCTTGATTTGATTCTTAAACAAACAGATCGTTAATCTATTAGAGAAAATTACAGAAGCTTTATTAGATGTAGTGGAAGGGTTAGTTTTGGATGCGAGGGTAATTAAAAGGATAAGATGAAGAAGATTTTTCGATATGCCATACTTAAGGGTGTATTTCGATTCAAACTGCTTATTTTCCGATTTATTTTTTAATTCATTTTTGCTCTAAAATGCATCAAACTGGCAAATTGTCTTATTTAGAAAGTACACAAGGTGCCATGATTGTCGATTCTTTGATAAATGCAGAAAATATCGCAAAAAAAAAGCAACCAAAAAACGGCATTTTGAACCGATTTTTCCGAAGCGGGAGATTTGGGAACGAAAAAAATGGTCATACTGAGAAGGTAATTGTTTATAAATCAAATTCTAATGAATTGAGCGTGAAATGACATCACACGACACCTTATATGTCTCTTCAAAAATCCTCTAAGCAAGTTTCAGATTTCTACTTCTAAAAATTTGTCTGAAATTGTATCAGAAAATTTCGAGCTGTTCAAAGGGGAAAAGCATTTTTTCGAATACACCTCTAAGTAAAAGTTTGAGTTCAAAACTGACAAGGAAGGTCTCCATACTGGGCATTCCCAGAATTTTATGAAAAAAATACTATTTAAAGTACTTATGTATGTAATAAAGGATCAGTCAAAATTAGCGGCGGAATCACATTAGATACTGTGTAAAAAAATAAAATATTTTCGAATATTTGGCGTGAAAAGACTAAAGAGTCACTCGATTTGGCGAGCAGCCCTTTTCCTCGCCAAAAGCAAACGATTATAATGAAACTCAAAACTGTTAGATATTTAGTTTGCGTGTAAATGATATTTAATGAATTTAAACATAAACAATGAGAGGCTTTCATATAATAAATGTTATATGTTTCCATAGCAACTAAATCTAATCGACAATCCTCAATTGGACTTTGAGCTTGAAAAAAAATTAATTTAATTTAAATTATAAATTTCGTTTTAAATCTCAAATTTTGGTGATTAAATTTGAATATAAATACATATAAATTTCGATACAACAAAATTATACTTAAAACAAACTAAAACTTACAAAACTAAAGTTATTAAAATTAAACTTATCAAAACAAGTTCAACATGAATTTTTTTTTTCTTGAAGTGTATTTGACATAAAGCATTTTTTTTGAAATTACATTCCATTGCCAACCGGCGATAAATCGCCAAGTAACGAAATTTTCATTATTTTTTTACGGTTACTGAATGGAGGTTCCGCCGAAATTTTTTTTATAAACGTATATATCCACACGAGAGGAACATTCTGTAATTTTTTCAGATTTTTCGGGGTATGCCTGTATGGGGACCTTCCTTGTGAGTACAAAATGCTTATCCTTTTGAAGAGCGATGAGATATATTTTAGCCCACCTAATTTAAACAAGATCAGCACAAGAAACTTTTAACGAAATTTTATATCTTTAGCTTTCGGTGCAAAATGTTAAAAATTGTTTTTCCTTATTTTAAAATAAAACTTTTCGATCATTTCGGTGAGAATTCGGGATTACAGCGATATCTCTGTAATTGCTTACCCCTGAAGTGGTTAATTGAAAGTTCTATGAACAATTTTAAATGTGTTGCCCGATCCCGTGTCACAAGAAGCGTGACAGAAAAACAAAAGAAGATAAACAATGGCTTTTAAATTGAGACATAAAAATACAGTAAATTCTGTGAAAATGTAACCTGTTGATAACGAATGCATGATCTATATTTTTTTTTCAAAAAGCTACCTTACAGGATTTATACAAATTTCTTCATAAAATTAACATAGATAATTACATATTTACTGTCAACTACATTATTAGATACTGGCAAATGTTGAAAATTTTTTAGAAATTCGTTTTATTCTTCGATTTGAAATAGGGAAAAAAAAACTATATAACGAAGAATTGTTGTATTATGTTAAGAATGATCTTCGCAAAAAAATCACGGGATGAATTTTAAGAAATTGTATGACTAACTATCGAAAAATTGACTATTGAGCAGAAATTTGCTCTATATTAGATAACTTTGATGTCTAGAATGATTTTAATGAACGGATTAGCTAAATGTTTGATAAATTATTAAAGAGATTTTAGACAATTTTCCAACAGAATAATCTGTACTAAAGTAAATACAGATTACTAAATGGTACACCTATAAAAAGAATATATTTGAAATACACTTAAAATTTTATCAACGTTTAATTCGCTTCTGTGAACGTGTACAGGATACAATAGAAAGATGTTAAATGCAATTTAAAGATTAATTTAATTTATTTTATTAAAAAAGTTGCCTTAGATCGTGGTTTTAAGGATTCGCATATTGACAAGATTATTCGGCAGCATAATACTCCCCCTCCTCCAGTCGAGAATTTTGTCAGTAGTTTACATATTAAACACAGAAGTATGCATTATGTTCCATTTACGTATGAAAAATTGTTGCGATCATTAAACTTGCCACGAGCTTGTAACGATCATTTATGGTAACGATCATTTATCATATCCCATTCATAAAATCTAGCATAATTATGCTATAATTAATTGAAAAGCAGGCTTACGCACTCCCAACTGAATTATGCTCGTGGACTCTTGAACGGATGGGTTTGTATTTTGAAACTTTAAATTAATTGCATTTAACATATTTCGATTGCATCCTGACGACGTTCGCAGAAGCGAATTAAACGTTAATAATTTTTAAGTGTATTTTAAATATATTCTTTTTATAAGTGTACCATTTAGTAATCTGTATTTATTTTAGTACATATTTTTAGTATAACTTATGGCGCAATTGTCCAATTCATAATTAGAATAATCTGTTTTTTTTTTTTTTTTGTTTTGTTTTTTTTTTTGTTTTGAGGATTTTTTTTTGGCATTGCCCATTTTATAATTATGTGTTAATTAATATACCTACTATCAGGTATTAATTATTATTGTGGACAGCAAGATCAATACAGACCCTTCTTTAAATGCCATTTTGGTTTTTAAAAAACACTCTACTTTTTCTCTAAATATCCTTTTACATTGCCTTTAAGAATTCTTCATTATAAACAATCTGTACAAAATTTTTAACACCCTAACAGTGTACCGGTGACTGACACTGAATTTTCAGTTTGGACCGCGTCAGTCACCGATGACTGACTGTCTAAAATATAATATAAAACTTAAAAAAATCACATTGTTTTAAGTAATCACTGAAAATTAATTACAAATTTACTTAACTTTTATTTACTACAAAATGATACTTTATTCAATAATTACTTTAAACAATATATATATAAATTTTATATTATATTTAACACTATCAGTCACCTGTGATTGACGCGGCGTAATCGGAAAGTTTAATGTCAGTTACCATGGCACTCAACGTGTTAGTTACCTTTTTAAAAAATATATATAGTCTTATATTTAAAAAGGTACATTACATATCAATATTATACTATTTCTTTGGTAGTTTGCATCTTGACACCCGTAATCTGCATTTCATAGCATTCTGAAATTCTTAAGTTTCTTGAAAAAACACATATTAGACATTTATTATTCTAGGTATATTGACACTTTTGTAGCACTTGTATCTCTGTTTGAGTAACACTTTTTGCGACAAGTCTGAGACCTCTTTAGTTCAAATGATGTTAAAGTCATTTTCTGCATTTCTGGCATGAAATCTTTCGTTTTTCCTTATTGCCCCTAATTTTTTCTTCAATCTTTCCGGTGAAAAGGAAAGGTTGAAGGAAAAATAGGGAGAAACTGCCCATTAATTTAATGGCTTTTTATGGTTTTTAAAATAAATTTCGAACATGATTTTTAAAGAAAAACTTTTTATCGCGCGCAGCCCGATTTGAAAGATTATTCCATTTGCACTTAAAACAATAGAAATAGTTCAACATTTCTTATCGGCTAATATTCCATAACGAAATCAAAATTTTACAAATAAATAAACAAATAAAATATTTATAATAAAACACAAATTTCACAAACATGAAATCGGAATAAGCACTAAACTACTGAAATAATAAGAATTATAAACGTGTCTGTAAGTAGCGAAATTTTAAATCCTGGCATGAGGCTAATACACATATATTTCTATAAATAAATAAAAAAAAATCGAATACATAATTCACATTTTTTCCCATTAAATTGATTTTGCTGCTCTTAGTTTTCAAGTTAGAAAATATATTAAATACAAAAAATCTACGAAATTTTTTTCAGCAAGTAAATAAATAAATAAATAAATAAATAATAATTATAAAATTTATAATAAAAGCAATAATAAAATGATCGATATTTTGTAACCTTCCTAGCCCATTTAAGTGAAAGTTACTACCTATTTCTGAGACATAAAAATTTTGCTTGTATTTATTTCATTTCCTTGGTTACATCGGTGAATAACAAACAGGCGGTTCATAAACTTTACGATACAATATTTCCTTCTTAGATGACGAACAACCTGTCTCTCGAGTCTCAGATCCTGTAACCCTAACAATCCCCCCCCCCCCCCCACAATACATCTTCCATCTCCACAAGTGAGGTGTTTCTTTATTTGTAATTTCAAAATAATAATAATAACAGTTAACAATAATAATAATAATAAAAACACGAAATGACGTTTCATGCTACCATCTACAATCAAAAATCGAAACTAAAATGATCTTGGGATTCTTAGGGTGGAAGCAGCAGCGCCATGAAACGATTACTATCGGCTGTTGTACATTAGTAAATATATAGTGATAAAATAATAATACCCCCCCCCCCCCCCACAGACTTTGCGGACAAGTAATTGAAATACCACTCAAACAACTCAAATAATAAAAATTATAAAGATTTCTGTAAATAGCGAAATGTTAACCCTTGGCATGATGCTAATACGAAAATATTTCTTTGAATAAATTAAAAAAAAATTTGAATAAATAATTCACATTTTTTACATTGAATTGCTATTTGCTGTTCTTAGTTTTCAATAGAAAAAATACAGGGTGATTCATAAAAGATGGGCAGAACTTTAAGGGGTTATAGTACACTTAAAGACAAATAATATTAAATAGGAGACTAAGGGTCCCAGACGTATTCCCAAGGAGATAGGGGGCATTAAAGTTTAGGGTCCGAAATTTCAAATGATTATAAAAAATGGAAAAATTGGTCGATTCGTTTGCGGTTTTTGCAAAAAATTTTCTTTATGCCAGTATTTTCTTGAAATAAAATTTTAAAGTTCAATTTCAAAAAATGCCGATAGGGGGCGCTTTAGACTTTGGAGTAACAAACAACTATTTTTTAACGTTATTTTTGTATTTCTTTAAATAATTTCGAAAGCTTAGACTTAAACTTAAATTTTGATCTAAAAATCTGAGTCCTAACGAGTAGTTAAGTAGCGTAAACTGAAATTTGAAATTTGAAACCCTTCTCCCCCCAGAACAAAAATCAGTTATTCCCGATCTTTGTGTCGTAGATTAGGCTCTAACTACTGCCGCGTTTTGCTAAAATTATTCTTTATGTCAGTATTTTCTTGAAAATAAATTTTAAAGAAAAGTTTCAAAAAATTCCGATAGAGGGCGCTTTAGACTTTGGAGTAACGAACAACTATTTTATACCGTTATTTTTTGTGTCTCATTAAATGCTTTCTAAAGCTTAGACTTAAATTTTCAGCCCAAAATCTGAATCGTTAGACGTGGTTAAGTTTCTGGGGAGAGGGGTTTGAAATTTCTACTCCTGAGCACAGTTCAGTTTACCATGTCCACACATTGTGTGCTGTGATACGAGGTAAAAAGACACAAATTAGGATTATGTTACCAAAGCATATTTATTAACATGTAATTACAATAAATGTTCAAAATTGTGACCACCAGAGGTTATGCACGCAGAACAACGGCGAAGAATGGAACGGCGAACATTCGCGAAAACATCAGGCTTTTCGAGCACTTCCCCTACAGCGGCGGAAAGTCTGGCGACCAGCTCTCGGGGGATTCAATGGGTGTCTCATACATAAAAGCCTTCAATTGTCCCCAAAAAAGAAATCGAGGGGTGAAAGATCTGGCGAGCGAGCAGGCCAAGCAACAGGACCACCTCGACCAATCCATCTGCTCGGAAATGTGATGTCCACATAGTTGCGGACGTCTCGTACGTAATGGGCTGGCGCTCCATCGTGCTGGAACCACATGACCCGCCGGATGCGTGGAGGAACAACGTTTAACAGGTCTGGCAGCACATGTTGCAGAAATGTGAGGTATGTTTTACCGTTGAGGCGTTCAGGAAGAAGGAACGGTCCGATTAGGTGGTCTCCGAGGATTCCTGCCCAAACATTGATGGAAAAGCGTCTCTGATGAGCATGTGGATACGTAGCATGTGGATTGACATCCGCCCATACATGTGCACTGTGTGTGTTAAATGTACCTTCACGTGTGAAGGTACATTCATCGGTGAAAAGCACAGTTCGTCCAAAATGTGGATTTAGCGCGTTCTGCTGCAGAAACCAGCGGGCGAATTCAATACGATTTGGATAATCCCCTGGAGACAGTTTCTGGACTCGTTGCACATGAAACGGGAGCAAATGTTCATCCTTCAGTACCCTCCAAGTCATGGACTGTGAGGTATCCACCTGTCTAGCCACTGTTCGTGTACTTGTACTTGGCTGCGCCGCTACTACATCCAGAATGGCTTCTGCAACAACTACTGATTCGTCCTTTTTTGCACGACCTGCATTCGACCGGGAAGCGAGAAATGATCCCGTCTCACACAACTGTCTGTGCAAGCGCTCGAAAGTTTTGCGGTTAGGCAACCGCCTGTTGGGAAATCGCTCTCCGTACATTTGTTGTGCCTCTGCACCATTTCCATCTGCCGCTCCGTAAATTAAATGCATCTCAGCCTTTTCCTTATTCGTGAAGGGCACCATCTTCCGATTCATTACTACAGCGACTTACACTTGACTCACCGTTCAGTGGTTTTTATGCCTGAATCGTGTCGAAATTTTGCATACGTGTTCTTCTTCTTCCCCAATTGACATTTGCATACTTTCTGTCTCCTTCTTCACCCGGTGACTAGCGTCAGGAATGGAGCTTTAACGTTTGCATGAGCGACGTTTCCAACTGTGCCAGTGCCTTTATGAGTGAATTCCGACTATGCAGTCCTTGACGAAAGTTGTATTTTTGCCTCGTATCACAGCACAGAATCGTTGGGCATGGTTAAGTAGTGCAAACTGAACTATGTTCAGAAGTTGAAATTTGAACCCCCTCCCCTCGCTACTGAACCACGCTCAGCGATTCAGATTTTGAGCTGAAAATTTAAGTTTAAGTCTAAGCTTTAGAAAGCATTTAATGAGACACAAAAAATAACGGTATAAAATAGTTGTTCGTTACTCCAAAGTCTAAAGCGCCCTCTATCGGAATTTTTTGAAACTTTTCTTTAAAATTTATTTTCAAGAAAATACTGACATAAAGAATAATTTTAGCAAAACGCGGCAGTAGTTAGAGCCTAATCTACGACACAAAGATCGGGAATAACTGATTTTTGTTCTGGGGGGAGAAGGGTTTCAAATTTCAAATTTCAGTTTACGCTACTTAACTACTCGTTAGGACTCAGATTTTTAGATCAAAATTTAAGTTTAAGTCTAAGCTTTCGAAATCATTTAAAGAAATACAAAAAATAACGTTAAAAAATAGTTGTTTGTTACTCCAAAGTCTAAAGCGCCCCCTATCGGCATTTTTTGAAATTGAACTTTAAAATTTTATTTCAAGAAAATACTGGCATAAAGAAAATTTTTTGCAAAAACCGCAAACGAATCGACCAATTTTTCCATTTTTTTATAATCATTTGAAATTTCGGACCCTAAACCTTAATGCCCCCTATCTCCTTGGGAATACGTCTGGGACCCTTAGTCTCCTATTTAATATTATTTGTCTTTAAGTGTATTATAACCCCTTAAAGTTCTGCCCATCTTTTATGAATCACCCTGTATATTAAATGTAAAAAACCTATTTTAGTTTTTAATAACAATATATATAAATAAACAAATAAATAAATAAAAATAAATATATAAATAAAAATAAAAGATTAAATTAAAGAATAAAAATAAACAAAATACTACTACTACTACTACTATAAAATTATCAATATTTTGCAACCTTCGTTGCCCAGTAAAACTTACTACCTATTTCTGAGTATTATAAAATCTTAATCCCTAGCATGAGGCTAATACGAAAATATTTCTTTGAATAAATAATAATAATAAAAAATGAACATATAATTCACATTTTTACATTAAATTGCTTTTGCTGTTCTCAATTTTCAGTGTAGAAAATATAAAAAATATATTAGTTTTTAATAGCAATAAATATATAAAAAATAAGTAAAATAAAATAAAATAAAATAATTTAACAAATAATAATAATAATAATAATAATAAAATTATAGATATTAAGTAACTTTCATAGCCCGCAACTATCTATTTCTGAGAATTATAAAATTATGCTTGTACCTATTTCATTTCCTTGGTTTCATCGGTGAATAACAAATACGTAGTTCATAAACTTCACAATATTATTTCTTCCCTTTAGATGACGAACAATTCATCTTTTGTGTCTCAGACCTTTCATCTTTCTGTAATCCTAAACCCCCCCCCCCCCCCAACAAAACTTCTATCTCCATTAGAGAAGTCTTAATTTTTTTTTGTAATTTCAAAATAATAATAATAATAATAATAATAATAATAATAATAATAATAATAATAATAATAATAATAATAATAATAAACTACCCAGTGACGTTTGATGCTGCCGCCTACAATCAAAAATCGAAACTAAAATTATCCTGTGATTCTTAGGTTGGAAGCAGCAGCGCCATGAAACGATTACTATCGAGAGTTACATATTAATAAATAAATAAATAAAATAATTTAAATAAAACACAAACTTCACGGGCAAATAATCGAAATAAGCACTTAAACAAGTCAAATAATAAGAATTATAAATGTTTCTGTAAATAGTGAAATTTTAACCTGTGGTATGATGCTAATATGAAAATATCTCTTTGAATAAATAAATAAAAAAAAATTTGAATTAATAATTCACATTTTTTTACATTAAACTGCTATTTGCTGTTTTTAGTTTTCAATAGAGAAAATATATTAAATGTAAAAAAATCTATTTCAGTTTTTAATAGCATAAATAAATATAAAATAATAAATATATAAATAATAGTTTTTAAAAAATATTAGTTTATATAAGTTTTTAATAAATATTATGTAACTTTCATAGCCCGCTGCTACCTATTTATGAGAATTATAAATTTTTGCTTGTATCTATTTCATTTCCTTGGTTACATCAGTGAATAACAAATAAGCAGTTTATAAACTTCACAATATATATACTATTTTTCCCGCTTAGATAACGAACAATCCATCTCTCGAGCCTCAGACCTTTCGTCTCCCTGTAACCCTAACCATCCCCCCAAACAAATCTTCCATCTCCATCAGGGAAGTCTTTCTTTTTCCATCACCTCGAAGCGTGCTACCTTTGCCAAAAGAGATGATCCGAACCTCGCACCGGAAGTCTCGTCGCAACATACTGCAAACACCTGGCTCTTTACCAGTGAAGAAAAAGTTCAAAAGAAGAGACGCGAATGAAAAAAAATAGTGATCCTATATATCTATATAATAAGAACTCTGTCTTCACTACGTGAATTCAGAGGAACGAGGAATTAACCTCGGTCGTAATTATGGTCGTGGGAAATCCCTATTTATTAGTTTAAATTTTGTCTGGGTTAATATGATTCTGCTTGTAGCGATTCCATTAAAATTAATCAGGTTTATTGTGAATTATTTTAATCACGCTGTCAATCAGAATTTCAATATGTCACATTTAAATACATAAAAAGTAAAGTCATATATTTTTCTTTCATCTTATTTCCTACGATAAATGATATTGGCATCTATTTTTCTTAAAGATAATAGTTCATTTTTTAAGTGTTTTTACATAGAAATTTTGTATAGAAGGCATGTATAAGCAAAAAGCACAAAATTAAATACTTGTATTTATTTTATTTATTCTATTTATATATTTTTTGTAGAAATTTATGACAAATCATACTTTTTTCCCCATTCTACGACTATGTTTGAAACAAGATAAGTGTGTTAAGACTATCTTCATTTAGCACAATGTATTTTCTGAGGAAAAAGGAATTAGGCTGGGTCATAATCATAGTTGTGGGAAATCCTTATTTATTAGCTTAAATTTTGTCTGTGTTAATATGATTCTTTTTAGCGATAAATATAGCGATTCTGTTAAAATTAATCACGTTTCTTGTGAATTATTTTTACCATGGTTTCATTCAGAACATATAACATATAACAACTTTCTAGTACTTTTTCATATTTTTTATCATAAATTATTCGTTAGGAAAAGTATTCCCTAATGTAAATTTAAGCGCATATGTAATATCTCAATTTAAGCGCATATGTAATATCTCCATGTGTAAAATAAAGCAATTTTAACGCAAAGTTTAAGTGTATATCTCATTTTTTTTAGTATAAACTTTAAATTTTAACCCCTTAACGCGCAGTGTTGCCGGGTCGGCAACACCTAAAATTCCCCCTGTTTAGAGACACAAAAACTCCATGAATATTTCAAAAACTACTCTAATGGCTACTTTAAATCTTTCTTATGAGTTCTAGATGGCAGCACCACAGAGATCAAACTCTACTGTTTTTTAAATAATAGGTAAGATGTTTTTGTAATATGAGCTTCACAGCAATGCTCTTCTCACTGCGCTTATCAATGCTTTACTTATGGGAGGTAACCACTTCGGCAACAGCTGTATAATTAAAATGGTTAGTGCAATCGTTACAAAAACATACCTGTGTACTCCTCTAGGCCTAAATAGATTGCCTAATTTTTTTTAAATTCCAACTTTAAAGAGTAGTGCGCCGGAAAGGGTTAAAATATAAATACTGTAATATGTATTCATATTGTAGTACTTTTATGTATATTGCAGTATTTTTATATTTATTGTAGTATATGTACAGGATGTCCGAAAATTCTGTGGAAACTGTCGAATAACTCGATAAATAAATACCTGATTGAAAGAGAAAACAATATGTGTTCAATATTTTTTTAAAGTCTATTTAATAATAACAATGTTGATTCCCCATAATGACCTCTGTTGGACAGCGACTACTGTATTTTCCAACATTGAATTTTTTTATTGACAAAATTACTTTAATCCACAATAAGTCCATATTTTTGATCCCATCTTCAGATTCTATTGAAAAAAGAATTCAAAACAAGTAAAATTAATATAAATTTGCTATTATATCTTATCAAATTTTGATAGAAGATGAAATTTTGTTTAAATATATTCTTTATCCAGGCTTTCTTTCAGCAAATTGTGGAATGAATTGAGAATTCTTTAGTTCATTCTTTACTTTAAGGAGACAATTTACCTTAACATTGATCAAAAAATTGATATTTCTTTTTTAATATTAACTCAAAGATTATTTAATTGTGAATATTTTGACACATCATTTTTACACGTCATTTTTAATTATTATTATATATTATAAATTATATCGCGAGGTATTGTAAACTTTGTTAATACACTCAGTTCAAATTATCCATACAAATTTAAACTTTAAATGACATTTTCTTCATGATCATATTTTCTTCACTTTCATGTTTCAAAAATTCTAAGACTTTATTTGCACTTGATATAGAGATTTAAACATTTTGTGCATGTTCTTTATTATATAAGTTATAAATCTGATATATTAGCCTTCAGAGTTTTTGATGTTTAAAAGAAAAAAATTGTGCGTTAAATTTGATCATTTTATTCTACTTATATCAGTAAAAAAATTATATTAAAGGTAACATTAGATGTATCTAAAAATCAATGCGCAGTCCTGCATAATACACATTTGAAAATCTTTAAAAAATTGACCAGAAATATAAAATTTAAAAAATAGTAGTAGGGATTTTTAAAAACTCAAATTTTTATAAGCTTTTAAAAAAAAATTCTTCAAAAAATACTTTTAGTTTAAAATTGAAATGCAGTGAATTCCCTATTTGAATCATATTTTTAAAAATAAATAAAATTGTTGAAAAGGTAAGATGTCCCCCTTAAGAACTATTGTAATAAAGTCATTTATTTTATCCTTTTTTTCCAATCCTTATAACCATTTGAAGTGGAAAAATATTCAAATAACAATTGGTTTTAATCAAATCAATTAAAATAAAACTAAATTTGCTATTATATCCTTTCATTTTTTCATGGCAGATGACGCTTCGTTTAATGATATTTAGAACCAGATTTTCTTTCCCCAAAGTACGGTATGAATTAAGAATTCGTTAGTTCATTTTTTACTTTAAAAAACTTTTGCGATAAAGTCGTATTACCGTATCAAAAATCTTTTTTTCTTTTCGAACCGTAATAGCCATTTGTAGTGGAAATTATTCAAATAATGATCTGTTTTACTCAAATCAAATAAAATCAAACTAAATTCGCTATTATAACCTATCCACTTTTGATGGAAAGTGGAAATTTGTTTAGGCATTTTCTTTATCCATGTTTTCTTACACTGAAGCTACGTTTTTGACGTCGAACTCAAAATTTGCATACTCCACAGTTTGAAAACCAGAAAAATTTGCATTTGTGATTCTCTTCTTCTATTTTCGGCAAAAAAAATTCGTTTATATCTTTATTTTATATAAAACTTCAAATATTTTTAAATTGTTTTGAGCAGTGTATTATAGTGATCTAGTAAATAGTTTTTAACCCATAACTCCACACTAATGCAGATTCTCCAAACCTACAGTTAAATTGTCGCCGTTTTAAAGAGCATGCTTTAATAAATTTTTAATAAATTGAATAAAATTTTTGATTAAAAAGTATTATCCCAAAGAGATCTCTTATTCAATTTTATACATAATTCATATGGTTATATATCACTATCTCTATATTAGCAACAAAATTAACCTTTAACTGCTGTTAGCAGTTGTGCTGACTGAACACTGTACCCCCCCCCCCCAAAAAAAAATAGCGTTTAACTTGTATTTTCCAGTTTAACTATAGTTACAACTGAAATTCTCTTTCGTTTGGAGTTCTCGTAATATTGTTAGAAATATTTGAATAGATTAAATTTAATTAGAATAATGTAGAAAAAGTTTAGCGCAGGAACAGTATTCTATGATTTTTAATCATGGATCGCATTTTAACCTTTAACTAATGTTACCGGTCTCGTAGACCACTATTTTTCTTTTAATTTTTTAGTTTAACTTGTAATTTTCAGTTTAACTGCAAACACTACCGAAATTTTGTTTCATTTGGAATTTTAGTACTATCACCAGAGACTAAATAGGTGAATATTAAGTATAATACTCTTGTATAAAATGTTTAGTACAAAAACACAATCCTATGAGTTATTCCCGCCTTTTATTCATCTTTCAATTTTGCGGTCTCACAAACTGCATCACATTCATACGTTACAATTTCTGTCACATCAGTTAAAGGTTAAATTTATAAAGTTTTGAAAAACCGAACGCTGAGAAAGCGAACAGTTAAAATTTCGAACTCAATTGAACAATCCAGTGGAAATTTAATAGAAACCTGATTTTGAAGATGTTCGAATTTGAATCTCGAAAACATTTTGATATAGTTTTATTTACAAGAGTTAATTTTTTTTTTTACATTAGTAAAAATAATAATAATAATATAATAAAAAATAAAATAGAGATATTATTTTTAAGTATTGGGCGCCCCCCCCCCCCCCTTAATCTTACCATTTCAACAATGATGATAATGCTGTCCCATATTAATGTATAAACCCCCTTCGGATATAGTTCGGCCACTGTTGGGAATCAACCGGGGTAATAATGCCAATCCCTGGCGTTATTACCCCGGGATACTTATTGCGCAGTAAATCCTAAATTACAAATTATCTCGAGAAGATGTCCAAAATCTTCTACAACAATTTGAAAGTACATGAAATACACTACAAATTTATGTAATAAACAAAGTATTTCTGGATAAAAAATATAGTCTTCAGATCAAAAACCTTATCTCGCAAATTTTAGATCAAGCGTTAATTTTAGTTGTTTGTAAAAACAATAAGACCTAAAAATGAAACAAATTAACTTGAAGCTGTTTTTTGCGATTTATATGACTCAAAACTCTTCTGCGCAGAGTACATGGGTGTCATTTACCTGATTATTTCATAATTATGCAAAATATAAGCACTTGGCGTTATTACCCCAGGGTATCTTAGTTCATTCTTTACTTTAAAGATCTGCTGTAATGGAGTCATTTACTTTATCAAAAATTTCTTTTTATTCTTTTCGAATCCTAATAACTATTTGAAGTGGAAAATATTCAAATAATGATCTGACTTAATCAAATCAGTTAAAATGAAACTAAATTTGCTACTATATCCTATCAACTTTTGATGGCAGGTGGAATTTCGTTTAAACATACTGCGAAATAAGACTTTTTCTTCCATCAAAGAGCGGCATGAATTGATACATTTGAATACATTTTTATCGCAATGTGTCCATTTCCTTTGTACGTTATCAAACTTATGCATCTGACACTCTCCGATTAGTGTTCAGGAGACAGTCATATGTTGGTTCATTTTACTCTGCATGGGTACGGTTCTCTTCACTTGTTGGAGATGTTAATATCTTCATGATATTTTTTTTTCCTTTTTTTTTTTTTTTTTTTTTTTTTTTTTACCGTGACAGGATTATCATATCACTTGCTGGTCTTCAACGTGAGTACTTTCGAAGACATAAAGAAAGGCAAAGATGAACCTCAAAGAATATAAATGATCGATTAACAGCTGAATCGTCAAGAACTTCTTGCACAAGAGATATGAGAATGGTTTATGGAAGATATTGCAGCTATGGAGTTCAGTTTACTTCTCGTTTTTATTTAATTTCGCTTCGTCCTTGAATTCGGATTAAGTTTTAACAAACATCATGGTGGTCTCATGTTTGAATAAAAATATGCAAATCAAACTTATGTTAAATGTATCTCCCATAGATTATCGTCCGTATTTATCTAAATGCCTCTTCCATAAAATTATTTTGCGCTCAAATCAATGTCTTCAAATAACAGATAAACTAGTCAGAAATTGTACATTAAATGTGGCAAATGAGGTGCGTTTGTACTATAACTAGTTTTATAAATACTCTGATATTGGTGCAATAACTGTTACACTCTTATGCAAAAATGCATGAATACAAAATTTATTACGATTATATATTAAATTCAGTGATACAGAAATAATATAAATCCATTTTAAATTAGACATAATCATCATAGCAAAGTAGAATCAGGGCTTATCGTTTTATATCATTGAATAATTTACGTATGATAAGGTTTAAGAATATTTTGAAAAATCAATTTCAGAATTAAATATGTTATGTGTAAAAATGAAATTTTTTTTATGTGCAATTCGACACGAATCCCCTAGTATGGAAGCCAACATTTTTAAATATTACAATATTTCTATAATCGTGTTTTTATCATGTTTCAATAAGATTTTTTTTTCCAATTTATGTAATGTTATATATTTACTTCCATTATATTTCCTTTGTGACATAGTATTCACTTTTTTTTCTAATTTGCTATACTATTTATTTAATTTTCATTATTCTCTTTAAAAAAAAGAATCACTAAACAATTTATTTCATTTTCATTTTTCACGTGGAAATCTTTCTACAGAAAAGTAATTGTTGCGGTAAGAATTTTATTATGGATCTTTAATTGTTTGCAGCAGCTATAAAGAACGAAAAATGTTTAAATTTGATAGTAAATTGCTGTTAAATTGGTAGTGTTTTATTAATTAAAAATTAACTGCGAATTATTTCAACTCGGGATCATTTTAGTTGCCTCGGCCGCGTTTTAATACACATGTACATAACATTTCACAGTTCTGTTTTCCAAACTTGAATTTGTATAGAATTACATACAGATTAATTTTCATTTTTATATATTAGATAGTACAGTAATTTCGATTTCTTTTGTACTTAGGGGTTGTGCAAACATAACACTATCAACTTTTCGGCAATTTTGGACCCCCTCACCCCCTTTCGATATCATATGTTATCATCCATAACCCCCCCCCCCCTCCGCTAATAATATCATTGTCAAAATGTTTTATTATTATTATTTTTTTAGAATTTATGTTTTTAAGAAGTTATATACAAAACTGGTTATTACATTTATTTTCGTCATATTTTATTGATTTAAATGAAGAGAAATCAATAAAATATCGCTTTATTCAAATAACACATAAAAGTAATAGTTACTATTTAAAAGTATTTTATAATTGCTTTTTGTTACATAATGCATTCAACAGTAATAAAGGTCTTGTTGCACTTGCCCCAAACGGAGGAGGGATGTGGTGCAGATAAATTCTTATCAACAAAACAAGTGGACAAGATTTTTTCTCTTTTATTTATTAGTAAACTCAAACTTCATTTCAAATTATATTTCATGTATGGTTTTTTACATTTCTAGTCATCCGTTACTATATAAGCATACACAAAAGAAAAAGAATAGGGATGTCAAACGTTGGGGGTATCCCATATATGACAATTAAATAATTTTATAATCATTTAGCGGTTTTAGTAATAACTTTGTATTTTCATAAAAATAGATAACAGACTGGGAAAATATAATACACTTTTTTTGAAATAAAGACCATGTTATAAATAAAAAGAGAAAACTTTGATTGGATCAAATATGAAATCGATATCATAAGACAACCCCTCTCTCCCCAGAGATATCTTACGATATCATGTGCCAGACGCTCCCCCCCCCCTCCTCTATCTTAAAATGATAAAGTTACATATGCCTAGCCCCTTGTTCATATTTGCTAGTAAGGATTGTTACATATTCAACAGGCAGTGAAAGAAAATTACATGATATAAGTCACTTACCGTATGCATGAGACTTGTTATAGTTTTAGGAGCAAAATTAAGATTTATGATAGTAAATTTGTAATAGAAGGGGAAGAAAATGTCCAATTAAATATACCATCATTTTTCATGTAATAACTAATCCTTTAGCTAAGAAACATTGTAATGCATTCCAAAACTTGCTAATTACATGTTATTCTCTTTATTACCTCCGTACCTACCTGGTAAAAGAAGTCAAAGATTTATCTATTCTTTAATTTTCGAAGAGAGCCAAGAAAAAAATTCTTGGAACCCCTTGCAATTTTCTAAATTTTACTATCACGATTTGTCTTAAGTACCTGCCGTTAAGATGTGCCAAATTTTATCGCATTGGGTTACTAGTCGAGAAATGACACTAACCGATCAAATTAAGTGTTCATTTTTCCTGGCTAGAATCCTACTGACTATTCAGGCCCCGAAATCACCATGTAGGCTTTAGTAAAACCATGGTTCGCCCCGGGTCAACATTAAACTAAACAGGTCTCGTGTGTATGTACCTGTTATGACAACATTTTCTTATCCCACGTTAGTAATTTACAAAAATGTCTATGCTGATCACACGAGAAAAAGGTCCGCGATTATCCACTTCGATCAGTTACACACGAGGAAGTTATAATTGATAGGCCGTGAGCGAGCTTCAAATTCAGGGACTGAGGTACCCCCGATAAATGCTATGCTCCAGATAAAAATTGCCCCCCTCGGCCCATGAAAGCGCGTCAGCTAATCACGTCCATAACTCGTTAATCAGATCAGGCCATCTTTTATTCTTCATTTTTTTTATTATTATTCCTCTGGCGGTCGTAATTCCAGGGACATTTATTGCGGTCCTCCAATACCGATAAGCATAAAGCGAGTGAGTATATATTTGGTAAGCATTGTAGTTAGTCAGGCATTGATGAATTAATGAGAGCGGTGGTACACATGACTTGAATATGATAAAAGTGATGCTTCTTGATCAAGTGTATGACCATATTGCGTGTCTATGCTGTGCGTGTGATCATTATTTTGTGATAAAAATGAAAGCAATATCGTTATGCAATAATGATAATGATCTCTTTAGAATATTTTTTAAATTCACTTGAGTACCTGCTGATGTATGAAAGTACGTTTAAAGAAGTTACAGATCCGCAGTTATTGAATGTAGTTGCCATATCTTACATTTCAGTTATAATGCAATGCTAATAATTAGTGATTTAATATATTATAAAATATATGCTTTGAATATAAAGCAAGGTAACTGCAAACACGTAGGAAATTGCACGTGAAGCGTAGCAAATGACGTGTTCGTACGATAACGAAGTTTTTAAAATATCATTCTCATATATCAGTCCCATAAAATTGTAAATAGTTAATTACTATTAAAATGCGCACCAAACAATATTCTCCCTATACCATTATTTGATGGAATCATTATTATATGGCCTTGTAAATCAGTAACAAATGTTCTTTGCACCACAGATTATGCAAAATATATATTAAAATATGTACTTTAAAGATGGATATCAATTTTATTATGTTCGAATGAGTGTAACACCATTAAAATGCATTTGAAACATTTTCCCCATTGACTGCTGTATATGTAACGGAATACTTTTGATTGTCCCTGCAGTTGAACTATGCATCCGACTTTGATAAAATTTGAAATAACATGACAAAATTATGTAATAATTATGTATTTTAAATTTCAAATGATTAAAATGCATTTGAAACTTTTTTCCCCCATTGACCGTAATGTAATGGAATACTTTCGATTGTCCCTGAATTGATCTATGCATCCTATTTTCATAATATTTGAAATGACATGACAAAATTGTGTAATAATTATATATTTTAAATTTTAAACAATTCGGTTGCGTTGTTATATGCGGACAGACAGACAGACGGACGGACGGACTGAACGACAACTATAGATACTACGTATTTACATAATTACGAACGCACCGACAAATTATGAGATTGAGTCTAGGTTTGTTTTTTGAAATTTGGCTTTCTTTTCTTTTTGTTTTCTTTCCCCCCCCCCCCCCCTAATTTTTTCATCGAAAAAGACCAGTGTTGCAATGACACCTCTTGTTTATTGAACAATTAAGAATACATCACCTAAAATCATACAGTATACAGGTCAAAAACTCGTTAAAAAAGTGTTTCAACTGTAGCAACTTATAAATGATGCAAGACTGCGCAGTGTACAAAAATATGTAGAGAAATTATTTAACCCGAAAAAAGTTTTTTTATATTTAGCTACAGTTGTAAACGAGATATTGTAAGCTTTTTTAAGCCACTGTAAAAAATTGTAAGATTTTGAGATTGGATAATCACTCTGCGTACTCTTGCACCACCTTACCTTATACCAGCATGTTATATTATATGCAATAAAATAAGTTAGTCATTTCATTGGTACATCTAATTATACAATTGAAAAAATCAAGTATATATTACTTAATATTTTCAGATAGGAAATGAATATTATAAAAGATGGGGATTCAGCAAATAAAAATACACAATACATATACATATACATATTCATAAAAATGCATAAAACCATGTTTACTAAAAAGATTTTAAGAAAGTTTTTGAATGAATTTCAAGAGGTGATTTTTTTATAAAATTTGTAAACAAATAAAAGATATTTTTAAGTTATTTAATCCGTTAGATTTAAATCTACAATAATGGATGACTTTAGGACCGTGGAATTCATTCACAATTCAAAGTTAAAACCATACAAAATATAGGTGCTGGAGATTAAAAAAGTGATAGAGCTGCTAGCAATTCGGAAGTGTCCGTTATGAATATTTTACTGTACCGTTCACACTGAGAAAAAAAAAATATGCCGCCTAGAAATATAGATGTCCAAACTATGCGAGTAGGGTAAACAACTAAGCTGAATAGGCGAAATGACTTGATATTTCTAGTCTCTTCTTTTCTAGGAGACGAAACGACATTGAACCGTTTCAATAGCGAGAAATTATAGCTTGATTTTAGGAATGGTTTCTTAAGCTATAATTATAGTTACTAAATCAGATCTCTTGTGTTCGCATCTATTTGAAGAGATTTTTAGATAAATTTGATAACAAAAATATAGGAAAACGTTCTTGAATTCTAGTAAGAGACTCTGGAACTCTCTAAGAAATGGAGCTAAAATTTATAAGGATGACATGGAACTATTTTTTCTAGAGCCATTACTTAGATTCTATATGCCAGAACCATATTTTTTTCTCAGTGCAACAGGAAACGTTAAGCTATGTTTTTTTACTGTTTTAAGACATTGTGTACATTTTGTACAATTAAATATTTCAATATAAAATCGTTCTAAAAATATGATAATTTCACTTCAATATCTAAAGAAGATATTGAAATGTAAATTTCCAATGTTAAACGTATAGGTATCAAAACAATTCGTATTTTTCCAATTTCTCTTCTGGAAGTTAAATTTTTGTGTTCTTTTTCCTTCTCCGCAAGTTCTTCTTGAAATATGCTTCTTTTTTCTTTATTCAGCAAAATGTTTCTGATAATAAATATTTAATTTTATATTTTAAATTTTAAAGTGAAGCAGACAAACTGTAACTTTGATTTTTACACTTGAAGTAAAACTAACTATGTAATTTAAAAATCTTTTACCAAAAAGAAAAAAAAAAAAGAAAAATAAATGAAGAATCCTTTAAAGAGGTCCGGGGCATATTTAAAAATAATTTTTATTTATTGAGTTAAAATTTTGAATTTTTTTTGTGATGGTTAAACAAAATATACTTTATTCGTAAACAAAATAACGCGATAAAACTTCTTTAATTAAAACTAGTCGTCGGGGGCCACCGTGATACTTACCCATCATGGTTATGCATATTATAACATATGAAAATAAAACATGCGGAAACTATTTATAAAATGCATTGCAATTCCAAAACAAATTTTAAATGTATATTTAAATGTTTTGAATATACATAGAATGCTCTATTAATTAGTTGCTGATGAACCCATTTCGACAAATTATGTAAAACGCCAAATTACTCAAGTAGTACCGAATTGCGTAAAAGAAACATCCTTATAACTTCAAAAATAATAATCATATTTACGAACAGTTTACTGCGTTGGATTAAGCGTCTCATTTCCAATTAAAATATATCTTTGAATTGAAATTTGAATGAAATACAGGGTCTTGAAAAATCGAAGAATGTGGAAAGCAGGATTACAAATATCTCGGCAACTATAATCCAATCGACTTTGTTTTTTATGCAAAATTTGTGTTATTTTATTGTCTTCTGTGTCCACTCCTTAAAATAAAAAATTTCGGAAATTTTTATATACCTTTCATCCGAACGAATTTTTCGAGAGTCCGAAAAGAATAGTTCCGGAAAATCGAGGTTACTGATATTAAATAGGCTTTGTCCCATTCTTGCACAGTAAGCACATACAAAATTTCAAGTCTCTATCTCAATTTGTTTTTGAGATAGAGCGTTTACAGACAGACACACACACACACACAAACGGACGGCAAGTACTTTTTTCGAAAAATATGTTTTTTGGAATCTCCAGTGTCTGAAACGTGTAAATCCGTCAATTTTTTCTTTCGATTTTTAAAACGATTGCAAGACTTGCCCTAACGTATGATGGGTAAGTAAAAAAATTTAAAATTTATTAAAATGTGGAATAATTTAAAATCGGTATAACTCCTAATATTATTTGTAGAAAATCAATTTTTTTAAATATTTAAATGAACAGAAGTGTTATAATAATCAATAATAAAATAGTTCGAAATGTCCTAGTCGGAGGTACCTCTTTTTGGTTAATTTTATTCAGACAATAATAAAATAAAGAGAAAAGGAAAAATTCCCTTACCTCATTTATGATTCCCCCGCAGATCCATCCAGGTACGAACAGGCACTATAAATCCATTTTAACGTAACAGCGATGTGCTAGCTGCTATAAGATACTAAAATACAGTCGAGCCTCTATATAACGAAATCCATCGTTCCAGTAAAAAATTCGTTATATAGAGAAATTCGATGTATAGAGTATGATGTTAAAAATAGTATTTAATGTGTAAATTTTGAACAAATATTATTTTTGATCTTTTTAATTAAGAATTTGAAATGTTTAAAAGAATATATTAACCTAACATTTTATTTCTTACTTATTTAAGCAGTTTCAAAAAAGAGAAAAGACATTTATTTGAAAGCTTAATGAAAATCAAATGAGGAAGACTTACATAAATTTTAGAGGAAGAAATCTGTAATTTTTTGTTGTTTTGATTTTAAAATTACAATTGTTACGCTCTCAAAAAAAATTCTCAAATTTTAGCAAGGAATGAAAAATTGTAGTTGATATTTTCCTCCATTTGAAGGTCTCTCTTATGCGCTCTCATTGATTCCTCTCTTATATGTGTAACAATTCAATTGACTGTGTTTTGAGAAGGATGTTGAAAGGTGTGTGGGAGGTGGGATGAACTTGTTAGATTTAAAGAATAAGGAGAGAAGTAATATTTATATAAAAAAAAAAAAAAAAAAAAAAAAACCTCTCCACTGAACGATAAATCAAAAATAAGTGATTCAAAATTGATTCCATATGATTTCGAAGCTTTTTTAAAACTGAATAAATTAAGATCAATTTATGAAAAAATTCGTTATATGGAGATATAGTAGGGTTTGAAATGTCGTAAAATGTTACTCCAGCTGGATTGACGTGCTAAGTTTGATATTTTTGTTTTATTCTGAAGGGTTTGACATGCAGATTCCAAATATCTTAGGTGCCATTTTTTTCTTATACATTTTTGAGGCGAATTTCAAGATGGCGTCCAAGATGGCTGCCGTTTATTCACTTCCTTAATATTTGTGGCAATTTATTGACCAGTATGTCAAATTATATGTTTTCGGGGTCAAGAAATACAAATTTGTAATAAAATTAGGAGTAAATTGAGTTTCTGGAGTATATTAAGTGATAAAATGTAAGTAAAATACAAAAATATGAAAGCCATCAGGTATATACTTAGCATATATATTTGTTATACAAAACCAAAATATTTAAATGAAATAATATAAATAATTGAAGATATTGAAAAGAATTATTAAAAACAGCATTCATATGTATATAGTACTGGGATGTTACGTATTCCTTTCTGAATCACTACTACCGCTGTGATGATTTTGATTGTCCTTTATATTGTTGTAGCCACTCCGTTTGTAAAGAGAAGTACAAATCAGATAATTCTTTAAGCAAGAACATTTCCCAAATGTTCACGTTCTCCTCCAATCATATTTTACAAGTTCAATAACTCTTTTGAGCGCAGGTAACTCCAGGCATTTGACTGGAGAAATTTTCCCTTTGCTATTTATTTCCAAACCATTGCCAATAAGTGGAAAGATTGCAGGTCGAGGATTTTTCTAGCCCTTTCCACTAGTGCAAATTAAGCTAAATCGTAGAATATGTGACTTCAGTTCTCCAAGGAGGTGATAAGCTCTTCCCCTCGAAGCTTTCAATTCTAAAAAGATGTTATCTTAATTTTGAAACGTTTGAAAAATTACTACTTTTCAAATATGCCAAGTTTGTGAACTTTTAAACAACAGACTGACAATGAATAAATATTAACCCATTAATGCCTAGCGTCCCTTTTTAGGGACGCTTAAAAGGTGCATTTAGCACTGTTTTTGACACCGGTAAAAAAGAAAAGCAATAATTATTTTATTTAAATGATGAATTTTCGTGATTAATGAACTAAACGTAAATCTTCTAAAAATAGTGGTGCCAACCAAATAAAATTTACGCAAAAGATGCTGGGCACGAATGGGTTAATTTCCTGAAGTTCTCTAAAAACTGTTACAATTTCATCATTGCACTTTTATCCAGTTCTATTTTGAAATGCTTACAAATTTTCTTTTGCAGTCTCCACCAGTATTTTTATGTAAACTTAGCAAACCTTTTCTTTTATGAGCATCTAGTGCTCGACATCTTTCATTATTATTAATTTTTCTGTGTTAACTGCCCCGACCATAGTAACAAAGATCTTTTCATTGTCTCCTAAATAGCTTGAAACCAAGCCAATTAGAAATATGGAAATATCAGTATCTTGCGAAAGTACATCGATCTCATAATTATCATAATGGTTCATGATATCAAGTACATGGAGAGGTACAATGGTGTTTGCTTCTTTATGTGTATGGTCACATAATTCTGAATCGAAAACATTCACAAGGTTACTATATGCCTTATTGTCAAAAACGATAACAATTTTCTTCTCACTAGCAGCAAAAACTTGTAGTAATTTATTCCCGGGATATAACGATGACAGATACATTATATTGGTACTATTTGTAATAGTAAATCTAAAAGGCTATCACCCTCAATGTTTTCTTACGAGTTTACTCCTTCAATGAATGCTCAAGGTATTGGTCAAATATTATTCTTCCCTCATTATATCCATTTGTCATTTTCATAATGATCTCGGAAAAAGCATTTGCGAAGTCTTGGCAAGTTTTAACGGCAGGTATCTTTTTTTACTGATTGTACGATTGCCATTCCATCTGTGATACACACTTTTTCTATCGGAGAAGTAATCTAGGATTCTAATGTTTAAAATATGGGAGAACGATTATATTGCTCTATTTCTGCAATAAATGAACCTTTGCCAGATGGAATATGAAGATATCTATCAGAAGAATATAATGATCTTCGTATTACAAAAAACTTATAGTTTCTAATTCCAACTTTTACGTTTGTGGACATTTGAGGTCTGGGATTCCATAACAACAAGAAAACGAGCAAGACGTTGCCTATCTTCTCGAGTTTTATAACCAACCTATCACCAATCTTAAATGAAGACTTCTTGTTACAAGTACTGAATGTTTTAATTTCATTTTTTTTTCATTAGATGCCAAAGTGACATTTTAGCATGTTCACACTACAGTCTATCTTGTAGACATTGAAATTCAATTTAGCTTTCTGATCATGGTTCAGAATATCTTTCGTAGATGCTGGAACTTTCAAAGATGATGCAATATTTATTAGTGTGGTATTATCTTGAAAAGGGTTTCCTCCACAATGATTCTGAATACTCTCCTTGACAAGGGCTGCATTGTGAAAAATTCTTAGTGATATGGAGGTCCGAAGTTGATAGTGTTTCCTTGGCTGCTTAGAGATTTCATTTGGACAGTACTTTTCACAAAAACTTGAAACAATGCGTAATACTTCTGGTGCACTCAAGAAATACCTTTTGAAGGCTCTTTCATTTTGAGTCAAATCAATAACTCTACCAATATTCTTCAGTTCTTTGATTTTCTGTTCTAAAGTCTGGTCTGAAAATAAGTTTCGTAAACGGCACATTGGGTTTGGATACTTCGAAACAACCAGATTCAAGAGACTCCATACTTCTGGATATTTTATTTTGAGTACTTCATCTGTGCTATGTACAGTGGCGCAGCTAAGGGGGTGGTTTTGGGGTTAAAACCCCTCCCAGAGCTAAGAAAGATCGCTATGAATGCCGCTTATATATATATCAAAATCAAACTTAATATTTGGCACATTTCGGAAACCGCCACTTTATTGAATTAGATTTCATTTAATCGAGTGATTCAATTAAAAGGCGAAAATTCTACTTAAAATAGTGAGAGTGCATATTACATGGATTAGTTAAGTAAAAAATTGGTTACTTGAACTAAATCACTTTTCTGAGACATATTATGGTAAAAAAAGTGATGATTTCCTGCCACACAGATGCTCTTTGAGTTTAAGTATTATAGAGTAAATATTCTAATTAGTACTGATTCTATTAACCGACGATTCAAATAACCGAAAATCACTTTGATAAGAAACTCAAAACCCCCCTAGAACCGAATACTGGCTGCGCCACTGGCTATGTATACTATAATGTGTCTAGCATAATAAAATATTTCATGAGCAAAATAACATTTGATTTGTCCCTCTTATGGCACGAGATGTAATGCTCAATCTCTTTGAAGAGTGGCCGGATGACACGTAGCAAAGATCCAAATTGGTTCTTATACTGTAATAGGAACTTTGCCATGTCACCGTTGCATTGTGTAATATGTGAAAGACAAATTTTTTCATCGCTTCAAACAAAATTGTAGCTTCAACTTCACAATTGTGCAATTTGCTCTTTCCATTTTTCTTGCAAAGAATGAGACAATAAAATGAGACAGTGTTTCAAACAGAAGGTCCTAGCATGCCAAAACTACAGATAGTCATGTAAAACTCTAAGTTTCTAGTGTATTTCTTTCCTCCAAAAAACTGACGAACTGGTGCAGGAGAATACAGAGCAATTTCATTAAATATGAGATCAAGGCCACTAACTGTCAATATATTTTCCTAGTGCATGTAAATATGCAAAACAAATATGAAGCTCTCCTACTCCGAGCAATCATTTTTGATTTCGGTAGACAATTGAATTTCCAGTGTACTAGATAGAGTGGAGCTAACTTTGGCTCACCCAATTTTCCTCATTTTGTTGCGTATTTTTTCAGTTTTTTGAGATTGTTTATTCCATGTTTTTTGACATAATTGTCCACCTTTCAAACATATTAACAATTCATTGTGTATTCACAACACAATCATTCTTATTACTAAAAATCTTCCAGAGAACATATTGTTTTCACATATGCAGCAAAAGAGAAATCATGCAATATTAGTAATTTTGTAGTAAATTTATAAATAAATAATAAATAACACAATGTACGCATATTTTGATTGTATATTTGTATTTCTTGACCGCAAAACCATACAATTTGATATACTAGTCAATAATATCTCACAAATATTAAAGAAATCAGTAAATGGCAGCATTTTGGATGCCATCTTGAATATCATCTTAAAAATGTGTAAGAAAAAAATGGCACCTAAGATATTTGGAATCTACATGTCAAAAGCTACAAAATAAAATAAAAATATTAAACTTAGCACAAAAATCCAGCTGGAAAACATTTCAGCCCCTACTAATAGATATTTCGCTATATAGAGTCTGTTTTTAATGTAATCATGCAAAAAGGGGACCGTTCTTACTAAAAATTCGTTATATGGAGAAATTCGATGTATGGAGTTTCGTTATATAGAGGTTCGACTGTATAAAGTTAACATATATAAAGTGTTATATATGTTTTCAGGACTCATAATAAAACCTGCTATTTTCCTTTTATATTTTATATTTGATAGAATAAAACTTTATAAAAATATCTAGATTAACATAGTTAAAACGGGAGAGAGAGAACCACGTCTCTCCATTTACATTTTTTCATAAGAAGTGCGTAGAAAGTATGAGTTGTAAGTATCAGTTTATATAAATCAAAGACCACAACATCGACAGTACTCAATGTTCCAAAGGGAGAAGAAAAGAAACCGCAAGCCTTGAAAAGAAGGCTTGGCTAGATAAAAAATAAAGAATAAAACCACAGTCTCGCATACTATTTTCTGATGAATTCTTGTTTCATCGATTCGAACACGCAATAAGAAGTATCTAAATTTTAATTTTGTTTAAAGATTTTTAAAAATATTAATTTTTAAAAGAATTTAAAATATTTAAATTAAAAATTAAAAAAAAAGTTGTAGCTTTTATTTTAAAAAATCATATTTTCAAAAGTAATTTTATTTTTCCAATTTTTCTGAATTGAAGTAAAACAATCAAAAAAGACATGTTCCATGTTGAAGTATTAATTTTTAACGGATCTTGAGTTATAGCAATTTAAATCCCAGAAATGGTTAAAAAACACCCATCATGAAGGAAAACGCATTTTCACAAGAAGTCATTTCCATGACAACCATTGCTTGAAAGCAAGATTTTGAAAACAAACCAAAACGAAAAAATTAATATTTTCTCTCCTTATTAAGATAGAAAAATGATTTAAATGTCCTTTTAAGCTTAAAAAAACAGCAAAATTTTTAATGCGATAATTTTTTTTTTTTTTTTTTTTTTTTTTTTTTTTTAGAAAATTTAGTGATTTTTATGTTTTGAACCTCTTTAAGGCAACATAAACAGAAATAAGTGTAGAGGTAATTTAGCCCCAGAAACCACAAGACTTCGACTAACAATGCATGTGCATAGTTTCAATAACTGGGCGAAGTTCAAATGCCCATCCCAGGAAAATATTTGCAAGCTAAGTGCAATATGGAAAAGTGTGAAAGCTCGAAGATTTTGCGAGAGAGAATGCCCTTGATCTGCGGTGCAGAGCAGATGGGTTTCCTGCACGCCCGTGTTTTTAACGGAACGAGATTCCGTTTTAGAACTGTGTGAAAGGGATCGATTGATACCCATATTAACTTTAATATCAGTTATTATGTCCTTTTTATTTTATACTTTATTTTAGTCCAGAATTGTGTATTGTATATGTACCAGTTATATAACCAAGAACTTGTTTTTAATTAAATATTCACTCAGTGAAATATTGGAACTGTTGATTTATTTCTAATTCCCGATTTTCGTCCGCCCCACTTCTACAAATTTTGGGGGCTCGCCCTGGATGAACCAGTGGACTTGCAAGAACTTTTGATAGTAAGATAGTAATTTGGCAGTAATAGGATAAACCGTTTGACTTCCGTTGGACTTTTAACAACTTTTCAGCTGGTCGGCGATAAAATTGGATATTCCCTGCTACTCCAATGATTGCTGGAATCGTCGCTGTTTTTACGAAGAAAAGAAAGAGTCATTTAGCTGCTTCCACCGGTGTTCGGGAAGAAAACAGTGCTGTTGCGGTGATACAAGAAAAAACGACTCGTAGTGCGTTTTTTTTTACGAGTCCCGAAGCTAGCGAGAGTGCAACGAATTTGTGATTTTTTGTGCAACGAATTTGTAATTTTTTGTGCAACGATTTTGTGGATTTTTTGTGCACTGAAGGGTTTATGCTGTTCAAGAACCCTCGCTGTGATTTTTTTTTGCGAGGCGATTTTTGCGCGAGTGAAATTTTTTTTGAAGCCAAGTGATACAGGGCTGAAATGTCCTAGTATTTTAAGTTTTTCAAGCCCGGTGCATTTTTTTAGGGCTTATATTTTTTAATATATACAGATATGTATTGACATATTGATCAATCTATATCGAGTGTTTTCATAATTATTATATATATTTGATTTGAAGTTATGATACATTTGGTATATTATTTTTGTATGTGAGAACAGAGGATATCCACAATGAAGTAAGTGGTTCTTTCCCATAAATGGTAATTAAATATAAAACTTATAGCATCTTGCTTTTATTTTAAACATTAAAGAATTTTGTTTTGTAATGCGAGTTTATGAATAAGAAAATAATTTTGCTTATATTTATAATATTTTTATAAGATATTTTAGTATATTTGATAGAGTTTTTGTAGGAATAATGGCATATTTGGTAAGAGCAAAGAAAATAGACTTATTGTCAGTGTTAAATGAATTGGGGCTGAGTGCTGAGGAAAGCGCGACAAAAGTTCAGTTAGCCGACATAATAACCAAATCGGACGGTTATAATGAAGACATAGTCAAAAACTTATTAGACGGTCTCGTTAGCGAACGGTTAGAACAAGATAAAAATAAAGAAATCGAGGAAAACGAAAAAAAAGCATATGAATTAAAAAAATTAGAGTTAGAACTTAGCGCAAAAAACAAATCCGAAATGATGCTTAACGCCGGAGTGAAAACTCCTGATGTTTTAAAATTAATCGCGAGATATGATACCAATGAAGAAATAAGTATATATCTCACGTTGTTCGAAAGACAAATAAAAAGATTAGGGGTAGAAAAGGAGAATTGGGTAACTTATTTGCTAGGTCTGTTACCGTTAGAAATAGTTAACATAATAGGTCGCGAAAATGAGGAACTCTCGAATGATTATGATTATGTTAAACAGCTATTATTGAGAAGATTCAAGCTTAGTGCAGAACAGTTTCGACAGAAATTTTTTGGCCACAGAAAAGAAAGTTCAGAATCGTGGCGCGATTACTCATTTGAACTTACGAATTTTTTAGAACAATGGTTGACAGGTCTGAACATTTCGTCTTTTGAAGATTTAAAAAACCTTCTAGTTATTGACCAAATAAGGAAAAAATTACCATCGGAAGTAAGGGAGCATTTTATTGATGACTTGCCTAAGTTTACAAAGGTCTCAGATTTTATAAGTAAACTTGATGATTATGAGGCGGCCCGTAATATTGTTAGGAAGAATTCGGAAATAAAAAATAGCGATAGTAAACGTTTTTCGCAGAACACAGAGAATAAAAGTTTTGGCCGGAAGAACAATTTTTCCCAAAACAACAAGAACGGAGTAAAGAATAATTATAATCCTTTCAAAATTAAATGTTTTTATTGCAATGAATTTGTCTCTCATAAATCGAATCAGTGTCCTCGCAGAATGGATGGAAATAAAAGTAATCACTACGGTTTAAATAACACGAAAGCGGTGAACGCCATGAGTAATAAATTTTGTCCGTTGGATAAAATTGTTAAAAGTATTGAAATTAAAGGGAAACGCGTAAATTGTTTTGTTGATAGTGGGTCAGATGTGACAATGATAAACAATGAACTTTATAGAATTTTGGGAAGGCCTAATTTAAGTAAAAATGATGTGAAATTGACAGGTATTAGTGGTGATGGAGTGATTCCTTCAGGTTTTTTCAATACTAATATAAAAATTGATGATGTTAGTGTAAATTGTGATGTGTACGTTTTGCAGGATTTAAAATATGAAATGCTTCTCGGAAATAACTGTTTGAATAAATTAAATTTCGAAATATCAAACAATGGCTTAAAAGTAACAGGTAAGCGAACCGATGAAAAAAGTTACAGTGTAAACGTTGTTACAAAGGTGCCCTTAGAAATTCCAGAGATAGGCGCGGTCAAAGATGTTAAAAACATTCTCATGGTTAAATCTGACTTGCGGTTAGATGTTGAAGAGGTTCCCAGGCCCGACCCATACTTGCGGTTGAATTCTTCAAACACACCCATGACTGAAAATTCTTTAGATGATTCTCATGAACACGAATCCGTTTGCTTAGCAGAAATAGCTAATGCGGTTAATGTAAATGAAATCGATATGACGCATATTGCCGACTGCGGTTTAAGGGAAGAATTAATTAATTTGATTACGAATTATAAACCTGAGAAAACGAAAAGTGTTGACTTGAAAGTTAAGATAGTGTTAAGCGATGACATACCAGTAGTACAAAGGCCAAGGCGATTAGCGATTGCTGAACAAGAATTTGTTGATACACAAATAGGAGATTGGCTTGATAAGGGTATTATAAGAGAAAGTTGTTCAAATTATGCTGCACCAATTGTTTTAGCGAAAAAGAAAAATGGAGACTACCGATTATGCGTAGATTATAGGAAACTTAACAAAAAGATAATTAGAGATAATTATCCCCTTCCAGTAATAGATGATATTTTAGATGAGATTGGGCAGAGTAATGTGTTCAGTACATTAGATTTGAAAAATGGATTTTTTCACGTAGAGGTTGATGAGGATAGTAAAAAGTTTACTTCGTTTGTTACGAATAATCAACAATTCGAGTACAATGTAATGCCATTCGGTTTAAATGTCGCTCCACAATTTTTCCAACGTTACATATATGCATGCCTTAAAGAATTAATAAGAGATAGAACGATTTCCGTGTACTTAGACGATATAATTGTCCCTGCGCAGACTGAAGAAGAGGCGCTTTCTAAATTGAAGCGTGTGTTTCAGGTAGCATCAGAGTATGGCCCCGAGTTTAATTTTTCTAAATGTCAGTTTTTGAAGAGAAAAATAGAATTCTTAGGATACGTAATTGAGAATGGAACAATTCGACCTTCCGAAACACATGTTATAGCTATTACAAAATTTCCTGAACCAAAAGATAAAAAACAACTCCAGAGTTTTTTGGGACTAACCGGATATTTCAGGAAGTATATCGCTGATTATGCTAGAATTGCTAGACCTTTGAGTGATCTTTTAAAAATGGAAAATGAATTTAATTTCGGACCAAGTCAAAAAGAAGCTTTCCAAATTCTAAAAAATAAACTGCCTAGTAAACCAGTATTACACATATTTAGAAAGGGGGCGGAAACGGAATTACATACGGATGCGAGTAGTTTGGGTTTCGGAGCAATCTTGTTACAAAAAGATGATTACGGAAATTTACATCCAGTTCATTTCATGAGCAAGAAAACAACGCCCGCTCAAGCGAAATATAGTAGTTATGAGCTCGAAGCACTTGCTGTCATCGAAGCATTAAAGAAATTTCGAACTTATTTGTTAGGAAATAAATTTAAAATAATAACCGATTGTTCTGCTTTTGAAAAAACTTTAGAGAAAAAAGTTCTTACACCTAAAGTTGCGAGGTGGGCATTATTTCTTCAAGAATTTGACTACCAAATTGTTCACAGAGCCGGAAATCAAATGAAACATGTCGATGCATTGAGTCGTAACACGGTTTTAACTTTAACGCGTTCACAGGATGAACTTAGTGCAAAATTGACTAAAGCGCAAAACGAAGATGATTACATTCAAACTATAAAAACATTAGTTGAAAAAAACGAAAGTAATGATTATTTTGTTAGGCGAAATATTGTGTACAAATATGAAAACGATAGAGAATTAATTATGGTGCCAGAAAGCATGCAAAGGGAAATTATTCGTGAAATTCACAATAAGGGACATTATGCTGTTGCTAAAACTGAAGCGATCGTGAAACAGGATTATTATATTCCTAACCTTCGAAAACAGATCGAAAGCGTGATAGGAAATTGTATTGAGTGCATACTATGTAACAGGAAACAAGGTAAAGGTGAAGGATTGCTAAATCCCATCCCTAAACAAGATACGCCACTTCAAACTTACCATATCGATCATTTAGGTCCGCTACCTTCGACAAACAAAAATTATAATTTTATTTTCTCTGTAGTGGACGCTTTCACAAAATTTGTGTGGTTTTATCCTGTCAAAACAACATCCGCTAAGGAGGTGATTTCTAAATTAAAAATTCAACAAGCCGTATTTGGAAATCCAGAACGCATAATTAGCGATCGTGGAGCCGCTTTTACTTCAAATGAATTTAAGGAGTATCTCGAAGATGAAAAGATAGAACACGTTTTAATTACGACAGGTATACCGAGGGGAAACGGCCAGGCAGAGCGATCACAGAAAACGCTCATAAATATCCTGAGTAAATCATCCATCGATGATCCGACGAAATGGTATAAATATGTGCCAACCGTACAACGAATAATGAACAGTACGATTTCGCGTAGCACTCAGTATACCCCTTTTGAGTTATTAACAGGAGTAAAATTAAGGGATAAGGAGGATTTAAATATTAAACGAATTATTGATGAGGAACATGAAAACGCGTTCATGGAAGAAAGACTTAACAATAGAAATATTGCTAAGCAAAACATTCTAAAAATCCAGGAAGAAAATAGTAAAAGTTTTAATCGTAAACGGAAAAAAGCAAGGTGTTATAAAATTGGTGATCTAGTTGCCATAAAAAGAACCCAATTTGGGGTCGGCATGAAATTACGAATTAAATACTTTGGTCCTTATAAAGTGATCAAAATCAAAAGCAATGACAGGTACGATGTCGAAAAAGTGGGCTTCCAAGAGGGTCCAAGAGTGACATCGACTGCAGCTGACTGCATGAAACCATGGGTTTCTACACCCTAAAATATGATGTTTTTCAAGTATTTCCTTAATATGTGTTTTTTTGTTGGTGTTTATTTGTTTATGTATCGCCATATAGTGTTTTATGACTCCAAGTACACCCATTTAACGTTATTTTTTAGACATTATTTTATGCAAGGAAAAAAAACTGAACTGTGACTGAAAAAAAAACTTTTAATAGTTTATGAACACTTGGACTAGCACCAGACTTTTTATTATTATTATTAGTTTTTCAGTGATTTAATATGGAATTTTAGTGTTTGTGTTTTGTGATTTCACTATTTTTATGAAAGTCGTATGGAGTTTGATCTGGAGCTTATAGTTGGTATTAAGCTCTGTGAGGGAACAGATAGGTCAGGATGGACAAGATGTAGAGGTAATTTAGCCCCAGAAACCACAAGACTTCGACTAACAATGCATGTGCATAGTTTCAATAACTGGGCGAAGTTCAAATGCCCATCCTAGGAAAATATTTGCAAGCTAAGTGCAATATGGAAAAGTGTGAAAGCTCTAAGATTTTGCGAGAGAGAATGCCCTTGATCTGCGGTGCAGAGCAGATGGGTTTCCTGCACCCCCGTGTTTTTAACGGAACGAGATTCCGTTTTAGAACTGTGTGAAAGGGATCGATTGATACCCATATTAACTTTAATATCAGTTATTATGTCCTTTTTATTTTATACTTTATTTTAGTCCAGAATTGTGTATTGTATATGTACCAGTTATATAACCAAGAACTTGTTTTTAATTAAATATTCACTCAGTGAAATATTGGAACTGTTGATTTATTTCTAATTCCCGATTTTCGTCCGCCCCACTTCTACATAAGTAGATAAGAATTTTAATTGATAAAAATACGGATTCATTTCAAGCCACATTGTCAATGTGAATTGGTCCTAAAGGCTTCACTCACGCATTAACTTCATCTTGCTTATGTTAATCCTACCTCCTTTGCAGTTCAATATTTATAAATGATTTTTTTTTTGTTATTATTGGATAGCTGAGAACATTCTATACATTTTTTTTTTACTTTTTTGATCTTGTTTCTACTTTTTGTTTTAAATTAAAACTTTTTTTTTTTTTTTTTTTTTTTTTTACTTTTGAAATCAAAATTGCGAGAGGAGAAAAAATCCTGCAAACAAAATCGAAAAAATAAAAAATGGTTTTTATTGAGATCGATATCAGATATCTAATGCAAAAAATTTCATTTTAAAATATTGATATACAAAGATTTTTTTTTTTAATTTACCCATAGGATTAATATTAGCGAACGAATGTTTTCGCGTGTGTGAAATAGCCCGTTTAAGTACCTATTGTGGCCATTCTGTCTACATTTAACTTGCTTCGAAACTGGATTGTTATCAAATCTATAGAAATATTATAAAGGAGTAACCTTTTTGTTCCTGTGTTTGTAGGGTGTAATCTCAGAAAATACTAAACCAATTTGAAAGACAATGATGATAAAGAAATGATGATAGTTCCTGCGCCAGCATAGACTATACTTTATGTCAATAACACTAACGCCAAGGAGGCACGGTGTGCGCAATCAAAAGACTGTTTAAAATTACGATTTTTTGTGGTGCTGTTGGGCTAGAAACTTTAATTTTGGCATGATGCGAAAAATTTCCAAATCTTCAAAATTTAAAAAGAGTGAAAATACCCGAAAAGCGTTCAACAAAGTACTAAATTACGATTTACATTCAATCACAAAAAATACAATCAGATTTCAAAAGTAATGTTAGCGAATTAAGGATAACAGTCCCAGCTCCAACATAAACTATAAGTATTTTATGTTGGTGTTGCTACCATCAGGTGTGTCATAATTCGTTAGACCAAAAAAATTAGAATATGGCATAATGATTTTTTTAAATGTAAGGGAGAATATCACAAAATGTCGGATTTTGATCATCTGATACATTGAAAATATCCATAAAAAATAATTTTTCTATTACAATAAAGGATTTTCCATGTAAAACTGCTATATTTTGAAAACCCCAGAAACCACAAGACTTCGACTAACAATGCATGTGCATAGTTTCAATAACTGGGCGAAGTTCAAATGCCCATCCTAGGAAAATATTTGCAAGCTAAGTGCAATATGGAAAAGTGTGAAACCTCGAAGATTTTGCGAGAGAGAATGCCCTTGATCTGCGGTGCAGAGCAGATGGGTTTCCTGCACCCCCGTGTTTTTAACGGAACGAGATTCCGTTTTAGAACTGTGTGAAAGGGATCGATTGATACCCATATTAACTTTAATATCAGTTATTATGTCCTTTTTATTTTATACTTTATTTTAGTCCAGAATTGTGTATTGTATATGTACCAGTTATATAACCAAGAACTTGTTTTTAATTAAATATTCACTCAGTGAAATATTGGAACTGTTGATTTATTTCTAATTCCCGATTTTCGTCCGCCCCACTTCTACATAAGTAGATAAAAATTTTAATTGATAAAAATACGGATTCATTTCAAGCCACATTGTCAATGTGAATTGGTCCTAAAGGCTTCACTCACGCATTAACTTCATCTTGCTTATGTTAATCCTACCTCCTTTGCAGTTCAATATTTATAAATGATTTTTTTTTTTGTTATTATTGGATAGCTGAGAACATTCTATACATTTTTTTTTTTTTACTTTTTTGATCTTGTTTCTACTTTTTGTTTTAAATTAAAACTTTTTTTTTTTTTTTTTTTTTACTTTTGAAATCAAAATTGCGAGAGGAGAAAAAATCCTGCAAACAAAATCGAAAAAATAAAAAATGGTTTTTATTGAGATCGATATCAGATATCTAATGGAAAAAATTTCATTTTAAAATATTGATATACAAAGATTTTTTTTTTTTTATTTACCCATAGGATTAATATTAGCGAACGAATGTTTTCGCGTGTGTGAAATAGCCCGTTTAAGTACCTATTGTGGCCATTCTGTCTACATTTAACTTGCTTCGAAACTGGATTGTTATCAAATCTATAGAAATATTATAAAGGAGTAACCTTTTTGTTCCTGTGTTTGTAGGGTGTAATCTCAGAAAATACTAAACCAATTTGAAAGACAATGATGATAAAGAAATGATGATAGTTCCTGCGCCAGCATAGACTATACTTTATGTCAATAACACTAACGCCAAGGAGGCACGGTGTGCGCAATCAAAAGACTGTTTAAAATTACGATTTTTTGTGGTGCTGTTGGGCTAGAAACTTTAATTTTGGCATGATGCGAAAAATTTCCAAATCTTCAAAATTTAAAAAGAGTGAAAATACCCGAAAAGCGTTCAACAAAGTACTAAATTACGATTTACATTCAATCACAAAAAATACAATCAGATTTCAAAAGTAATGTTAGCGAATTAAGGATAACAGTCCCAGCTCCAACATAAACTATAAGTATTTTATGTTGGTGTTGCTACCATCAGGTGTGTCATAATTCGTTAGACCAAAAAAATTAGAATATGGCATAATGATTTTTTTTAAATGTAAGGGAGAATATCACAAAATGTCGGATTTTGATCATCTGATACATTGAAAATATCCATAAAAAATAATTTTTCTATTACAATAAAGGATTTTCCATGTAAAACTGCTATATTTTGAAAAACTTAAATAATAATCTAATTTTTATGCAATTATATGTCATTTCTTGGCATATGTACATCGGAATAGTGACAATTTCATTCTAAAACGTATGTTACGTTTTTTTTTTCTGTCGGAAAGGGGGGGGGGGGTGAGGGGATCTAACATTTTTGATTTTTGTTTAAAAGAACATATTTTCAATATAGTATACTGTAAAAAAAAAGTGTCGATCTACTAAAAAAACTTTAGTGATCCTTGTAATTACTAAAAAAATTTTAGTAATCTTAGTTGGTTACAAGAAAATCTGTAAGAATTACTAGAAAAAAGTTAGCAAGGAATAGAGTTAATAATTTTATATTTTTAATAGCTATTACTAAAGCTCACTTGGTGTGGCCTTGGTAGCATAGTGGTTATAGTAACGGACTTCAGGCTAAAAGGTCCCGGGTTCGATACTGGCCACTGCCAAATACGCCACAAATGTATGTAGTGTAAGTACTCGTTAATAAAGGAATTATGAACATCCTGACGGAGCAGGATGTTTGGTGCTGCCATCTATTGCGTTTTTGCCAAAAATCTTCCGCTCCAGAAGTTTGGATGCCCTTCGAGCCTACGTAATGGTTCTTAAAAAAATTTTTGGAGCTATTACTAAAATTTGCTTGGTGGCTCATACTAAAAATTTTTAAGTTAGTTATACAAAAAATTCTTTTGTTCAGTTTACAAAAGAAATGCTTGTTTCGCTTGCAAAAAAAAAGTTTGTAATGGTTACTAAAAAATTCTGTGGAATACAAATTTACTAAAAAATTTTTAGTAACCTCTTGAATTTTTTTTTACAGTGTAGCTCAAATTCCGTGTAATGTTTATTTGTTAATTTACGGAAACTAGGAAAATGACATAATAAAAGTCTACTCAATTTTTGCAAAGATTTTAATCACACTATTTTCAAAAAAATATCTAAAAAAACTTCCTGATAGCTACACTGTAAAAAAAAATTCAAGATACTAAAAATTACTAATAATTAACTATTTTTTAGTAAATTTGTATTGCATAGAATTTTTTAGTAACCATTACAAACTTTTTTTTGCAAGTGAAACAAACATTTCTTTTGTAAACTGAACAAAAGAATTTTTTGTATAACTAACTTAAAACTTTTTAGTATGAGCCACCTAGCAAATTTCAGTAAAATCCAAAATAAATTTTTAGTAACCATTACGTGTGCTCGTAAGAGCAGGAGCTTCCTTCGAGCTACATCCAGTGGGTAAAAAGACAGACTTCTGAAGCGGAAGATTTTCGGCGAAGCCGCAATAGATGGCGGCACCAAACATTGCTACCTGCTCCGACAGGATTTTTATAATCCCTTTATTTAAGTGTACTTACATTGCATAAATTCGGTGCGTATTTGGTTGTGCCCAACTTCGAACCCGGGACCTTTCAGCCTGGAGTTCGGTGCTATAACCACTTAGGCTATCCCGGCCACACCAAGTGCGATTTAGTAATAGCTATTAAAAATATAAAACTATTAACTCTATTCATTGCTAGATTTTTTCTAGTAATTCTTACAGATTTTCTTGTAACCGAGTTAAATTACAAAAAATTTCTTAGTAATTGCGAGGATCACTAAAATTTTTTTAGTAGACCGACCCTTTTTTTTTTACAGTGTATGATCTTATTACTTGTGACTTGAAATATGCCTAAAATGAGAAGAATTACTCTGCAGCGTCATATTTATACCTGATAAAGAACGAAAATGCAGGGCAGGAAAATGACATTCATTTTTAGTGACAATCACATTTCAATTATGAAAAATTATTTTAAGAATACAAAATTTGTTACATTCCTCGTATATTTGTTTTGTAAGGTACAAATATTAATAAGCAATTTTAAAAAATATATATAGAAAAAGATATTTGTACAGTATAGCAGAAGGCCCTTTTCTTTGCACACATCACAGAGTGACATGCCAGGAAAATGATAATCTGGAACTTTAATTTGATATATTTATGTTATTAGAAATGTAATGTCTATTAAATATACTTCTAAGGATATTTTTTATTCAAATGTATTAAAAGAAATTGCATTATATTACATTTAATAGAAATTTTTTTGTGAGGACTGCAATTTCCATCTGAAATGATATAAGCTTCAAAATGAGTTAAGCTAAGCTATGTTATCATTTATTTAGAATTTTTTTTTTTTTTTTTACTCATTAATTTAAGTCTCATTTACACCCGATGCCATGTAATAATGAAGTTTAGTCAAACTTTGTTTAGTTAATTAATTTTGAACTTTCCGTAGCAGTATAATTTCTTCTAATAAAACTAGGCACACAAGTACTACATTGCATATTTCAGCCATTAAATCTTCTAAAAAAAACCTTTTAAATTTACAAAATTGTTTTTTTTAATTCCTCATAACGCAAGCAAAAAAAAAAAAAAAAAAAAAAAAAAAAAAAAAAAAAAAAAAAGAGGTTATTGAAATAAATACGAAAAAAGTTAACTCCTTGGGGACGAGCGACACATATACGTGCCAAAAAAAAAAAAAAAAGGCTTAAGAATCCGTGTTTATTCACACCAGTAAAATTTGCCTTATTTAATAGGAGCATTTTCTCGATTTAATAAAACACACATTTCTGTTTTTAAAAACCGGTTACAATACATTAAAAATTTCGTAAAAAGCTCCCATCGAGAAGGGGATAAGATGTATATTATATATACAATCTAAATAAAGTTTATGGCCGCCCTTATCATCTATACATGAATACTTGAAAACTTGGAATATACACCAATTTTTTAATGCACCGTATTACTGATTTCTGTTTCTGAAATAATATTAAAATAAGTCAATAAATTTATACTTTACTTAACTCACATGAAATGTTCATTATAACACTATATATAAATATATATATGTATATGTATAAATATATGTGTGTGTGTGTGCGTGTGTGTGTGAGAGTGAGAGAGAGAGAATCACAACCCAACGGGTTTTACTATTATAAAACTACATATAAAACTACATATAAAATTAAATATAACACATTATTTTTCAATTGTCTAGTTTATCTAAAAACACATACAAAAATTACATATTTTCATATAAATACAAACAATAGCTTTTAGAAATATTATAAAAAAAAATCATTACATTATGTAATAAAATAACATCTGAAAGGTAATGAAAAAAAAAAAATTTAACAATCCAAAGAATTAAATCCAAAATACTTATATAATTATCTCGGTATAGAAATTGTTGAAATATATATTTTTTGGCGCTCTCTTATGTTACTCGTATCTTCTACAATAAAATTACTTGCAATACAAATCATTTTTAAGGCTTAGCAATTAAAAAGCGAAAGCGAAACCATAATAAAATTACCCCTGTATCTATTCGTCCGTCTGTCACAATTTTTTTTCTCAAAAGCTAAAGAATGTGGAAATTTCTATTGGGTAGAGTCATCAAAGTTATTGAACCGCATATTTGTAGACTATTATCCATTTGAAAGCATGTTTGGAAAAATTTATTGGATCTAATAAAGTTGAAAACAAAATATACAGTGTGTGTGGAATCAATAGTAAGATGTCTCAATACCGAACTGAAAATTGGATTTCTTTTAATATTTGGCATTTGTTTTTCAGGATTAGCGTCAAGAATGTAAAGCATAAATATATCTCTTCTTCCATTCTCCCAATACTAATATTCTGAAAATAAAAATCTGTACAAAATATGCATTTACTGAAAATCTTTTACAAAACTATCAACGAGTAAGAATTTATTTTATTCTGTAATAAAAGCTCCACATATAGAGAAGACGATGAAAAAAATAATTTGAATAATACTTTTATTTAAATAGAAGCTATTTAAATAATCAACTTCCAACAGAAAGCGCTAACCTACCATTTTCTTAACGCTCCAAAACAAGTTTATGTTGTCCATATTTTCTGTAACAGAATATTTTTAATGCAAACCAGTTTTCAGAGTACTATAATATTCACTTCAGCATGCGAAGATAATATTCTAAAAAACATGAACTCCTACTTCGCTCAACTGTCCTGAAGCCTTCAATAAAATAACACAATCTAAAGAACTTAAAATCAGCCATTAGTTCCACAAAGTGCTTTTTTTCCAGCCTCATCAGAATGTATTCGGATTTACTACGTCGAAATCTTGGCACGCGCCAACAGAAGATTTGGCCATAAGTATTCCATCTACTATCCACGAACTGCATTCTTGTATCATCTTCTGTGAGTTACTGCCAACGATTGCTACAAAATGACACTACTAAATAGTGGCACGTTCTAATCAGGGTAAATAATCTCTTATGCCTTGTAGTTAAAAGAGTAGATATATGTTGTACATGTATACTTTACCGTGAAGATTAGTTGAGCTGCTGGAAGCTGAAAAAGGCCAAAAGATATATATATATATTTCCTTTTTATAGTTAATGATTTGATGTTTGAGAAATGATGAGCATGCACTTTTAATGAAGTGAAATTTATAATTTAAACTTCTTCCATTAACTTGCAGTTTCGACTCGTGAAGAGGATTTTTCAAAAGTAAGGTATTTTGTTGTTAGAAGTAAGGTATTTTGTTGTTAGAGTTTTAAGGACATTAGATTGCATGCATAGTGTTATGGACTGGCCATATATTACGCAAGTAACAATAATGGGGGAAAAAACCCCCACCCCCTACTAACTCTTCAACAAATTATCATAGAAGAAAATTACTGGTACCAAATGATTCAAAATAAATTGTACTTTTAAATGATGTATATAAAATTTGCTTAGGGGAAGATCTACATATTAAAATGAATATAACCCGCGAGTAGTCGCGACTTTTTTCACAACGTCATTAGTCGCGCTCGGTCTTTTCGCCGCTGGACCCCCACATACCAAATATGTAGAATAAGAAATATTTTTCACCTAATATACGAAAATAACATTTCAATGAATATATAAATTTTCAGTTTTTTTTAATTATGCATTTTATTCATGAGATATGGAGTAATTGGAAAAAGTAAAAATGAACTGACATTAGTGATTGTTACGTAGACTTTTTCGCTAATTTCAACTTTGTTTCTAAAAATGTACCTGAAAGAAAAACAGAGGTGTCCTGTAACTTCACTAAGATGGTCAAAAAACCTTCAAAGTCAGCTACATGGTAGATCTCCGTTCTATTTGCAATGTGATACAAGTTAGGAGAAGATAAGTTATACGGGCGGCGAAAAGACCGACACGCGACTACTCACGGGTTAAACTCTTTTTTTTCATGGCAACACTCAATTTAAAAAATAACTTTTCTAATCTTCGGTTTAAACTATGCCTTAGACAACAAATTTCAAGTCATTTGAATGATAAGTTTTTGAATTATAAACACTCAAAATTTAGTGACAAAATTACATTTTCATATTTTTAATGTGCTAATTTTTTATGTAGCAATAATACTAAAATATCCAAACATAAATATGTCAAATTTGCCATTATTATAATTTTAGGACATAAATTATGAATTATAGAATTAATATGCGAAAAAATAATGAATTGTAACCTACAATTTGTTTAATATATTTAGATTTATTAAGACCTGTTTCATGGAAATCCAAAATTTCAATTTTTTCTTCGTTAATTTCTTCCAAATCAAATTATGCTTAAAAAACGGAAAAATGATGGTTTATAAATGTTTGGATCTAGTCTTAAGTCTTCATTTAATAATTATTATTCCAGATTTAAAATTTATAATGCTTGCATCTTGTATAAAAAAAATATAACATATATATATATATGTACAGGGTGATTCTAAATTGTTTTTACAGTAAAAGAGGGGTGATAGTACATATCAAGACAAACAATATTAAATAAGAAACCAAGGGTCCCAAACGTTTTCCAAAGGAGGTAGGCGCTATTAAAGTTTAGGGTCCAAAATTTCTATACAAATATACATGAAAAACGGAAAAATTGGTCGATTGATTTGCGGTTTTCTCTAAAGCTATTCTTTATGTCGGTATTTTCTTGACAATAAATTATAAAGATAAATTTCGAAAAATGCCGATAGAGGGCGCTTTAGACTTTGGAGTAACGAACAACTATTTTTTGCCGTTATTTTTTGCATCTCATTAAATGGTTTCGTAAGCTTAGTCTTAAACTTAAATTTTGAGCTTAAAATCTGAATAGTTGGGAGTGGTTAAACAGCACAAACTGAACTGTGTTCAGAGGGTTCAAATTTCAACTGATTATAAAAAACGGAAAAATTGGTCGATTGATTTGCGGTTTTCACTAAAACTATTCTTTATGTCGGTATTTTAACAAAAGTAAATTATAAAGATAAATTTTTAAAAATGTCGATAGAGGGTGCTTTAGACTTTGGAATAACGAACAATTATTTTATGCCGTTATTTTTTGCATCTGATTAAATGTTTTCGTAAGCTTAGACTTAAAATTAAATTTTGAGTTCAAAATCTGAATAGTTGGGAGTGGTTAAGTAGCACAAACTGAAATGTGTTCAGAGGATTCAAATTTCAAATGATTATTAAAAACGGAAAAATTGGTCAATTCGTTTGCCATTTTCGCTAAAACTACTCTTTATATCAGTATTTTCTTGAAAATTTTAAAGATAAATTTCACAAAATGCCGATAGAGGACGCCATAGACTTTGGAGTAGCGTACAACTATTTTTAATCGTTATTTTTTTTAAATCTCAATTAATGCTTTCAAATGCTTAGACCTAAATTTTGGTGTTCAAATTCTGAATCGTCAGGAGTGTTTAAGTAGCGAAAAATTGAACTGTGTTCGAGGGGGAAGGGGGTTAAATTTCAACTCCTGAGCACAGTTCTTAACCTCTCCCAACTATTCAGAATTTGAGTTCAAAATTTAAGTTTAAATTTCAGATTTTGAAAATATTTAATAAGCTTTTGCAAGCATTTAATTAGATAAAAAAATAACGGTTAAAATTAGTTGTTGGGTACTCTGAATTTTAAGGCGCCCTCTAACGGAATTTTTTGAAATTTATCTTTAAATTTTATTTTCAAGAAGATGCTGACTTAAAGAATAGTTTTATTATAAACCGCAAACGAATCTACCAATTTTTCCTTTTTTTTTTTTTTTTTTTTTTTTTTATAATCATTTGAAATTTGAACCCTCTGAGCACAGTTCAGTTTGTGTTTCTTAACCACCCTCAACCATTCAGATTCTGAGCTCAAAATTTAAGTTCAAGTTTAAGCTTACGAAAACCTTTAATCAGAAGCAAAAAAAAAAAAAAAAAAAAAAAAAAAAAAAAAACGCAAAAAATGGTTGTTGTTATTCCAAAGTCTAAACGCCCTCTATCGTCATTTTTTTAAATTTATTTTTATAATTTATCCTTATATATATTATAAATGTGAAAGTGTGTCCGAAAATTGGAATGAACTTGGCTTCAAAACGGATGGATTAATGTCTTTGAATTTTTGTATATAGATAGATTATTGGTCTGAAATGAACATAGGCTAATTTTTATTGATTTTATTCAAATATTTTTCTTAATAATTCAACATTTCACTATTTTTCATACAGAATAAATTGAAAAATTTTCCATAATATTTAATCATCTTTCTTTTTTCGTTGCCAAAAAATAAAAAAACCGGAATAATTATTTCTCTTCTGCAATTAATTTTCAACTGAAAGATTTTCACGTGAAAAAAGAAAATGAAATAAATAAATGGACCCTATTCTGTTTTTCGGTTCGAGGTTAAAAACCGCGATTTTACCAATTGTGACGTCAGAGGAATACTGTTTTTCTTCTTATATCACGCAGACGATTATATAAAATTTCTTTTAAACATAGAAGACTTCACAAGAATATAACTTCACACTTTACAAGAATATGAATATTTTAGTAGTTTTTCCAGATATTAATCCGTAATAAAAATGAACCTTTTTCTTTCTTTCGGTTCGAGGCTATAAAATTCAACCTTTTACCAATTGTGACGCCACAGGAATACTTTCCATCAAGAATTTTAAAAAATATCAATGTAACGTCATATCTGAAACAAAGTATAAGTTTTTCAATTTTCAAAAATTCTGTTTTTTTTTTTTTTTTTTTTTTTTTTTTTTTTTTTTTTTCGTTTTACGGAAACTACCCCCTTTTTGACACTTTCTAACATGGTCTAAAAGTGTTTACGACTTCAACCTGTCTGTATATCGGATATCGAGTGCCTGGGGTCTGCCGTCTGTTTGTCCGTGTTTCAATTTGAGTAAATATAGTGGGATTCATACGAAAATAACATGCGTTATTGAGATTTGCTATAGCATATGCGGCATTGAAAATTAACCAGGTAGCAATTATAGCTGAATCACAGGAGCACTCAAAAGGAGACTTTACATTATGATATACGGCGAAAAAATCATTTGTGGTGTATTTTGATAATGTTACATAATTTTAAATGTAATGAAATTTACATGCATTTTTAAGGTTCACAAGAACATGGTTACTATCGAATATGTTAAGTATAGTACTTATAGTGTGCGTACAGTGAGATCAAAAGTATTTCAATATATCATAGTCTGTGAAGAAAAACCATTTGCAGCATATTTTAATAATGTTATTTTATTAAGGTTATTTTAATAATATTGAAATTGATATCAGTTTCTGAAGTGCACTAAAACAGGAGTTCTGTAAAAAATGGGGTGGAAAGGTTTAACAATCTTTTAGAAGATAACAGAAAAATGTTTGGTAATATAATAGTCTACCGGGAAAAAATATTCCCTGCGTATTTTAATTGCGTTGCACCATTTCAAACATGATGAAATTAATATACTGAGATAATCAATACAATGATAAATACTGAAATTTACTAATATGCTTGCAGTAAAGTATGATTTGCATCACATTTGTTGTTCATTTACAGAGACGCATAAAAGATTTTGGACCTGTGTCCAGATCTCAAATATTGTATCCAAAGTATGGTCTATTAGAAAAGATTGCTGAAGAGCTTTTTCAATTATAGTATGTATTTTAAGGAAAACTAAAGTATCCTGAAGTTCAGCTACATTTGGTATAATAAGAGATGTTTGTAGAATTAAATAAATCATGTATCGGACTATACAATAAACTGGATATATGGTCACCTGTGCAATAGCGATTCCCGGAAATATGAATTCAATAATTTGAATCGGGTTTTTTGCTTGAATAATTTAAGCTAAATATGCGGTCGTATAAATATTTGCACTTAATATACAGGACTATACAAAAGAATTCAAGTACGTTTCTGTCTATTATTAGAAATTGCTAAAGGTGAATTTTAATCTTCGTTATACTTTTTTTTAACTAAGCAAAATTTTAACATTGTATTTAGAATATTTACAAGCACATAGATCACATACACAGATGCAGAAAAGAATGGGCCGGCGAAGTTATGTATTATGGAAATGTTGGATTCTTTTTTTATTACCTAGGTTTAACACATGATTTTTCTTTGTTTGATATGGAATTCTGAAATGCACTACAACATGATTTCTGTACCATTGGGGTGCGTTACAGGTGTTCTACAGTATAAATGGTTGCAATTTCATTTTCGCGATCGTTAATATTATCTAACACATTTTCCGTTTATTTGACTGAGTTCTTTAAGTCCCCCTTGTAAAAAAAAATTACTGCTTAGCCTGGTATAAGATATGTGTTATATATATTCTAAATTATTGTTAATGAAATGTTTTGTTTAATTAAAGCGTTTATCTTTTTTTTATGCTATGTGAACGACGTCACGAGTAACAGCTAGTTTTCACTAAAACACCAACATAAAGAATAGTTTTAGTGAAAACCGCAAATCAATCGACCAGTTTTTCCGTTTTGTATGTTTATTTGAAATTTTGGACCCTAAATTTTAATGGCGGCTATCTCCTTTGGAAAACATTGGGACCCTTGGTTTCCCATTTAATATTGTTTGTCTTGATGTATACTCCTCTTTTAATGTAAAAACAACTGTTGATACATTTATATATAACCATTATATAATGCTACAAATTCACCCCGTCTCGGATACAATTCACAATTTAACATCATGCCTGATTATGGTATGTTTATTTTTGGCAAAAGATCAATTTTGAAATCATATAGATAAACTTTTTGGAACGATAAACCCTTTTAACAATTATATATATGTAATATTAGGCTTACATTAAGAGCAGCATGCTCATTTTTTCTTAGGGAAATTAAAAAATGACGTCAAATAGTATCAGTTTCTTGCTTTGAGCAGCTGAGATATTATCGCGAAAAGCAATCGAATGCGATTTGTTCTAATTCTAAGACACCTGTGATGAAGGAATCGTCGATGGGTGGAATGGATTTTTGCCAAGCCGCCAAATTTTGAAATTCTTTGAAAGAAAATATAAAAATTCCACATACAGACAGTTTGATATTTTTCTCGCTCCAAAAAATTTACTACAAACTGAGATTTCGGGGTGCCAGATACTCTGACGAAAATTTTCCATTTTACTCTTAGTGTTAAATGTGTTGTTAGGTGCGTTCGTAATTACACTATTATGGCCAAAGGTGACCGGCCACTTGCGATTTTAGACGTTTGGTTAAATATCTAGATATATATATATAAGATATTATCCTGAAACAGTACAAGTCATATATTTCCGTTAAGATTTTTTCACGAAATCCCATAGAGGGCAATCAACTAACTGAAAAAGAACGAAGATCTTTTACATAATCCTGTCAAAACCAATGTACCAAAAGCGTCTAAACTGCAGATTATGATTATGTGGCTTATTTTAATAAACTGGGTTCATTTTTATGAGGATGTCATGTATACTCGTACAAAAATTAATGTTTTTGTAAAATTCCCAAGTTTTTTTCATATAATTTGCGAGTTTTCAATATAAATTTTTTTCGTTTCAGAAAATATTACAAATGATATTGTATGTAATATCCTGTAACCAGAATAAAAAATAATAAAAATTGTAGGAAAAATGAGCAGGTTTACAAAATAATGTTTCACTGCGTATGCATCACCACAATCAAAATGCAATTTGCATAATATGTTAGATAAATGTATAGAGTAACTTTTGTAAAAGCCTCAAAAACATAGCTTGAAAATTCTGAAAATAATCGTCCACAGAATAAATTCCAAATCCGTTATTCCCAAAATGAAGCAAAAAGATGAGGGGTTGTATACAGTGGACTCTCTCTAATCTGAACACTCATGGGACCGACCAAAAAACTTCAGATTATCGGGGTGTTCAGTATAGAGGAAGTTTGGAAATGCATTATACTATTACTAAGGTAGAGGGTGACAGAGCCAGTAATTGATCAAATAAGGTCGGTACTACAGGGGTATTATTATATTTTCTTTTTTTTTCTAAGCTTTAGAAGTAAACTAATATGATTGCTAGAAACCTTAATGATTGTTTTATCATGGGCAAAAAAAAAAAAAAAAAAAAAAAAAAAAATTGCTGAAATTAAATAGCAACAAAATTATAAGCAAATAGTTTCTTTACCATTTTCATGTAATTGATCAATCGAAAATTCAAAAATTAATCTTTAAAATATGCTTAAGATGTGATTAACAATAATTCATATAAAATTATTATTTGAAATATTCAAGATGGAAGTTAACTTATCGTAATTGTCTCCAACTAATAAAAAAATAATAAAATAATAATAAAAAAAGAAAAGAAAATGCAGTTTCTAATTTTAAAAAAATCATAAAATGGCTTCTCTAGGAATTAGCTGACAACAATGTCACAACAAGTGTTCCAACATTTAATTGAAGATTTTATTTGACGTATTCAAACAAATTGCAGCTTCAAGTACATGCTTACAATCTAGCAGTGATTTTGCCTCTTATTTTTTATATCGAGTTCGTTGAAATTTTTTATTTTTCTTTAACAGTTTCTGCGAATTTCCATGATGGAAATTTGAATTCGGATTACAAACACATGTTCAGTTTACAGAGAGGTGTGGTAGAAATTGGGACTAAAACTAGCGTTCATAATAGTGGGGTGTTCAGATTAGAGAGTGTTCAGAATACAGAGAGTTCTTTTTTTATTAAGTCTATGAAGTATCGCCGGGACCGATGGAATGTGCTCATAATACTGTGGTGTTCAGATTAGAGAGTGTTCAGATAGAGAAAGTCCACTGTACTAAGTAGTACACGCAATATTGTGTAAGCTATATTGACACTAATCAATGAATATATGGATATATTTTTTTAAAGTCAAATAATGGGGGAAAATGCTACGAGGAGAAATTTTTTGAAATTACATGGCCTATTGCTATTGTTTTCTATTTTTAAAAATAATTTCGATCAATATAAGATAAACTAATAAATTTAGTGTCGAAATCCTCCATGAAAGAGGTAATCTTTAAACATATCAAAACAGAACAAGATACAAAAATTTATCAATTCAGGAATGTGAAATATTAGCAAATGAGTTTTTAACCAGCATTTTCAAATTAGAAATAGAAACTACAGTCGAACCTCTATATAACGAAACTCCATGTATCGAATTTCTCCATATAACGAATTTTTAGTAAGAACGGTCCCCTTTTCGCATGATTACATTAAAAACAGACTCTATATAGCGAAATATCTATCTCCATATAATGAATTTTTTCATAAATTGATCTTAATTTATTCAGTTTTAAAAAAGCTTCGAAATCATATGGAATCAATTTTCCATCACTTATTTTTGATTTATCGTTCAGTGGAGAGGTTTTTTTTTTATATAAATATTACTTCTCTCCTTATTCTTAAAATCTAACAAGTTCATCCCACCTCCCACACACCTGTCAACATCCTTCTCAAAACACAGTCAATTGAATTGTTACACATATAAGAGAGGAATCAATGAGAGCACATAAGAGAGACCTTCAAATGGAGGAAAATATCAACTACAATTTTTCATTCCTTGCTAAAATTTGAGAATTTTTTTTGAGAGCGTAACAATTGTAATTTTAAAATCAAAACAACAAAAAATTACAGATTTCTTCCTCTGAAATTTATGTAAGTCTTCCTTATTTGATTTTCATTAAGCTTTCAAATAAATGTCTTTTCTCTTTTTTGAAACTGCTTAAATAAGTAAGAAATAAAATGTTAGGTTAATATATACTTTTAAACATTTCAAATTCTTAATTAAAAAGATCAAAAATAATATTTGTTCAAAATTTACACATTAAATACTATTTTTAACATCATACTCTATACATCGAATTTTTCTATATAACGAATTTTTTACTGGAACGATGGATTTCGTTATATAGAGGCTCGACTGTATACTTTTTTTTCTGTCAGTGGGTTGAAGCCTCTTGAATCTCCCCCTCCATTTTATGTTAATTTAAAACACATGAACAAAAAAGAAAAATACAAAAAAAAAAAAAAAAAAAAAAAAAATTGACAATCACGAGTGGAAGGGGGGGGGGGGGGGAGATTAAGATGAGACAACATCCCTCTTCTCCTGATGAAACTTTCTTGCTTTCTTTTTCTTTTAGTATTTGAAATTGTTTTTTTATTCACTGGAGCCACAATTTACAAAACTTTTTCTTCAAAAAGTGATAGCAATAACATTAAAAAAGATAAAAATAAAATAAAAGCATTAGGACGTATGTGCCCCACCCGCTGTCGATTGATTTACTGATCTTTACTTGGTCCATTGGTTTTCAGAAATGTAGGAAAAATAAATTTTACGAATCTCTTCAAAATCATCAAAGATAAAAAATCTAGTTAATAAAATTTTAAAATCAAAATCTAGAGAAAAGTAACCCCCTCCCCTTGCTTTTCCTTGTCGGAATCTAAAAGAAAAAAAAATAGAAACACTTTTAAGAATGTAAAAATATATGAAAGCCCAAAATATTAGCAACATGATCATTTTTTTTCTCAACCCTCCGAGCGTCTTGCAAATGGGTAAAATTGTAATGTTGTTTTCGCTGCATTTTGTTTTAAATGCTAACAAAATATGATTCTTTCAATATTATATAAAAAAAAAACATAATAATAAATGTAAATGTAACCCTTGAGAAAATTAATCATTCTCGAATGCATTGAAAATACATTAAATCTATAGAATTATATTATCTTAAATATTGCTTATATTGCAGTGAAACCTGGAGCTTAGTGTACGGAATATTTCGTTCCAAAAGTTCCAAACATTTAGAGGGTAAGCAGTGACGTCAAATGGTATCAGTTTCTAGTTTTGAAAAGCAAAGTTATTATCGCGAAAAGCAATCGAATGTGATCGGTTCTGACTCGCAGACACCCGTAATGAAGGAACCGTCGATGGATGGAATGGATTTTTGCCGAGCCGCCAAATTTTGCAATTTCTGCGCAAAGATATTGATTTATTTACTTGGAATTACTTTTGAACACCTACGAAGGTGAGATGGAATCTCTTGAGCAAAGTGAACGAGGATAGAATATTATTAAATGTTATTTTCTCTAATACAGCACAACGACCGATATAAAGTGGTGGCGTTTCTGGGCATCTTGACCCAAAGCTAGATTGTTTTTTTCCTTGAGTATTTTTGTGGAATAAGCTAATAATTAGAACAAAGATTTGTGTAACTAAATAACTGTGGAGTTTATATCGTTTGAAATACAGAGTTTTATGATACCATATAGTGTAATTTTTTGGAACGTCAGAGCAAACTCCGATTGATTTCGTGCTTTTATTGGAGGGAATAATCCATATAAATAAACGAAGGTTTTTGTGTGAATATGTATGTGTTTGTTTACCTTTGCTTGGAAATTTATCGCACACAGAGATATGTAAATTTGAATCCGTATGGAAGACACGGTAAGGTCGATTTGAATAAAGATAGGAGGTATAAATTCCATTCAAGTGCACCTTAGTCGTAGTTTTATATTATTATTATTATTATTATTATTATTATTATTATTATTATTATTATTATTATTATCATTATCATTATTATTATTATTATTATTATTATTATTATTATTATTATTATTATTATTATTATTATTATTGAACGGAGTTTTTCGGCGATTTTGGCCTCTCGTAAAAAAGCAATACAAATTCAATCGTTTTCCATAATACAGTAAATTTTGTCTTTTTATCAGTGAAGTTTATTTTGAATTTTTGGCAATATTTATAATTTCTCATTTTACCAAAAACAATAAGATTTTTATCTTTCCTTTTTTAATAATCAATCAGTTCTTTTCAAATATCTTATTTACAAAATCTTATATTTTGTATCCTTGTATAGATAATCTTTCGGGAATCGATTAAAAAATGCCTGAAATAATTTTTAAGATAATAATAATTAAAGAAAACAAGGAAGATTTTTCTCTAAAACATTCCAAATCCCACAGAGAGAAAAAATAGTTGCAGAATTACAACTACTGCTATGACGATGCTTGTGACCACGTATTCGGAATCTTTTAAATATTATTACCGTGTGTTAAATTAAATGCACACATTATACATACAGTATACATAATCCATAGGCAGTGGTTACATTAAAATCACTTTATTAAATAGAATAACTCACTAGCAGCTCACTGCCGCATTATCGTCTGCACATATCTCAAACACAACTTTAGAATAAAAACAGAAAAAGCACTTCACTTCACTTCAGTTTCTGGACACTGAGATTTTAATTATAGGTTGCGCGGTATATCTGGGTATATGGAAGATACCGGGGCCCTTTGAAATGTTTTACATTCAATAATAACTCTTTTTTTTTACTAAGTACACTAATTACACAAATAAATACAAAAGGTCACTATATATGCTTACTTAAATATAATAATTGGAAGACTCACACACATATATATATATATACATTTATCTTTTTTTTAAGTACCATGGGTTTCAGGCATAGGTAAAATACATATTTTACTAATCGATCTTTTAAAAATTCCATTCTGAGTTTTTACCTGAACTACGCGAATTTTCTTATCATTACCGTAATATTCTTCAATAATTCTGCCTAATGGCTACTTATTGGTTGATATATTTTCCTCAATTAACAACACTAGATCTTCTACTTTTTACATTATCCTTTTCAAATCTCCACTTACCCCTCTGTTGTAATTCACTGAAATAATTATGATGCCATTTGCGCCAAAAAAGTTGTACAATTTTAGTTATTCTTTGCCATTTTTTTAGGCGATTTTCTTTTATATTGGTTAAACCAGGCTCAATAATGACATTTAATGGTCTGTTAATAAGAGAATGAGCTGGAGTTAGGACTCCAAAATCATTGGCATCATCTGATAATGGGCTCAGAGGCCTCGAATTTAATATTCCCTCTGTTTGTATCACTACTGTAAGAAATTCCTCATAAGTGAGGTTAGCACTTCCCACAATTTTCTTAAAATGAAATTTAAAGGATTTTATTGCGGTCTGCCAAAGACCCCCGAAATTGGATGATCTGGGGAAATAAATTTCCACTCAATGCCTTCACTAGACAAATATGCTGCTAATTTCTCATCAGGTTTTCTTATTAATTCATAAAAGACCCTAAGATTTTTATCTGTCCCAATAAAAGTTTTCGCATTATCAGAATACAATTTGGACATTTACCTCTGCGTGCGATGAATCTTTTCAGTGCCGCAATAAATGATTCGGAGCTTAAATCTGAGACAATTTCTATATGTATGGCCTTAAATACAAAACAAACAAAAATACAAATATAAATTTTTTGTAAGATGGTCCTACGTGCATAACCAATTTTGAACATAAATGGCCCACACAGGTCAAATATTAAAGCAATAGTCCAATTGGACTCTATCCCTGGGCAAATCGCGCCCATCAATTGATTTGCAATAACTGCTTTAGCTTTAAAACATGGAATGCATTGATGAACCACCTTTCGACACATTGCACGACCATTTATTGGCCAAAATTGATCTCTTACTAATGATAGTAAAGTTGACGCACCAATATGCAAATATTTCTTATGATAATAATTTATGCCAATTACAGTAAAATTATTACTCTTTGGTAAAATAGCCGGGTGCTTTTTCAAAAAATTTAAATTACTATTATCTAACCTGCCACCAACCCTTAAAATTCCAAATTCACCTAAGTAAGAGTTGAGGCCTTTTAACTTGCTAATCGCACTTACCGATCCTTTAGTATGGAGTTATATCTGCGCTGAACTCTTCATTTTGTACTGATTTAACTAAATGTGTCTCTGCGGCTCAACACTCAGGAATGAGCACTGTTCTCCTTCCTCACCAAATCGCACAACTACCAAAAATAATGTCTCCAACTTATCCACTCCTAACCAGAACAATCTTCCTACACGTACAGATACCACACAAATAACCTCTTCACAAACATCAGCAATGCAAACAACCAAGGACTTCGACTGTACCACCCCTGAACACAGAAGAACTATCCTCATTAAAGATATAAAATCAGGTGCTAGCAGAATGACAGGAGTCGAAATCCAACAAAAATTAACAGAAGCCCATATATCTTGCCCGGCATCAATCATTTCCAAAACCACCCCCTATAGGTTGCATTTAGAAATTGAATGCACAACCGAAAAAAATAAGAACAATCTCATTAGAGATCTCCAAGTTCATAGAGAACTGAACAGGCTTTTTACTTTTACAACTAAACCAGTGGAAAAGCAGAAAATGATATTACTTGGAGTCCCGTCAAATTATGACGAAGAAACTATAACAGACTCAATTACAGCTCAATATAATGCTCATAAGGATGAGCTTATATACATAAGAAGAACAGAGGGTAGGTCACGAGGACTGTCCAACTGGATAGTAGTAATGCCTATCCCTCTGGCGCGTATTATCATCTTGGACGGCGGTCTCCTCGTTGGATTTAAGCACTGTCATCTTCGCCCGCATACACACATACAGCGATGTAGAAAATGTCAGTTCTTTGACCACAACGAGAAGCATTGCCCCAACAGAACCTTCTGTGAAACCTGTGGGCAAGATCACCCCTCAAATGACTGCCAGAACGCACCCTTCTGCATTAACTGCAAGGATTCAAACAGGCTTCACCAAACAAGTTTTAACACCAAACATAAGGCTTCTGATCCTGCATGCGAGACTTTTAGACAGGCCTACAACATTGAGAGAGAAAGGCTAAACAACATATTCATGCCAATTCGCAGAGAGCATCTACCACCTTCGCAGCCGAACTATCCTGAGTATGACTACGAGCCAAATCATCATCCATTAAATCACCTAAGTGAGCCTCTACCACCATCTTCAGGACATTACCAACATCTTTGGTCCAATGAAGACACTCCCAACAGTCATCACCGTGCAGGCCAAAGAGGTAGGCACTTTTAAACAAAGCTTAACATTTTCTTTTTATTATTATTCTCCTATTGGTTCTTTCCCCCAGTTTTTATTAATATTGCAAACAATAATTTTAACATTTAAACATGATGGCTTCTTCTCAGGATCTCTCTAAAAAATTCTCACCCTCTCTCCCTTTTGGCAATATCAAATTTGTGCAAATTAATTTGAATCACTGTAAATCAGCCAATGTATCCCTGAAGGATTTTATGATTACTACTGGAGTGGATATTGCATTGCTGCAGGATGCTTACTGTAACAATGGCAAAGTTTCGGACATTCCGTCGTCTTGGCCAATATTTTCATCAAAAGCAAATACAGCTCACGTGGTCGTCAAGAACACAAACATAAATTACACACACCTTTACACGGGTCAACATTGCGCTTTCATAACCATTACTGCTAAGGAGGGTCAGCTGATAGTTGGCTCGACATATGCGGCCCCACGTTTAGATTTTGAAGAAACCCTCGAGGAGTGGGAACATCTTATCACACAAAGGCGATACTTCATTTGTGGTGGGGACTTTAACGCGCAATCGACCCTATGGGGTTATGTGCGGTCCAATGCCCGTGAAGATCCCTTCATTGAATTTCTAATTAAAAACAATCTAGCTATATCAAATATAGATAACACAACACACACATACGTTAAGGAAGATAGTACAGGCAGAGTGGTGGCCAGGGACTTCCCGGATCACACTCTGGTCAACCCTCTGGCCAATCACAAAATTCGCAATTGGCAAGTTTCAGATATTCATAGCGATTCAGATCACAAATACATTACTTTTAGCTTCGAAATTACACCTCTATACACTATACAGCGCAGATTTAATACCACTCGAGGTAATCTACGCAAGTTTACACAAATAATCAAAACACAAAAATCACTCCTCAGCCAACATCTAAAGGATGTTACTGATGCATCAAAACTTAATAACTTCACAGATCTCTTAATAAGCACGATGCAGATCGCAGCCAAAGCATCCTTTAGATACAAGAAAACACACAGGACTGTCAATTTCTCTTTCTGGACGGCAGACTTCCGCACAAAACGTAACCAACTTACAGCGTTAAGGAGGAAGTTGAAATCACTTCGACCAACACAAGAGGATACGGACAACTTTCGAGCACTAGCAGCAAGCTACAAACTGTTGGCGGCAAAATATAAACGCAGTGTTCTTGACGCCAAGAATCAAGCATGGCGGAAATTCTGAAGCAATCAAACCGATCCTTACGGAATCGCGCAAAAATTCTTCACGGATAAATTTTTTAAGCCAGAGGAAATTAAGCTTGAACTGCCTTCGTCTAGGGCGTCAAAACAGCACAATATGGAGTATTTAACAAAAGAACTATTTGGACCTTCGGCATATCCTAATAACAATAACGATGACCTAACTTTTAATGCACTAGACGATCTTCCTTTTTCAAAAGCAGAGCTATCATCAGCATTAATGAAGTTTGATGACAAAAAAGCTCCAGGCCCTGACAGTATAGATTTTCGCATCTTAAAGTTAACGTTCAAAATTATTCCAAATCTTTTTACGAGATGGGCAAATCTTTGTCTATCATACAAATATTTCCCCCTCACTCTGAGACAGGGAGAGGTAGTATATTTCCAGAAGCAAGGGAAAGATCCCTCTGAACCTAGTGCATATAGACCAATCTGCCTTCTTCCAACGTTAGGCAAACTACTAGAAAAACTACTAGTAACACGATTAGTACATTTCTTAGAATCACACAATATCTTACACCACAGGCAATATGGGTTCAGAGAGGGCAGATCTTGTGAAAAAGCTTTGTTTGACATAATGTCCTCCGTTGCCATCAGTCAAGACTCTGGACTCTACAACTCCCTAGTCTCTCTCGACATCAAAGGTGCATTTGATAACGTGGAGTGGCGGGACATTTTACTCCAGCTGATTGCAATCAACTGCCCGGGAAATATAGCTGGAACAATCGGCTCATATCTTCTCTTAGAAGCATTTTAATTAACTGGGGCACTGGCACATCAGTGCACCAACTAGAAAAAGGCTGCCCTCAAGGGTCCTGCCTTGGACCAATACTTTGGTTGCTTATAGCAAACGTATTTTTAATAGAACTCCATAAATTAGGCTTCTTGCTATTTGCCTTTGCCGATGATTTCAGTTTTATTTTCACGGGTCGCCGGCGCCTAGACCTTGAAATTGCGGCACGTCAAGCACTCCCTGTTTTCCTTCAGCTGCTAACCGACCTTCACCTCCAGCTCTCACCAGGAAAATCTCAAGCACTGACATTCGACAAACCCATAAATCTGAAACGCAACCCCGTAATGCGAATTAATGGACGCAGCTTGAAGCACGTGAAACACATGAAATTACTAGGAATTACAATAGACAAACATCGGAGCTGGATGGAACATATTAACGCAATAAAATTACGCTTAGTAACGCTTCACAATAATAGCTGTAAATTAACATCGAAATCTTGGGGCATTAAGCCCAACATGCTAAAAATATGGTACCAGACAATTGTTGAACGGATTATCTTTTACGGCGTGGGCGTCTGGGGAGGAAACCTCACTAATAGAGTGAAGAACAAACTTCCCTTGTTACAAAGTATGTTCCTCCTACGTATGGGGAGGGGGTATAAAACAATCTCCACAGACGCGCTCACTGTACTTACAGGTATCCCTCCCATAAAATTGACACTTAATTATGAATATATTAAAAACAGAATCCTCCACCTCGATCACAAAGAAACACAGTACGCACACTTTCCACAAACAGATATACAAAGGAAAGTTAGCAGCTGGTTCCTGCATCCTGCAAAAGAAACATCACATCTGCAAGTCAATCCCTCTAAACATACATTTGTACCCTCAAGAGTCCCAATCGTTTACACTGATGGATCCCGCACGGAATCGGGCGTAGCCTCAGCATTTTGCGTCATGCGGAATGATGAGGTGATCCATGGGCTTGTAGAATTGGGGATGATAACACTGCATTCCAAGCAGAACTTTTTGCGATTCTGCGGGCTCTTGATTGGATCTCTTTCCAACCAACTTCCTTCACCAGGCTGTACAGTGATAGTCTTTCAAGCCTACAGGCAATCTTCGCGCATAGAATTAAGAACCCTTTAGTTCTCGACATAAAAATTAAGTTGCTCTCTCTCGTTCGCAAAGTCGCCCTGGGCCACGTGTCGGCCCACATTGGCATTGAGGGCAATGAGCGGGCTGACAGGTTGGCGAAAGAAGCAACGGCAAAAACATCCATAGATTTTACTCTCCCTCTTCCCCCCTCACACATTCGCAATAAGTTGGATCTAAAAATCTTACCAGAGTGGCAAAATTATTGGGATGTCGCTACCAAAGGTAGACACACTTACAATCTCATACCTGTAGTGTCTAGAGAAATGTATTTTCTCTCACCAGCCACAACAGCATTCCTCTCTGGTCATGGGCCCTTCAAAGCCTATTTGAAACGTTTCCATCGAGCTGCCAATCACTTTTGCGAGTGCGGCGAGATAGGCACCCCTGAGCATAGTTACTATCACTGCACGCTTACCCAAGCCTGGCATATTAAACGTCCCTCCTTCCTTCCCAAAAACTGGCTATCTAATATTTTATCTAGACCCCTTCTTATAGGCAAATTAAATAGGATTTTTATTTTCCAAATGGAACTAATGAATCTCACCTCATAGGCCTGCATGGTGCACCAACCTACTGTTCCTATGCAACTTCGGTCAATAGCATCACCTACTCTGCTGGTCCGCCCCTTGTCGCGAGGGAGCAGCCTGTGCTCCGGCGGATGAAGCTTGTTTTGTACATAAAATATTTTTTCTTTCTTTTTCTTTTTTCTTATTCATTTTTTTTCATTTTTTTTTTTTTTTTTTATTAATTGTAAACGAATTCTCGCGTGTCGGGGAGCACTCCGGGTGGGGTTAATAGAGTCTACACCGGACCTTTGAGGTCTGGTGATTCTGCCCCACTTAGGCAATAAATAAATAAATAAATGTGTCTCTGCAATGTCCAATTCTGACGTACTCAACGGTCCATTACATCTGTACAGAGGATTTCTTACATTCATCACAAATCTGAAAATATAACTAAGAATACGCACAATCGTTAAATAATTATTACTAAGATTAATCAAGTTATTTACAAAACAATTCTCGGTAATATTACAGTTTAATACATTAAATTCATTAAAGGTTTTAACATTAATTTTGAGCTCTTTGTTGAACTCCTCATTTGTTTCTTCTACGGTTATTGAACGTTGAGGATAATCACTGTTCTGTAGAAATGAAGATATACCTTCCACCCCAAGTCACAGTCTATAAGTTTGTCAGGATCCATACCTCGGGAAAATTTGTCAGCAGAATTTTTTCTGAGCAAATATGAGGCCATTGTTCAGCACTAGAGTTTTCTTGAATGTTAGCCACTCGGTTTTGAGCAAATTGCTTAAGGTCGATAGGTTCTTTTTGAATCCATGCTAACACAATCATTGAATCTGACCAAAGGAAAACATTAGTCACTATTACTTTCATGGATGATAATACTCTGTTTGCCAGTTTGGTTAACAACACTGCTACACTGGCGATTGTTGACAATAATTCTCGCTTGGCATAGAAATTACTCAATCCCACTTTAATTCGAAATTTGAAACAATTATCTCTTGGGTTCCACGAAATCCTTAACGTTTTAGTTTCAATTTAATTTTCAAAATTATACCCTTCTTCATATGTCAGCGAAAGATATTTATCACTTGTACACCACTTATGGAGTCTCATACCTGCTTTATGCATAATCGCTATGAGCTGCCGCTGCAACTCTTTGGCTTCCTCAAGCGTTGGTGCACCGCCCAAAATATCATCCATGTAAATATTTTCACGAAGAACTGATGCTGCCATAGGATAATATCTCCTTCATCAATCGATAGTTGGTTGAGAGTTTTCATTGCTAAATAAGGCGCACTAACCGTACCGTATGTAACGGTCTGTAGTTCAAAAATTTTAGGCTCTTCCTCGAAATTATCGTTCCACAAAATTCTCTGCAATGGGTGCTGACTAGGATCAATGTTTATCATTCGATACAGCATTTGGACATCCGCAATTAGACAATAATTTCAGTTTTGAAAAACTGGTGATAAAAGATTAAAAATTCTACAAAAAACAATGAGAAAATGGGCATTATTTGAAAGCTTTTTCAAAAATATTGATCGATTAAGAGGTTAAACAAATACTTCTTTTTTCCAGCAAAACATAAATTAACCCCTTAGCGACGGGAGCCTTTTACGAAATTTTTAATATTTTGTCACCAGTTTTTAAAAACAGAAATTTGTGCCTTATTAAATCTAAAAAATACTCTGAATAAATAAGGCAAATTTCACAGTAAAATTTTACTGGTGGGGATAAAGAAGGATTCTTAAGCCTTTTGGCGACACGTATACGTGTCGCTCGTCCCCAAAAGGTTAACGAAATGACAAATACTCTTAAAACAAATTAGAAAAAACCTGAACTTATATTTTTATGGGCAGATTCAATTATTCATGCGATGTTAACCAATAAACATATATGTATCTAAAGAGAAATATTAATCTTTTTATGAGGCTAGGACCGGGTGTAAAATATTTTACGTTTATGATTGATAGGAATTCTGTAAAAGTCATGGAAAAAAAATTGGCATTATTTAAAAAAAAAAATTCAAAAATATTGATCAGCTAAGTGGTTGAATAAATACAGTCAACTCTCGTTAATTCGAACTCGTCGGGACCAGAACAAATGTTCGAATTATGGAAAGTATGAAATGAGAACATTCTAAATATGGTACTATTTTCAAAGGAATTAATGTTATAGTGTTTTTTAAATTTATTATGTCTGTTATCATCAGAATATGACTTAATATTAAATTAGAATGTATAAATACATAAACTAATTAAAAGATTAGAAACAAGCACAATGGAACAAAAATTTAAAGCGTCACTCATGGACAGACGAGACACTAAGAAAGTGGATATCAAATGCATTGGATTATATATATACTTGTTCGGAACAATTTTCACAAAACTCAAAGAAAGAAAATTATTCAAATGATCTGAAATCCGTGAGAAAGAAAAGAAAAATGAAAAATTGGAATTCTAGTTAGTTCGAATTAAACGAAGTCAAGAGAAAATGAGTTCGAATTAATGAAATTTTTTAACGTTATTCTGCCATTGAAAATTTCGGGACTTCATGTTTAGTTTGAATTAAGCGAAGATCCGAATTATTCAATTTCGAATTAACGAGAGTCGACTATACTTCCTTTTTTTCCCAGCAAAAAACAAATTAACGAAGTGACAAATACTCTTAAAACAAAATAGAAAAAAAAATCCGAATCTAATATTTTTATGAGCAGTTTCAATTATTTATGCGATGTTAACCAATAAACATGAGTGTATCTAAAGCGAAATAATAATCCTTTTATGATGCCAGGAAGAAGTGTAAAATATTTTACGTTTATGATTGTTATGAATTCTGATCACTTAAAATATATCACAAAGTAAACAGGATCTCTTGCCTTTTTTGGTGTTTTTTATACCTTGAGGGTGAATTCTTCTCTTGAGCCAATTCCAAGAATGCTGTTAGCAAAAACAATTACTGTCGGTCTGATTGTTAACAACCAAAATGGAATATAAGTAATGAGAATATAAATTAAAATTAATGATTTTTTGATACATTTATGTCATAAGCTATGTCCAGAAATAGTTCTTGAGGCTTTTTAAAATGCACCACACTTCCGCTATTATACGTTACAATGGATATTGCATTTATAAAAAAATTTCATGATATTGATACTGGATTTATTTAAAAGTTACTTAGTTAGTTTTAATTGTAATTTTGATTTTTAATACTGTTGAATTTTTTAAACTAAAGAAGTTTTTATTGAAAGAAATTCATGTAATTAATTAATCAATAATTTGTTAATAATGAATTGGTTGCATTTATAAATACTTACTTATAATTGAAGTAAAACAATATAAATTAAAATTTTGATTCTTTATGTCATAAGCTATGTTTAGAAATAGTTCTTGAGGCTTTTTTAAATGCACCACACTTCTGCGCTTATACGTTACAATGGATATTCATTTATAAATAATTTTTATTAAATCGATTCTGGATTTATTTAAGAGTTACTTAGTTTTATTGTGATTTTGCTTTTTTGGTATTGTTGAATTGGATAAACCAAACAAGTTTTTATTGAAAGGAATTTATGTGGTTAATCGATAATTAGTTAATAATGAATTGATTGCATTTATAGGCACTTACTTAAAATTAAAGAAGTAAAACTTAATATAAATTAAAATTTTGATTCATTTGTGTCATAAACTGTATCTAGAAATAGTTCTTGAGGCTTTTTAAAATGCACCACACTTCTACTATTATACGTTACAATGGATATTCATTTATAAATAATTTTCATTATATTGATTCTGGATTCATTTAAGAGTTACTTAGTTAGTTTTAATTGTAATTTTGATTTTTTGATATTGTTAAATTGTACAATCTAAAGAAGTTATTATTGAAAGGGATTTATGCAATGAGATATAGATAATTAGTTAATAATGAGTTGATTGAAATTACAAGTACTTACTTATAATTAAAGAAAAAAAAACTTAATATAAATTAAAATTAATGATTTTTTTTATTCATTTATGTCATAAGCTATGTCCAGAAATAGTTCTTGAGGCTTTTTAAAATACACCACACTTCTGCTTTTATACGTTACAATGAATATTCATTTATAAATAATTTTCATTATATTGATTCTGGATTTATTTAAGAGTTACTTAGTTTTATTGTGATTTTGATTTTTGGGTATTGTTGAATTGGATAAACTAAACAAGTTTTTATTGAAAGGTATTCATGTAATGATGAATGGATAATTAGTTAAGATGAAGTAATTACTTATCCTTAAAATAAAGAAGAAAATCTTCATTAATTACCTTAATGGGGATTAAACATTGACGAACTGCAAATTTATATTATAAAATACTAATGGGTAACGGCTAGTTAAAAATATCAATATATTTGTTACGAGTATATATTTATTCTTGGATTTGATTCACATTTTACAAGAAAACTTTATTTGTTTATTAATTATTTTTAATTTATTTGATTATGGAACATCTCCAACAGTGTGAGCTACGTATTTTAAAGAGAGTGGCATTGTTCGAAAACTTCTATTTCAAGTGTCATGAAAAGAATAGGAGTTATCCGCATTAGTCTTGAGACAAATATTACGAGGGACCACAAACAATAGTTTAAAATCACTATAAAACATCTCCAAAAATGCATCAATCAATATATCAATGCTTATAATATGCACGCATTTATCAAAAGGTCTAGAAGCAAGTTTATTTATTCTAGAAGCATCTAAATTAATTTAAAGGCTCCATTAGTGTCTCCTACGGGCTACAGGCGACATCAGGAATGTGGAGGTTATACTCCCGAATCCAACAGTTATGAAATATCCGCAGTAGAAAGTAGGGTTGCCTGTTTGACCTCCATTTTTAATCAGAAATTTCGAGTTCATACTAAATATTAAGAATAGTATTTTTTACTTCATTTAATGAGATACACATAGTAATTACGTAAAGTTAAAATCATCTTTTGGACTACTGGTATAGTGATTTGAAATTTTGGCATAAAAATGGAGGCCAAATTGCAACCCTGGTGGAAAGTTGCAATAATTTCGCAATTTAATCAAACTACATATTCTTTTAGACATTGACATAAATAGATGCTGTTTCAATTTTCACTTCGGTCACTCCTCAACAGGATTTGCGGGAGAAAGATTGTTCGAGGGGAGATTACACATATCAGACCTAAAATTTAGTCAGCGCAGTCTGCAGTATATTAACTCCATTCTTATAACTCTCAATCACTTTTGCCAAAATCGCTCATTTTCGATGCCAACTTTTCATTGCGGGACCGATTACGAAATTTTCTCTTGTGCCTTTGCGATTCGCATTACAGATGTATCTTATTTTTTTCCGTATAGAAATACACCAAATTTAATATTTGGGTTAGAGGTCTGCACGGGCCGGGCCGGCGGAATCGTTTCGAATTCTTTAACGGGCCGGGCCGGCAGATTTAGAATAGTTTTTTCAACGGGCCAGGCCGGGCCGACAAACAACATAAACGGGCCGGGCCGGGCCGATAAAAAAATTTTCGGGCCTGGATTTAAGGAGAAATGATAAAATATGAGCTATTTTCAACGAAAATGGTTTTAACGAGAATAAGTATAAATGTGGCCATACTAGTTTGACAGCATCAATATAAAAATGCACAGTGTATCGGCATCGGAGAATTACATTATGTGTAACCCGTTTTAATATTTTTTTAGCTGTCTCATGCCGGTCCGAGATCACGCTTGCATTATTTTTTTACATATAGACTGGCCGGACCGGTACTAGACTTAATTATTGGCAGAAAACATGATTTGTAAAATTATTAACAGCGATAAAGAACTTATGTTAGCTTAGTCTTCGGATATATACTTCTTAATGATTTTTAAGTTAATTTCTCAATAATGCGAAAGTTTGACGCATTTTCTGATTGATTTTAAATTGTAAAAGTATAAAAGTGATAAGCCTAACTATTGAAGGGATTTGGAATCGAATAGCGTTTTTCATTTTTGGTAAATAAAATGCTTGTATAACCTTGTTGAGATATAATAGTTTCTCAAATGATTGCAGGTTTTTCTCCCTTCACTTGCTATTGCTTCCGGAAATTCTATTCAAAACGCTAATTAAGACAGTATTTCATTTGTTTGAAGTATTCTTAAATTGCTTGTATCAAAAAATGGATAACGCCATTCGATTATATAATTTCTGAATAAAGATATCTGCTAATCTTATGCGTTTCTGAGAAAAAAAAATGAATTTAGAAATGTATCAGAAAGGAACTTCTTCGAATTTAAGAATGAATTTAGATTTGAAATCTATAATAAAATGATATAGAAATATATTTATAAATCTTCTTTTATTAAACAGCTTCAAAATTAACGATGTTTTTAGCTTTCTTTCTTTTTTCTTTTATTCTAAGCCATATTAATTTTTTAATGAATCTTTATTCGAATGTTGAAAGCCTAAGAATCTAAGTAATCATTAATGTTGTTAATGTGTATTTGCTGTAAAATATACTGTAAAATCATTCCATAGATATGTATGCAGTATTCTTTAAAGGAATCTTAGTTATATGATAAAAATCTGAATTTTTTAGAAATCGTAGAAATTGTAACGGGCCAAAACGGGCCGGGCCTGTTTTTGCTGATTTTTCTACGGGCCGGGCCTAAAATATAAAAACTTAAACGGGCCGGGCCGGGCCCAGCCCGAACTTTTGAGTTTTACAACGGGCCGAGCCGGGCCGAAATAACTTTCCTACGGGGCAGGCCGGGCTCGGGCCTGGAAATTACGGCCCATGCAGACCTCTAATTTGGGTTTAAGGGTGTATTTCGATTCAATCTGCTTACTTTCCGATTTATTTTTAAATTCATTTTTTGCTCTCAGATGCATCAAACTGGCAAATTGTCTTATTTAAAAAGTACACAAGGTGCCGTGATTGTCATTTTTTGATAAATGCAAAAAATATTGCAAAAAAAGCAATATAAAACGGCATTTTGAACCGGTTTTTTCGAAGCGGGAGATCTATGAACGAAAAAAGGGTCATACTGAGAAGGTAATTGTTTATAAATCAAATTCTAATGAACTGAGCGCAAAAAGACATCACACGGCACCTTATACATCTCTTTAAAAATCCTCTCAGTAAGTTTCATGTTTCTTCTCTTGAAAATGTGTCTGAAATTGTATCGGAAAATCTCGAGCTGTTGAAGGTGGAAAAGCCTTTTTTCGAATACACACTTAATGATTAAAAATGTATTTTTTGGCCAAATTTTAAATTTCTACATCCAACAAGAAGCGCTGATGTTCTATAGATCTTTTAATTCACCTCTCACTGTTAAATCCGAAAGAAAAAAAAATTAAGTTTTATAATAATAATAGCTGATGTCATTATAAGTTAATAAAATTGCGAATAACATAGAAGAAAGTTATGTGACGTAAACAGTATACTAATTTCTTATTAATTACGTATTTAATTAAGAGTTAGTTTTTGATATTGTCAATTAGGTAAATCCAAGGAGAAGATTTCGAGTAATATTTATTTGGTAAGTGATTACAAAATTAACACTTGAATATTATTGCCGTTATAAACAACTACTTATCAATGTAGCATTTTTTTTTTCTTTTTAAGCATTTTAAAGAAATTTTTAAAGCATATTTTCTTGATAGAAAATTAGATTTAACGAGACAGGGGATCTTCCTATTTATTTATATATTTTTTAATTTTCTTTTAAATACTATTCAAGGGTACGCTTTATGCATTATGGCATATATTTATCATACAAGAATCAATAAAAAAAAAAATTTTTTTAGAGAAAATTAAGGAATTTTCTTGTATATTTTAAGCGGTACAATTTTTTTTTCGAAATGATCCCATGTGCATTTCATTTAAGGTGGTCTGGTGTAATAACGCCAGGAGGGGTAATAGAGCCAAGTGCTAATATTTTGCATAATTATGAAATAATCTGGTAAATGACACCCATGTGCTCTGCGCAGAGGGGTTATGAGTCTTATAAATTGCAAAAAACAGCTTCAAATTAATTTGTTTCATTTTTAGGTCTTATTGCTTTTACAAGCAACTAAAATTAACGCTTGATCTAAAATTTGCGAGATACGTTTTATGATGTGAAGACTATTTTTTTTATCCGGAAATAATTTGTTAATTACATAAATTTGTAGTACCTTTCATGGACTTTCAAAATGTTGTTGAAGATTTTGGATATCTTCTCGAGATAATTTGTAATTTAAAATGTACAGCGCAATAACTATAACGGGGTAATAACGCCAATCCTTGGCATTAATACCCCGGTTGATTCTCTACAGTGGCCGAGCTACATCCTAAATACTGATTCAAATAAACACAGTTAAAACTGTGCAATGTTTCTAATAATTCTATTTAAGCGGTCCTTTTTAAGCAAAAAGCTCTCGATCTGATATTCTTTTGCCTCATCCCCCCCCCCCCCACACACACACACCACACCTTTATTTTTCTTACACTTTCACAAAAAATTGAACATTTTCAATAGCTTAGAATGCAATTTTTTAATTTCTAAGTTTTTAGAGTTTGTATTTTTAGAATTGGGCAATCTACATGCAATTATTCCATCTTATTTCATAGTTTTGTTTGCATGGCGTTATTACCCATATAGGTGGGTAATAACGCCAAATAGCATTGGTAAAGAAATCACGCCATTACATTTTATGAATACATATCTGTTAAATTATTTTTTTTTATATAGATAGTCAATGAGTTGCTGTATCAAATCATATATTTATTTGAAAAATACAAACTAAAACTGAGCCGTGAAAATTGGTAGAACCTTAACGTGGCGTTATTACCCCAGGGTACCTCACATTAAAATCTCCAATATTTTGTATGCGAGCTCGGTTTTTGTATACAAATAAAACTGTGCTTGATTTTTGGAAACTAACACAATAGCAAAAGAAAAATAAAGGTAGTTAAATGATGAAAATTAATAAAATTTTAAAAATATCTTTTTTCTTACTTTTTTATTCAAATATATGAAATTCAATGCACAGTTTTATTTGTATACTATAATCAAATTTCAATAAAAAATAATTGGAGATTTAAAATCTCCAATTGAGCGGCTGTGCATATTTAATGTTATCATTTTAGGGGGAACGGGGGTCTGGCAGATGATATCGTACGATATTTCTAGGGGGGAGGGGAGAGGGTTGTCTTTGGATATCGATATCATTTTTGATTCAATCAAAAAATTCTCTTTTTATTTGTAACATGGTTTTGGTTCAAAATATTTTTTGTTTTTTTAGTCGGTTATGAAAATAAAAATTTTATATTAAGATCTCTAAATTATTATAAAATTATTTTTATTCTAAAATGCGGAATACCTGTAATGTTTGACCTTTCTATTCTTCTTCAAATGTGTACGCATTTAAAATGAAGATTCGAGAAATCATATGTGACTTATATATGAAATGTAGTTTGTGTTTATTAATAAATAAAAAAAAAAGAGAAAGAATGTTGTCCATTTACTTTGTTACAAGAATTTCTATTCATCTCCCACCTCTCTTCCGTTCGGGACTTATTTTTCAATGCATTATGTAACAAAAAGCTATTATAAAATATTTTTAAATAGTAACTATCTATAAAGGCTATTTTACATAAAGATATATTTTATTGTATTTTCTTTATTTGAATCAATAAGGTATGCGAAATATAAGTGTAATTTTGTATATCACACCAAATTAAAAAAATAAATTCCTAAAAATAAAAAAAGTTTTGCACTTTTATAACGATATCGGAGAGGGGAGGGGGTTGAGGAATGATAACATATAATATCAGAAAAAGGGGTAAAGAGGTTCAATTATTACCAAAAAGATGATAATGTTTTACTTTCACAGCCCCTAAGGAATGAGCATGAATCATTTCGAAATGGTCTTTGTAACGCTTAAAATATTCAGAAAAATTCCTTCTTTTTCTCCATTTTTTTTAAAAAAATTCATTTCATGTTTGATAAATATCTACCATAATGTATATAGTACGCCTTTGGATAGAATTCAAAGTAAAATAAAAAAAAAGAAGAAAAAAGAAAAAAGAAAAAAGAAATGAGTTTGAAGGTTCTTTTTGTCTTCTTAAAGAATTCAAAATTTACACAAATCATAAGTAGTGAAATTGCTAATTACATGATTCTTGATTATCTAAACTGACTATTTACCGAAAATGAAGGGTGATTTGAGATTGATGTTGAAGACTTGTGTAATCACACAAATTATACCCTAATTTAGCTATACCGGTTTTCAAAATCGACTCTGCCGTTATATAGGAAATAGTTTTGAATTTACTGCACGTGCCGAACTGTGATAAAATGCATTTCAGCTGTATCTTACACCGTGAAAATACATTATTTCATTCCTGTTGGAATTCATATAGTGTGTGATATTAAATGCTTCCTTGACATTAACTCTTCTCTCTCCCCACCCAACCCTAAGAAAAAAAGGTGAACTTGGATCCATGTTCAATTAAATCACTTCATTAACCTTGTAAGGAAAAACAAAAAACAGGATTTTTTTCCCTATCTCCAAACATCCTGCAGGTATTATTATTATTATTATTATTATCAATATTATATCATTTCTATCTTTTTGAACGCTATCGAGCAATAAGTGTGATAGATTCTTAATATAATATTGGGGAAAAAAAAACTTCGATAGTGAGGTGATTTATCAAGTAGGTTTCTTCACATTTAGATGGTGTTTATAAGTACTTATTGCTTTTTTTTCTGTCTGTGCCTCATGGCTATATGAAGCAAATGAAGTTCCATTTTATTTATGTGTTTCGAATTTTTGCAGTGTCATCTATGATCTAAAAGAAGAAATTCCTGCACCTTTCTGTTAATTGCTGAATTAATTTTATATAGGAAAAACTATCATTAACATGAAATAAGAGTGAATTATTGAAACCTTAAAATTCTTCCACGTCATAAACATTTTTATGGAATGAAACACTGTAATATTTTTCATATTGCGTTTTGCACATAAATGTAGAAATTCGATTCATATGAAATTTGTAGTATCGAATTCTATATTTATAAAGGCAGAATCAACGCATTATTACAGATGAGACTAAGTCATTGTACACGTTTTTCATATAATCTAGTAAACGAAAGATATTCCAAAGATAACAAAAAAACTCACGAAAAAAAAAAGAAACAAAAAGATTCAGAACCAAAGCGTTTAAGTTAACTTTAAAAAGCCTACCATTTTACTTAAAAGGCAACAAAGATAATAATAATAAACAAATTAAAAATGTAAATTTTATTTAAATTACCTAATATTTTCGCCTGCAATCCCGTGGTTACCGGCAGGGAATATTTTACTTAATCAAATAATTGATTAATAAAATTAATAATAATAAATAATGGATAATTATTAATAATCCAGCAGCCAAATATTAATCAATACTATAACAATGTTATGTGGTTAACGTATGACAATTAAAAATGAAGTTTGACCAAATTCAATCCGGGGTCATTCCATTGTCACGTGCGGGACAATCAGACACCATAATTCCAGCAAAATTGTGTTATAGGGCTTAAGATTTTTTAGAAATAAGAATAAGCATATTTTTATAAGCTTATATTTGGTATAACAATGTTTGAGGCAGGGACAGAATTTTCCTAAATGGTTTTCTGATTTAGTTATTAATTAATTTGCATGTGTCACGTGCAGGACATCTGAAGTCAACTACTTGTAATTTGCTGCATGATCCAGATAACATTTCTGCTCAATTAATTTTGCAGTTTCAAAACAAAAAATACGTATTAGGAGCTAAAGGTCTAATGTTCATGAAATAAACATCATTTTTTGAAAAATAAATTTTTTAAACTGCTAAAAAAAATATAACGTATAGTGTCACGTGCGGGACATGATTGTCACGTGTGGGACATTTGCAAATGTCATTCAAGTAACCTTTTCAAAAAGACAAAAAAGAAAGAAATGCAAAAAAGAAAATACATATTATACATTTTGCAACACAAAAATATTTATTTTAACTTTATTTTTGGTACAAAATAAATGTTCAAATTGACATTTTCAAACATAAAGCAAAGTAAATGCATAAACAAAATTAAAAAAATTTCGAGAAATTTGAAACAACCTCTATTATTAGCTACACTGGGAGTTGATATCTTTTTTACCACATCTTTAAATGAATACAGAATTTTATCGGGATACTGTAGCCACTTGTAGAATTTACCACTCTTTGTCATGACAGACACTTCAACACTATCATGATTGGTGCTTGTAATTTCACCAGGATGATTAATGCCATCATATTTTACAACTACCCATTCACCTATCTTAAAAGAAGCCGGTTTCTGAAGAGATGTTTAATATAATTGCTTCTGGAGGATTCATAGCATTCTTAAAAAAAGAAAACTTTTTATTTGCATATTTGATAACATGGAAAGATTGACTTCCTGGAATGCTTTCAACATTTTCCGATTTTTTTTTCTCCCAAAATAAGACTTATTTCTTCTTCAGAGACATGGATCACTGTTGTTGCTTTGATAATTTTTTTTGCAGCATCAACAAAGTCAGCTGCACATTGTACAGTTGTACTTCTGCTCACCACTTGTTCACGGACAAGACGCTTGGCATTTCCACCAACACCGTCAACTACACGTTTCCCATGAGAGGTGGCAAAATATTTCCACGAGAAAGGCTTGCTGTATTTTTCTGATAGTTTTTGAACTACCTTTACCATGAATTTATTTTTGAATTCTGATGTGGGACCGTCATTCCATATAATTTCTTCATTCACAAAGGAACTGTCAAAAGAATAAAGTCTATCATACAATATAGATAGCAGAGGATAGACCAAATTTTTATCCTTAGTCTGTACATCTGTACATAAAAGGAAAGTATTGCAACAGCCATTTAAAAAGGTTGCTGCTATGAACAATGTGACACTTGCTCTTGACCATAAAGCGTTTTGAATCTCATCTTGGTAGTCACAAGAAAACGACATTACATATATATAAAAAACCCCTATAAATTAAGCAGTTGAATTCTTACATGAAAACAATATGTTCTGAAAATAAAAATAACATCAAATTGATCGAATGGTATTACAATAAATTCAGAAAATAAAAAAGATTAACATTACAAAAAGGAACTACCATCAAAAATGTTTAAAAAAATCTTAATTTCGGTTTAGTTACATAGAATATGTTCTTAGGACAAAATAATCATTAAACAGTTAAAACTATGCTACAATAAATCTCTATTTAGCATTCAGAAATCAAAAGTAATCGCCCGGCTCATAAGGTGTCACGTGCAGGACAATTTTGTTTTTATATTTTTCTCCAAATAAAAATTTGGCCCAAAATTTTAACTAGCATAGAATAAATGTACTATACTAATCTGCTTTAGAAATGCCAATTAAACAAAACAGATGCATTTCTTTTTTCTCCTAACTGAAAAAATTAATCTTTTGTGTCACGTGTGGGACACAGAAACAAAGATTTTTTTATGTGCTGTAAAAGTTATTAGAAATTATCCTAGATTTTTAAGTTTACTGAAATATAAACAATGAATGTTAGACTTATCTAAAATGTTGATTTCAAAAGTTTCACTGCATTTCCTTAATTAAAAATACTCACTCGAAATGCATTATAAAACTCAATATACTTGCTTGCACATGGACGTGTTGCCAATCGACAAAAGACAAACTTTAAATTCTTACTCAAAACATAAAATTTGACATATTGCCATTCAGGAAATACCAAACTTATTTATTTATAAAAATTTTTAAAATTGACTATCAATTTACCTTTTTTCATGGAATGGCCCTCCGATAGATTCCTAGATATAGGTATGATGGAAATTGTGCAAAGCACAACATAGCAGTACAATCTAATGAATAAAATACAATCAGCCTGTAATTAAAATAATGTGCAGTTTTATGAAATTCCATGCATTATTTTTTGAGATATGATTATTTTTTGAGATTATGGAAATCGTGAAAGATACAGCATAGCAACAGTATCTGATATACACCCAAAATGATGTACACCCATAACTGATAACACTAATTTATGTCAAGAGCTAATTGAATATGAAGTGTGATGTAATTGCATGCACCAGTTCTTGCGATAGAGAGAACACAAAATTTGCGTTATACATGTAGACAAACATACAGACAGATATTTTCAAAAAATTGTCAGATCGTGTTGAGGATAAACTAGAAAGTATAAATCCCAATGTTTGTGGAATTCATTTAAATAGATTAGTTCTTAAGATAGAATAATCACCAAAATTGCGTCACACATCAGACAAAAGCGCGGACAGATAGACACTTCACAAAAAATAGTGAAATCGTGTTCTGGACAATACAAAGAATGCAAATCCAATAAGAAATTTACCCAGTTTCAATATTTTCTTCTTGTGAACATAAAACAATGTAACGGGAAATAAAAATTATACGTCAGGTGTAGATTACAATTACACTATTAAAAATTTCTACAAAAAAACAGGGAAAAAAAGCGATATTCTCCGTAATTTTACACTAGGTTTCGATTAAATGCATTCCATTGAGTTTCTCGGTCATCATTTGGCAAACATTTCCATTTTCTTATATCATAATTCTCTTTACAGATTTCCATGTCTTCATTTAAAGACATTTTTATCTTTCAAAACTTTATAATTAAAATACAAACTTTAAAAAATATTTTATATTTTTATCAGAAATATTAAAGAAGAAAAGCTAATTTAAAGATTTTTTTTTTTTTTAACTTATTACAATTTAGAAAGGGAAAAATTATTTTCTCAGATTTAATGGGTATTTTTCATTGCTGAATCATAAAAGATATACTTTATAATAAATAGGTTGCTCCTATAGCTCAGTCGCACAAATGTTCTTCACTGTCAAGAGGTCTCGAGTTCAAATCCCAGAACGCCTAGAAACAAATTGTGTTACAATTTAATAATACAACAATTCAAATTTACTCGGAAAATTAAAGTTCTTTGAAGATTGATTGATTCACTAATTTTAAAAACTAAATTATTATCATTAAAAGTAAATTTACAGAGTCTTGTGTATTTTTAACAATGTTAATTCACAGATTTTCTTCTAAATTTATCGAATAGCTTCTTCGTTTAACAGAATCTTGGTTTTTCTAATCTCAGTAATTTTATATAAGACTTAATGGATTAGCTGTAGATTCTCTATAATTTCATAGAAAATTTTATGATTAAATAAGGGAACTATTTCTATCTGGAAATAGTGGTAGCATTCTGAAAAAATCGCCTACTATAGTAATACTCTTCTGTCACACTGTAAAAATGAAATCCGTTAAATTTCCGGCAAAAGCCGCTGGCAGCAATTTTTCCAGCAGTTTTTGCCGTTAAAATTGCAGTAACATTAGATGTAAAACTTTTTATTGCATCTAATTTTGCTCTTATTTTTACGGCAAAAACTGCTGGCAACATTGCTGCCTGCAGTTTTTGTAAGGCGTAAATTTAACGAATTTTCTTTTACAGCTGCAGCTAAGACATACCATTTGATTACTAAATGAAATCTCATCACGTGTATACAGGTTTACACATACGTATCCATACCTGTACACGAATTCATTAACGCAAACATACGTATACACACGTGAATGCACAGAAAGAAAGAAATTAAGAAACCTGCCATAATGTATTTGCAGACAGTGGGGGCCCATGGGGCTAGAGCCCACCCAATAATTTTGAATCATAGCGTACCCAATTTTCATTGTTCTAGTTATTTATTTCATTATTATTTTATTATTCATTTTTCGCCTTAGAATAAGTAGAATAAAATATATTTTACCAATGACCATGTGTTTTAATTCTCCGACTAGCACCCATAAATATCAAATAACGGAAATGTAAATAACGGAAAAAAAAAATGATTTTGCTTCCACATTTAACTTTCTTCTAATTCAATTTGTAGTCATGTTCATGAAATCATACCATTACAGTAAAAAGAAGTGTCTTTATATGGACGAACGCATGAGAATATAATTTAATAAAATTGCAACTTTATTAAAACATGATAGCTTCACTTAAAATTCTCATCTTTCAGCATCTGTCAACCCTACAAAGAAAAACAAACTGGTCGCACCATTTTGCAAAAATATTTTTGAGTCCACTCAATATTTTTCAAAAGTTGGCGCCACTGTTTGCAGATTTTTGATTAATACACATAAACGTATACTTTATGTTTGAAAAAAAAAAAAAAAAAAAAAAAACATGAAAAGAGTAATGTTTTCTTTTACACCATAAATATGATTTAAAAAAAAAGAATTATTAAACTTAACTGTCAAACAGATTAAAGAAGGAGATAATATAAGCTACTAATTAAATCAAAAGCTTATCTGAGTGCGATATCACAAACGGCGTCTGCTCACAGTAAACTATCGTTATTTGATTTATTGCCAAACAATTTATAACTTATTATAAAATATAAATGCTTACAATCTCATGTTTTCTTTTTGAAAAAAAAGTTTGATTTATTTAATAAAATAGTAAAAAATGAAACTAACAGTTTAATTACTTATTGTTCAGGAGGAGAAACTTCAAGTAATTAATCTTTTTAATAATTTTGGAATTAATCCCTAATTTAAGGGAAATCATTAATGGGTATAGTAAAATATTTATTATATTTTTTTCTTACAATATTAGTGTTTCATAGTTTTCTCTCCCATTTTTTATACTTTAAAAATTTTCTAGAGTCTTAATATGAACATATTAAGATTTACATGTGAATATATATATCTCTGCGTAATATCTTTAAAATTGAATTCTGTGTAACATAGGTCTTAATATATGTGAGTTAACAGTGTAGTTTAGGTTACAGTATTTTTTTTTTTAGACTAAATGTACAAAAAACACTGTTTTATAAACAGCTTTCTTTGTATCTTTAGTCTCAGAAAAAAAAAAAAAAAAAAAAAAAAAAAAATCCAAAATCTAAGGATTTATAATCCTTGGATTTAGGTGGTTGGCTGTATTTTATAACCAAGATGTTTATCTTTTTCTTTCCGCTTTTTCATTTATCGAAAACAGGCACATTATAAAAATCAAATAAATAAATATGGTATGTATTCATTTATCTGTTTTTATACATAATATTTTTTAGCATGCATATATTCACACATGTACATTAGTCAACAATTAAAATTTGATGGAATTGTATCACTTAAACTTCTATATAGAGTGAAATGCTGATTACCCAAACTCCTATTAAATGAGCATCCAATTATCCGAGTCTGTGTAAGCCTCTTCTTTGTTTTTCCTTAAAAAATAAGGTCAGAATTAAAATTTTTAAGATTAAAAAAAAAAAAATCTCATGTTTAGGCGCACAAGGGTCTGCACTGGAAAAATATAATACCTCTTAAAAAATATTACTTATTATTGTGGTACTTTTTAGGTGCTTTCGTAATTATATAAATACGTAGCACCTTTATTCGTCGTCTGGTCAGTCTGTTTATGTCATATAATAGCGCAAAAACTATACCCAAACGAATGATTTGAAATTTTATGTATATTATCATTGCAGAATTTTGTGAAGTCATTTCAAATTTAATGAACATTTAATTAAAAATTTAAAAATATTTTTAAAAGTTTACTCCATTCTATTAAATTCTCTCATACTTAATTAATTGAATGATATTCCTTGAAAAGTGATGATTCTAAGTTGCCATAGTGATTACGTCCTATTTATGATGGAGTCATATTATTTCCGCAATACTGAATGTAATATATATAACTGTAATAAATTTTGTACTCATGCATTTTTGCATAAGAGTGTAACAACTATTGCACCAAGATCTGAACATTTATAAAACTATTTATGGTTCGAACGCTTCTCCTTTTCCTTTTGGCGTACGATTTCCCACTTTTTAGGATTTCATTCATCTCACGAAATCCTATTCGTCTCTTCCTCTGTCTGTCTGTCCGTCACAGAGTCCGTACACAAAAACCGTATAAGTCAGAGACTTCAATTTTTGTGTACTAACAGCTGATAACTTCGTGCCACACGACAAATTATAAAATTTTGAAAACGTCAATTATTTTAATTAAATTAATTTTATCAATATCATCCGTTCATTTTTGCGATATACCTTTTAAAACAGAATCTTAATTTTTACATTTTGCATGTAGACATCGCAGCATAGAGCTAAAGCTTCTCGCACACGTAAACAGGAGATAGTTATACTATTATTTTCAACAGAATCTAACTGATTGGTAAAGTAATCATACGAATTGAATAATTTCCAACTGAGCGAAAAATTGCCCAGGCCGGGAGTCGAACCCAGATACTTGGCTTACAAGGCCAATGCTTTACCTGTTAAGCTACCAAGGCGACAGCCAGCGGGGATTTTTCGCTCAGATAACCTTATTGGTCATATCATCTGGTCTGTCATTTAGACAGTTCAACAGAATATACCGCAGGTAATGGATCTCCATATGACAATGGGTACGTAGGTATACTATTATTTTCAACACAATCTAACACGAGGTCCATTACCTGCGGTATATTCTGTTGAACTGTTAAAATGACAGACCAGATGCTATGACAAATAAGGTTATCTGAGCGAAAAATCCATCCCCGCCGGCTGTCGCCCCGGTAGCTTAACAGGTAAAGCATTGGCCTTGGTAAGCCAAGTATCGGGGTTCGACGCCCGTCCTGGGCAATTTTTCGCTCAGTTGGAAATTATTCAATTCGTAGGAGATAGTTAATTCGATCCTCGATGCTGCATGTTGAAATTTTCAAAATAAGATGGATCTAATTAAAAGAAATTTTATATTTTTCATCAATTTAAGGGTTTATATTATTAGGGTTTCGATCATCTGACATTTATAATGTTTTTTGGAATTCAATTTCTTTTATTTATTTCTTTTAACTAAAAAACTTGTGATTTATTAATGATTTATCATTTTAAATTTCGTTAAAACAATTTTTTCATTCAATTTTAGAAAGTTAAAATTTTATTTATATCTCTACTTTTTTTTTTTCATTCTGGATTTTCAAGAAATTTGGAATTTTGTATATTATTTTCTAAATTTTAATTTGATTAAAAGAAAACACTTCCTTTTATAATTACTTTAAAATTAAATATTTTGGTGCTACTATCCATGTAAGAATATATTAATTATAAATTAGGAATTCGGATTTATTAATTAAAGTATAAATTGTTTTGAAAGAAACATTAAACGAAACCCTCTGTGCGATCTGCAATCCCATTTATCTACTTGTTTATTTACTATTGTCTTAAGTAACACATTCCTACCACAAAAGCACAGACAGATGCAAATACAGGCTTGCTGGGGTATTCAAAGTTCATTTTTGACATTTACTTCACTTTTAAATAAAGATTGTACAAAAATTAACCCTTTTCGTTCAAGTTTCGTTTCTGTAATGAATATCACAGCGTCAAGGATAAATTTCTCGTGCTGAATTCTCCGGAAATCAATGGTGGGTTTTAGAGTTGAAGTGTTATAATGATCTCGAAGCCGCAACTGTCATATTCACTATTCATTCAGCAAAAGTTTATACAATGATAATATTTAACTTTAAAATAAGGAATACGAACTCTTGTGTTATATAATTGCTATACTTATTTTTAAATATGTTTTAAGAATTTTAGAATGAAAATGAGGATTTCAATGTAGAATAATATTTAATTTCATTGAAAAAAGTGAAATTCGCATAATACAAAGTTTTCAGACACATTCTTGTTTTTTTTTTAGCTATTCACGGGAAAATGCAAATTTTAAACTAGTTATGTTACATGCGTGAAGTAATTAACTGCATCTCGCAATTGCATCGATCTAGAAATATTCAATCAGATGAAATAACTGAAATATTGAAGCTGAAATCAATAGAAAACACTGTTGCAGAAATTTCAGCTACTTTGAATCGTCCAAAGAAATCTTCTGCCAAGTATTGCCAAAGAATGACTCCTCCAAAGCAAAGCATTAGATCTTAAAGGCCTTGTGCGACCAGAAAACGAGGTGATAGAAGGATCCATAAACTGGCATCTACACAAATGATCATTGCTAGCCACATTAAAAAGGAGTCGTGACTTTCTTTGTCAATGGACAAGATTCTAAATGAATTAAAGACATAAATTAGTTTACATGAAAATGATAAAACAAAAAACTTTGAAAGTTCAGTACAAATTGACGAGAATGCAGTGGGCTTACAAAAATGTGTTATTTGGAACCAAGTGATGTATTATGATATTCAGTGTTTAAAAAAAAAAAAAAAAAAAAAAAAAAAAAAAAAAAAAAAAACAGAATTTTGTTGGTCTAAATGGACGACTTGCGTAAAGAGCCGTCGGCTTTCTTTTGTTGACAGTAAGAAGGTAATTTTTTAATGATTTGGGCCTCACTTTATTTTAATGTTGAAGTATCTCTGGAGTGCCTAATTGATTACTAAACAGCTCAAGACTACATGCATATATTGGAGAACAATTTAAAGTGAGTTGGTGAAAATTTAGCTGTTCCAAAGTATGTATTTGAGCACCGATAATGCGTCTATTAATATTGCATAAAAAAAAGGATTTAATTTTCAAAACAATACTGTTTTCAATTGGCCAGCATCTTGCCCTGATCTGAACCAAAACGAAAACCTTCGTGGCATCATATCTCGCAAGATTTACGCTAATTTTTGACAATACTCTTCTGTTAAGGAAATTTGAGTTGCTGTTGAACATGTTTGGTACAAAATAGACCCCCTAACTGATACAGGATTTCGTTTTTTTCGGTAAAAAGGTCACATTTTTGCACTAGTTGCAGACATTGTGGATAGACTTCCATTTTAATTTATGGTTTTTTTAAGCTATTGCATAGCTTTTATCGCGGGCTTTGAGCACGGCGACCGAATCCAAAAATTCCGTAACGAGAAATATCCTAACACATCCGTAACGAAAAAACCTAACTCTCTGCTATCGTCGTTTCACTTCCGTAGACTTAGGCATGGTATCCTTCGGTAGACTTCGGCAGACACTGACGCGGTATTTTTCAGATATTTAGAGGATATCACGTCTCAAACTTATATATCTTATTTCAGTTACTATAAATCTATAGTTTCAATAATAAAAATTCCTGATAGAATGTGTATAGAAAAGAATCGTCTTAAGATAAAACAAGGTACGATAATGTAGCTTTTGGTGAGTGGAGACCCGCCCAATGGTGAGGATCGAAAAATTTAAATGCTTATAACTCGCGATCTAATTTTCGTAGCGCGGCCAAATTTTGTTTGGTAATTTATTATGAGACAGTGTTAATTTTTGGTGACAGGAGACCCCCACGGTGAGGGTCGAAAAAGTTAAAATGCTAATAACTCGCGGTCTAATTTTCGTAGCGTGGCCAAATTTTGTTTGGTAATTTATTATGAGACAGTGTTAATTTTTGGTGAAAGGAGACCCCCCACAGTGAGGGTCGAAAAATTTAAAATGCTTATAACTCGCGATCTAATTTTCGTAGCGCGGCCAAATTTTGTTTGGTAATTTATTATGAGACAGTGTTGATTTTTGGTGAAAGGAGATACCCCCATGCTGAGGGTCGAAAATTTTAAAATGCTTAAAAATCGCGATCTAATTTTTGTAGCGCGGCCAAATTTTGTTTGGTAATTTACTATGAGACACTGTTATTTTTGGTGACAGGAGACCCCCACGGTGAGGGTCAAAAGTTTAAAATGCTTATAACTCGCGATCTAATTTTCGTAGCGCGGCCAAATTTTGTTTGGTAATTTATTATCAGACAGTGTTACTTTTGGTGACAGGAGATCCCCCATGGTGAGGGTCGAAAAATTTAAAATGCTTATAACTCGCGATCTAATTTTCGTAGCGCGGCCAAATTTTGTTTGGTAATTTATTATGAGACAGTGTTAGTTTTGGTGACAAGAGATCCCTCATGGTTAGGGTCGAAAAATTTAAAGTGCTTATAACTCGCGATCTAATTTTCGTAGCGCGGCCATATTTTGTTTGGTAATTTATTATGAGACAGTGTTACTTTTGGTAACAGGAGATCCCCCATGGTGAGGGTCGAAAAATTTAAAATGCTTATAACTCGCGATCTAATTTTCGTAGCTCGGCCAAATTTTGTTTGGTAATTTATTATGAGACTGTGTTAATATTTAGTGACAGGAGATCCCCCATGGAGAGGGTCGAAAATTTTAAAATGCTTATAACTCGCGATCTAATTTTCGTAGTGCGGCCAAATTTTGTTTGGTAATTTACTATGAGACAGTGTTACTTTTGGTGACAGGAGACCCCCCCCCCCCACGGTTAGGGTCGAAAAATTTAAAATGCTTATAACTCGCTATCTAATTTTCGTAGTGCGGCCAAATTTTGTTTGGTAATTTATTATCAGACCGTGTTACTTTTGGTGACAGGAGATCCCTCATGGTTAGGGTCGAAAAATTTAAAATGTTTATGACTCGCGATCAATTTTCGTAGCGCGGCCAAATTTTGTTTGCTAATTTATTATGAGACAGTGTTAATTTTTGGCGACAGGAGATCCCCCATGGTGAGGTTCGGAAAATTTAAAATGCTTATAACTCGCGATCTAATTTTCGTAGCGCGGCCAAATTTTGTTTGGTAATTTATTATGAGACAGTGTTGATTTTTGGTGAAAGGAGATACCCCCATGCTGAGGGTCGAAAATTTTAAAATGCTTAAAAATCGCGATCTAATTTTTGTAGCGCGGCCAAATTTTGTTTGGTAATTTACTATGAGACACTGTTATTTTTGGTGACAGGAGACCCCACGGTGAGGGTCAAAAGTTTAAAATGCTTATAACTCGCGATCTAATTTTCGTAGCGCGGCCAAATTTTGTTTGGTAATTTATTATCAGACAGTGTTACTTTTGGTGACAGGAGATCCCCCATGGTGAGGGTCGAAAAATTTAAAATGCTTATAACTCGCGATCTAATTTTCGTAGCGCGGCCAAATTTTGTTTGGTAATTTATTATGAGACAGTGTTAGTTTTGGTGACAAGAGATCCCTCATGGTTAGGGTCGAAAAATTTAAAGTGCTTATAACTCGCGATCTAATTTTCGTAGCGCGGCCATATTTTGTTTGGTAATTTATTATGAGACAGTGTTACTTTTGGTAACAGGAGATCCCCCATGGTGAGGGTCGAAAAATTTAAAATGCTTATAACTCGCGATCTAATTTTCGTAGCTCGGCCAAATTTTGTTTGGTAATTTATTATGAGACTGTGTTAATATTTAGTGACAGGAGATCCCCCATGGAGAGGGTCGAAAATTTTAAAATGCTTATAACTCGCGATCTAATTTTCGTAGTGCGGCCAAATTTTGTTTGGTAATTTATTATCAGACCGTGTTACTTTTGGTGACAGGAGACCCCCACGGTGAGGGTCAAAAGTTTAAAATGCTTATAACTGGCGATCTAATTTTCGTAGCGCGGCCAAATTTTGTTTGGTAATTTATTATCAGACAGTGTTACTTTTGGTGACAGGAGATCCCCCACGGTGAGGGTCGAAAAATTTAAAGTGCTTATAACTCGCTATCTAATTTTCGTAGTGCGGCCAAATTTTGTTTGGTAATTTATTATCAGACCGTGTTACTTTTGGTGACAGGAGATCCCTCATGGTTAGGGTCGAAAAATTTAAAATGTTTATGACTCGCGATCAATTTTCGTAGCGCGGCCAAATTTTGTTTGCTAATTTATTATGAGACAGTGTTAATTTTTGGCGACAGGAGATCCCCCATGGTGAGGTTCGGAAAATTTAAAATGCTTATAACTCGCAATCTAATTTTCGTAGCGCGGCCAAATTTTGTTTGTAATTTATTAAGGTATTGCATAGCTTTTATCGCGGGCTTTGAGCGCGGCGAAAGAATCTAGAAATTCTGTAACGAGAAAAAAAAACCTAACACTCCGGCTAACGTCGCTTCAGTTTGGCAGACTTCGGCACGGTATCCCTCCGTAGACTTCGGCAGACACTGACGCGGTATTTTTCAGATATTTTGAGAATATCAAGTCTTAAACTTATATATTTTTTTTTTCAGCTACCATAAACGTATAGTTTCAATGATAAAAATTCCTGATTAACCTACATGTATTGTAAGATAATAAAAATATTTTAAACGATATTAACTTCTCATTTGTTCAATACAAGAAAAAAAAAATTGTTATCGGTCATCACGCTCAAAATGTTTAAATTGAATTAATATCAAAGAAAAAAAAACTGCATAAATAAAAAAATAAATAAATAATTATAATTGCATAAGTTGATAGAAAATGCTATGCAATAGCTTTACCGCGGCAGTCCCCGAGTACCACATGTATTTTTTTCTGTGAATATACAGATTGTCTACATTTTTGACGCAATGTTAATTTTGATTTTTGTCATTGTAACTTATGTATAGGGAATAATTTAAAATCTATTGTTTGTGATTTAAGGATAAGTCACAAGTGATGTATGACAGTTGAGTTACTACATTACTTGAGTTACTACAATTCGTTACATACTTCTCAGTACAGAAGCATATTTGACCATTGTCTAAACTTTTGCTGCACACCGAACAGCATATTAAGCATCTTAACCCTTCCGATACTGCTCGTTGGTCAATGAATTAAATTTATTAAATTTAACTTTAAGATTTTTTCGGTGACATCTTCGCTAATCAGGGCTTATGCTTTCGTCCTGGTCAAGTGTTGAAAGTTTAAAGAGGCATCCGAATGGCCACTTTTTTCGGCGAAGTAGCTGCGATCCCAGGCTGGATGACAATGAATACCACAGTTGGGTACATTGTAAAAAAATTACTGGAAGATAATTTATGGCAGGAATGTTTATTTAAAATCTCTTTTTTTTTTAAGGGGGGAGGAGGGGGTGGTGGAAGAGTTCAAATAAAAGTTTGATTTTAATGTGAAGATTACTGATTTGTTCTTCGGTATTGTAGTGTAAAACTGCCATGGCCCTCCTATTTCCATTTGGAATATTGTATTCTCAGGTACACAGTGAAACAAGAATACGAAGAAAACGAATTGATCATGAGACTCATTCGTATATAGTCATCAGATTCAATCAAAGAAAAAAAAATCACAACAAATTAGGTGAAGAAGAAAATAACCTTCTGGCATAAGCTAATTATTTTCCCGCAAAATCCCCACAAAAGTTTTTTTTTTAAATTAAATTCTTCGTCCAAACAAGAAAGAAGTAGAAAAAGTGGACTTTATAAAAAATTCGCTTATTAATTAATATTTTAGAAATTTTTTTTCGTTGCTTTGTTTTTTATCGATTTGATACTGTGGAGTTGTAGTATCTTGTAGGTTGTGTTGGAAATTACTTCTTTAATTTCTTTATTACTAGACTGTGATTGTTACTATGATTAATCTAATCTACGAATATATACTTGCACTACGAATATATAATGCACTTTTCTGATCCATGTTTCTACCTGAGAGCGGTAATAAAGTACTGATATTTTTATTTTGTTTCTGATCATTGTAAAAGGGCATTTATTTATAATAATCTTATACACTTCTCCAATGAAACCGTACATTATAATCTTTTCTGAATGTATCTGATTGAATATTTCCCCCAAATAGTTCAAAGAGTCATAAAACAAGTCCAATATAGGTTTGCTAAAAACAAGAAGAAAAGAAAAAAAAAATAACAGGCACTCTAGTCAGTCATTTAAATGATTTAAAAGAAAAAAAACTTTGTAACTCAAAAACACTTCTGGCAATGCACTCTTTCACATCACAATGAAATAGCATTCAAACATGCACTTCTAACTCGATTTAATGATTTCAGTATACGCAAAAAGTAGTTTTTCACCAAACCACCCCTCTCGCATCGCTGTGTGGTGCATCATACCTCAACCATAATTTTTTTTTTTTTTTTTTTTTTTTTTTTTTTTTTTTACGTAAAATTACCAAGTTTTCTGTATTTTTATGCATGAAAAATTACAGTGTTTTGAGTATTTTTATAAAATTATATAGAGAGAATCTATAATAAATTTACACGAGAATTTTTTTTAAAAATCAGAATGTTTTTGACAGTGTATTTTTCTATTAATGCTTATTTTTATATTATTATACATATATTACGATTATGTACACATACATATATATGCCTAAAAAGTAATCACTCTAAAATTTACTTTTTTTTTTAAAACTGGATTATTCGATCTAAATACTTCTGAGATTTAAACTATTTTGAAATACTAAGTATGATAATATCATTAACTGATTTTAGATGAGTTTTATAATTAAAAAATGATTAGTGCTTCTTCCTTCTTCCAATAAATATATACAACAGCTATACTATTATCATTAAGGAAAGATTATAATATCTAATTAGATTGCCGAGTCTGATTCTTTTATTGCTCGAATATTCGTCCAGCAGATTTACACCGAGGTTTAGCAAGTAATACAAAAGAAACTATGGCATAAAGAGCGGCTTATGAATAAAAACAGAGGCATGCCATATTTTTTTCTGTATAGCTGCTTTTCAGCAGTTTATAATAAATATTTTATTATTACTACTTATCGAATTTTATTATAAGTGTGAAAATCCGATTGTGTCATTAAATCATTGATGATGATATATTATAAATGTTATCACCGCTAATTTAACAACGATGTATAATTATCTAATAACACGAAACAGTTTTTTCCCCCATAAGATTATACATAGTGTCAAACTGTTAACCTATATATTCATTCTAAATACCATTCGTTGAAACGTCACTTTTTTAGGCGCTCAATTTTTTATGCAAGTCATCAAATGACAGTTAAACTTGTATGTGCCCGCTCATTCCGTTTTTTATTTTCGTTCTTTCATTTATAATTATCAATGCAATACGACTGTAAATCGAAAGCAATGCAAAAGGCTGAAGGTATTTGAACGAAAGTTCCTTTACCTTTGTAGAGATTGCTTCAGTAAAGCAATGCATTCAGTAATATTTTAAATAATTAACCATCATTGCAACAGTTTTTTACCTTAAATAAATAGAAATTCCTGCCGTTTTGGCCTACAGGCATAGGTAGATTTCGAAGTTAGGTACTAATTTTACCAAGAAAAACTTAATCAAAATTAGAGATAAATCCAGAGAATGGGGGAGCTTTAGAGGGGCCTAAATATTTTTTTGAAAATTCTAATATACATACATATACACTATATTGCCATTGATTATGGGACACTTGCGATTTTAGACATTTTACTAAATATCTAGAAAAATACATGAGGAATCATCTCGAAACTCTTAGTGTATAAATATAATAGTATACGTCATACATCTCCGTGAAGATTTTTTACCGAAACGCCATAGGGGACCGTCAACAAATTAAAAAAGAATGAATATCTTTTGAATAACCCTGTCAAAACTAATGTAGCAAAAGCGCTCAAACTCTAGATTATGATTGAATGCCTTATTGTAATACACTGTGTTCATTTTTATGCAAATAGCATGCACACTCGCAGAGTAATTAAGGTTTTTATAAAAATGGTCCCAAATTTTTCCAAGTTTTTCCATTATAATTTTCAGAGTTCTTAATATAAAATAATATTTTTTTTTAGAAAATATGGCAAACAACATTGCAGACAGTACCCTGTAATCAGAATTAAAAAATAATAAAAATTGTATGAAAGAGAAGGTTTACTATATAATTTTTTACTGCGCATGCGTTAAAGATATCAAAATTTCATTTGCATATTATGTTAGCTAAATGTATAGAGCAACTTTTGTAAAAGTCTCAAAATCATAGCTTGAAAATTCTGAAAGTAATCGTCTATAGAAAAAGGACAAAATTCGTTGTTTCCAAAATGAAGCAAAAAAATGAGGGATTTTATCCAAATGCAGTAGTACATCCCATATTGTGTATTCTATATTGACACTAATCAATGAATATATGGATACAACCCCTCTTGTTTTTGCTTCATTTTGAGAATAACGGATTTTCGACTTATTCAATTGACGATTATTGTCAGAATTTTCAAGTTATGATTTTGTGACTTTCACAAAAGTTGCTCTATACATTTAGCTAACATAATATGCAAATGAAATTTTGATATCGTTGACGCATGCGCAGTAAAAAATTATTTAGTAAACCAACTCATTTTTTATACAATTTTCATTATTTTTTAATTCTGATTACAGGGTACTGTGTGCAATGTTCTTTGTCATATTTTCTGAAAAAAATAATATTTTATATTAAGAACTCTGAAAATTATAAGGAAAAAACTTGGAAAAATTTGGGATCACTTTTATAAAAACCTTAATTACTCTGCGAGTATGTATGCTATTTGCATAAAAATGAACAAGGCTTATTACAATAAGGCATTCAATTACAATCTAGAGTTTGAGCTCTTTTGCTACATTAGTTTTGACAGGGTTATTCAAAAGATGTTCATACTTTTTTAATTTGTTGACGGCCCCCTTTAGAGTTTCGGGAAAAAATCTTCACGGAGATGTATGACTTATACTATTATATTTATACACTAAGAGTTTCGAGATTATTCCTCATGTATTTTTCTAGATATTTAGTAAAATGTCTAAAATCGCAAGTGTCCCATAATCAATGGCAATATAGTGTATATATAGAACAGATTTAAAAATAGAGAAAACAAAATCATAGAAGTTCAAAAGTTAAAATATGCCAAGATTCCCGTAGTCTGGTTTTTATCATGTTTCAATATGTTTTTTCAAACTCATGTTTCTACATATCAAACTGCTTTTCGTCTATTATATTTTCAATGTGATTTAATATTTGCTTTTTTAAAAAAATCTGTCAAGCTATTTATTTCGTTTTCCGTTTTCATGTGAAGTCATGCTACAGAAAATTTATGATGCAATTCTATTTTTTTCTTAAATTCGTCAATTAATTAGTAAATTTTATTTTTATTTTTCATGTGGAAATCTTGTAAGAGTAAAGTAATTGTGGTGACTAAAGAATTTTATTTTATTTTTTATTTATTTTTTTTTAACTGTTGGCAAGTGTTATAGCGAAAAATGTATATTTTTTCCTGCCATTGTTGTGTAACAGTTGGTTTTATAAGACTCATGTTAAGGGTGTTCTTAAATCAGAAGGAGCAAATTCGGAAATGCATGAAACTACTAGATGAAAAAGAAAGTATTCCATTGCACTCAGTTTTCTGTTTTTTTTTTTTTTTTTTTTTTTTTTTTTTTTTTTTTTTTTTTTGAAAACTCAATAGATTTTTCAGAACAAACCGTCAAGATTGGAGTTTTTAACGCATTTCCCGACGAAAGCAGAAAAACCAGTCGAAAAGCAGTGGAAAATCGCGTGATCACGTGATCGAAATCGCTTGTAACTCTATACGTAATTTAATTATCGTAAAATGAAAAACTAAGTTCGATTCGAGATCGCTTCTTTAGTCAGGCCTTCCAATTTTATATCTTTCAGCTAAAAATGAATTCGTAAATGTGTCAAAACGTTTTGCACTTGTTGAGCGAAGTAGATGAGAACACCCTTAAGGCAGTATTCAAAATTTTCAACCCTCCCCATTTCCATCTCTTTGATCCGATTTGTCCCATTCGCAATCCCCGCCGAGATATTAACCATCACAATCTTTATATATATATATATATATATATATATATGTATATATATATATATATATATATATATATATATATATATATATATATATATATATATATATATATATAAGCTTTTTAGATGGGAGGGGAGCGGGTAGGCTCTTGGGATCATATAATGAAAAGTTATGAAGGAATTTTTCAAAAGTCGTATCATGATAACGACTGCAATAGGTAGTATTTCTTACGAAATCTACCTAAAAATTGACTTCAAGGGAAAGTTTCTAACATTACTGCACAGGTACTTTGTTATAGAATGCCTGTTGGCGTGTTTTAGGGAGATTGGTTTGGTGTAGCAATGTGTTTGCGTGGATGCATTTTATTGTAATTCAGTTTCAATTTAAATCGCATTGGTACAATATCGCCTATTGTGATGTACAGTGGACTGTCCTATACTGAGTTTTTTCTTCTTTACTTAAAAAATAAAAACTATAAGCAGTGCGACAGTTACTTTAATAAAAATGAAAAATCATACGTCAAGCATAGATTGCGAAACGGTCTACTATATATTAAAAATGCTAACAAAACTTCCTGTTTAATAGGATGAAACATGATGGCTAAATAAATAATTTGGAAAACACATACATTTAAAAACCCATTTCTCAAAATTACCATTTATGTAGGAAGAATTATTAAACTACTTGGGTGTGTCTGGGGAACGAATAAGGTCCAGGCGATTTTTTAATGAAAATCTTGACTATTTTAATGTTTCAACTTTCTTTATTAAATGTACACATATATCTACATACTGCAGCACAATTATTTACATTTTAGATTGATGTGAAACATACAAAAAACAGGCCGTCGGCCTGTTAAAGTTTGTTTGAGTGCGAAATAGCTTGCCAGACATATTCCGATTATCACAGGCCCGTTTGACCTGGTTTTTCACTCCGAGATGTTCGGGACGCTTCTTTCAGACCGTCTGTCCATAGCCGACTCCCGTTAGCATCAGCCTCAATTCTCATAAAAACATCATTTAGTTCCTCAAAATTTCCGTTGTTCGCGGGTCTAATCCAATCTTCCAGAGCCTCATTATAGAATGTGCTTATTTTGCAGTGCAGAGTTCAATCCTTGTTGCAATAGGCGTCTTTGTCGTTAGATCCCACATCTATAGTCTGGAAAATATTTGAATTATTCTATACAAACTATGCATATGACCTATAAAATTTATACCCATTATTACATTTTAAAATGATACATTTCAACTGGAAACACATTTCTAATAATTATTGCTCTCATAGACCGTACTGCAACAGAATTATTTTGTGTGTCCCTGTAGATGGTCGAAAAATTATATGTTCATCATATTCTGTAGTAAGAATTTTGTAGTGTACTTCAATCATGTGTATAAATTTGGATATGTTTCAATTAAGACACATTATTAAAATACACTACAAACGATTTTTCCGCATAGATCACCGCAGTATATTTTTGTATTTGATTCTTTAATGGCTTCCCTGTTGTGACCGTACGTCATATGGACAACGTATTTTTGCCAATGATGATTTGTCTTACCACGTATGGACTTAATTAATTTAAAGCATATCGCTCACTCGCACGAAAAGTGACACATCTCGACAAAAATAAATTTCATAAGAGAGGCAAAAGAAAATTTGCATGATTTACTGTAACATAAAATTATAGCACTTAGCACTACATATGCAGGAATAAAAAGGTATATCATATATATTAAAACAGTAGGCACTTATTAGCCCTTCCAGTTAGAAGGAAGTCGAAGCAAGTCTGGTTAACTCAGTAGTTTTAAGGCACGAATTTGTATCTCTGAGCTTTGTAAACGACTAGGGTTCGATCCTAACTCTTGGCAAAATATATATACAGGGTGTTTCTAAATTCATGGTCCAAACTTTAAGGGGTGATAGTACACATCAAGACAAACAATATTTAAATAGGAAACCAAGGGTCCCAAAGTCTTCCGAAGGAGATAGGCGCCATTAAAGCTTATGGTCCAAAAATTCAAATGATTATGAAAAACAGAAAAATTGGTCGATTCGTTTGCGGTTTTCACTAAAATTATTCTTTATGTCATTATTGTCTTGAAAATAAATTATAAAGATAAATTTCAAAAAATGACGATAAAGGGCGCTTTAGACTTTAGAGTAACGAACAACTATTTTTTACCGTTATTTTTTGCATCTCATTAAAGGTTTCGTAAGCTTAGACTTAAATTTTGAGCTCAAAACCTGAATAGTTGGAAGCAGTTAAGTAGCACAAACTTAACTGTGTTCAGAGGGTTTTTAATTCAAATGATTATAAAAAACGGAAAAATTGGTCGATTGATTTGCGGTTTTCACTAAAACTATTCTTTATGTCGGTATTTTATTGAAAATGAATTATAAAGATAAATTTCAAAAAATGCCGATAGTGGGCGCTTTAGACTTTGGAGTAACGTACAACTATATTTTACCATTATTTTTCGCATCTCATAAAATTTTTTTGGAAGCTTAGACATAAACTTAAATTTCGAGATGAAAATCTGAATCGTTGGGAGTGGTTAAGTAGCGCAAACTGAACTGTGTTCAATGGGGGTGGGGAGGTTCAAATTTCAAATGATTATAAAAAACGGAAAAATTGTTCGATTCGTTTGCCGTTTTCTCTAAAACTGTTCTTTATGTCAATATTTCCTTGAAAATAAATTTTAAAGATTAATTTTAAAAAATACCGTTAGAGGGCGCCTTAAACTTTGGAGTAACCAACAACTATTTTTAACCGTTATTTTTTGTATCTAATTAAATGCTTGTAAAAGTTCAAACTTAAATTTTGAGCTCAAAATCTCCATCGTTTTGAGTAATTAAGTGCAGAAATTTGAAATGTGTTCGAGGGGTGGGGAGGGTAACATTTTAACTCCTGAACACTGTTCAATTTCCGCTTCTTAACCCCTCCATCGATTTAGAATTTGAGCTCAAAATTTAAATCTAAGCATTTGCAAGCATTTAATTAGATAAAAAAATAACGCTTAAAAATAGTTGTTGTTTACTCTAAAGTTTAAGGCGCCCTCTATCGGTATTTTTTTAAATTAATCTTTAAAATTTATTTTCAAGGAAATATTGACATAAAGAATAGTTTTAGCGAAAACGGCAGACGAATCGATCAATTTTTCCGTTTTTTAAAATAATTTGAAATTTGAACCTCCCCACCCCCATTGAACACAGTTCAGTTTGCTCTACTTAACCACTCCCAACGATTCAGATTTTCATCTCAAAATTTAAGTTTATGTCTAAGCTTCTAAGAAAATTTTATGAGATCCGAAAAATAACGGTAAAATATAGTTGTACGTTACTCCAAAGTCTAAAGCGCCCTCTATCGGCATTTTTTGAAATTTATCTTTATAATTCATTTTCAATAAAATACCGACATAAAGAATAGTTTTAGTGAAAACTGCAAATCAATCTATCAATTTTTCCGTTTTTTATAATCATTTGAATTTAAAACCCTCTGAACACAGTTAAGTTTGTGCTACTTAACTGCTTCCAACTATTCAGATTTTGAGCTCAAAATTTAAGTTTGTCTAAGTATACGAAACCTTTAATGAGATGCAAAAAATAACGGTAAAAAATAGTTGTTCGTTACTCTAAAGTCTAAAGCGCCCTGTATCGTCATTTTTTTAAATTTATCTTTATAATTTATTTTCAAGACAATACTGACATAAAGAATAATTTTAGTGAAAACCGCAAACGAATCGACCAATTTTTCTGTTTTTCATAATCATTTGAATTTTTGGACCCTAAACTTTAATGGCGCCTATCTCCTTAGGAAGACTTTGGGACCCTTGGTTTCCTATTTAAATATTGTTTGTCTTGATGTGTACTATCACACCTTAAAGTTTGGACCATGAATTTAGAAACACCCTGTATATACACTGGTGTCCAAAAGGTAAGAATAATTGGTAATTAAGTAATTATTTTTAAGTAATGAAAGAAATATGAATCGGAATGTGCTGAAACTCCAGGTGTGTAAACAAAATAGTACGCGTCACATATTTTCGCGAAGAGTTTTCCCCGAAATCGAACAGGGGACCGTCAAAAAATTGAAAAAGAACGAAGATCTTTTGGATAACCCTGTCAAAACTAATGTAGCAAAAGCGTTCAAACTGCACATTATGATTAATTGGCTTATTGTAATGTACTGCGTTAATTTTTACAAGGATAGCATAGAGAAATTAAGGTTTTTATAAAAACAGTCCTAAGTTTTTTGCTTATAATTTGCAGAGTTCTTAATATAAAATAATGTTCTTTTTTGAAAAAATGAAAAACATCATTGTACACAATACCTGTCATCAGAATTAAAAAATAATAAAAATTGTATGACAAATGAGCAGGTTTACTAAATAATTTTTTACTGCGCATGCGTGAACGCTATTAAAATTTCATTTGCATATTATGTTAGTTAAATGTATAGAGCAACTTTTGTGAAAGTCTCAAAAACATAGCTTAAAAATTCTGAAAATTATCGTTGATAGAATGAGATCAAAATCCTTTATTCCCTAAATGAAGCAAAAAGATGAGGGGCTGTATCCATATTCCATTGTTTAGTGCCTACACAATATTGCACGTACAACTATATTTAGGTAAAACCCCTGATTTTTTTGCTTCCTTTAGGAATAACGAATTTTGAGTTGATTCTATAGGCTCCCATTTTCAGAATTTCCAAGCTATGTTTTTGAAACTTTTAGAAAAGTTGCTCTATACATTTAGCTAACACAATATGCAAATGACATTTTGATATCGTTGACGCATGCGCAATGAAAAATTATTTACTAAACATACTCATTTTTCATACAATTTTTATTATTTTTAAATTCTGATGACAGGGTATTATGTACAATGATGTTTGTCATATTTTCAGAAAAGAACATTATTTTATAATAAGAACTCTGCAAATTATAAGCAAAAAACTTGGAAAAATTTAGGACTGTTTTTATAAAAACCTTAATTTCTCTACGAGTATACATGCTATCCTTGTAAAAATCAACACAGTACATTACAATAAGCCAATTAATCATAATGTGCAGTTTGAACGCTTTTGCTACATTAGTTTTGACCGGGTTATCCAAAAGATCTTCCTTCTTTTTCAATTTGTTGACGGTCCCCTGTTCGAATTCGGGGAAAACTCTTCGCGAAAATATGTGACGCCTACTATTTTGTTTACACACCTGGAGTTTCACCACATTTCGATTTATATTTCTTTCATTACTTAAAAATAATTACTTAATTACCAATTATGCTTAACTTTTGGACACCAGTGTATATATATATTTGAAAAATGATACATTTTACTACGAGGGGAAGTTATATAATTTCTATTTTTTCGTTATTACTATTATTTTTATGCTTTATAATTAAATAAAATTTAACACTCAACAATGTTTTTTTAAAGTAATAATTTTATTTTAAAAATATTTCAAGTAATTAAAACATAGCAATTATTAGATAAAAACAGTCAATTTCCAGTTCAAAGCTTTAGAGATACATTTGTAAGAATAAAATTATTGAAAATCTTTACAAATTGCATAAAAAATAAACAATAAATACAACACACACACAAATTAAAATTGCAAAAATGTCGTAAAATGTTAATTTAACATCTAGCAATATTTAAAAAAAAATGTTTTCTAATTTTCGAAAAAATGTAAATATTTAAACATTATTTTGTCGGTAGGTAGTAGCAGCAACTTTCCACTTTCCTGTCATGTCCGTGGAAACTTAGAAAAAGTAATCCATTTGTAAACTGTAATGTACGTGAATTATATAAATAAATAAATGTTATACATCATTTAGACCATATATTAAATGATTTTTAACTAAATCTCCGAGTGCCTTTTTAAGTAATGTCTGAATCATTAAAATTGTGAAGTATGCTAAAATATTTTAGTAATAGTTTAACAATTTGAATTTAAAGTATTTGAGCTAAAGTGATACTCATGGTTTAATAATTAAATAATCTATGAAACGTTATGAAGAATTCAAATAATTCAAATATATTGTAAATAGTTATTTGGCAGCATGAAATTTTAAGTTTAGGGATTTAAAATGAGACTGACTAATTATCTTTTAACATGATTATCCTCAAATCTTGACGGGTACCATTTAGTAAAAGCGTAAAACCCTTAAGAATGAAATCATATGATGAGGTTTTTACGATTGCATAACTTTACTTCCCTACACAATCCACCCATCTTTCGTGGTCACGAATGGGCAATTAGCGCAATAATGTGATTCCCCGTATAGCCACACTTATGAAACTGTTTGTGTACCAAGATACACATATGACAGACAGATTAGTGTCAGAAAATGCAAAATGAATTTTTGAGAGATGTGTCATTTTTCATGTGGCTGAGCTATATGTTCTTTAAAAATAAAACAGGAAATGTAAATATTTAATCTAAATTCGGGAAAATACTAGACTTGTCTAGCATATTTAGTATTATGCTTATATAGGAATCGTCACAGCTGACATATAAGAGCACACAAGAGCCCTTAAAATTTTAAACAACTTCTGTTAATAATCAATTTTGCTTTTTTTTAGATTTATGATCCCATGGATATCTTTGAAATAAATTTTTTAGACCTTGAATCTAAAGTAAAACTACGAAAATCCGTTAGAACTGTTATGTCTGTTAATTTTTTGGTCCCGCCAGCCTTATGTTTTCAGCTGACACGTGCGCAAACCGCAGCGACATATGTGGAATAAACCGCAACTATAAATTATTTGGCCCCTCTTTCTTTAATGGATTCTGGATTCCCACAGTTTAATAACATCACGTGTGCAGATTTTTAAAAAGATGTAATTGCATAAACCGCTATCCTAACTGAAGGGTAAATCGAATATCAAAAAAGTTAGTCAAGGCTAAATACTATCACCTGGGCTTTATGTACATTTTATATCTTTTTACCTGCTTTTTGCAAGGGCTAAAATAAAAGGCCTGTAGATGTCAAACATGTAATCTGGGTGAATTTTAAGAGGAAGCCATTTTCATGAAAGAAGACTAGCCAATAAAATAAAATTAAAAATGTGGTGAGATTTTACCCGATTTTTCTAACGCTCTACAATTTTAAAATAGCAAATAAAACCTTTGTGCAAAAATGTATAAAGACAGAAAACTAATGTCGAGAAATGCACAAATAATGCATGAAAAGGTAGCAAACAACCGTTTCGAATCTACTATCGAGATTCTTCATCAGTACAAAACACAGCCTGCTAGAAAAACAAATTTACCTTTGCTTTTACTAGCACCTTTTCATGTTACCTTTGCTGCTTTTTATACACGCGACCTTGCTCCCTTTTCATGCATTATTTGTGCATTTCTTAACGTTGGTTTTCTATTTTTATACTCTGTACCAGAGCAGTCCAACGCGGCACCCGAGGTAGCCATGGCGCCCTTTGTAGGTTTTCTTGGCATCCTTTTAAAGATTTCCTGTTATTAACTCTAGGACGCCCAGAAATTTTACTCCAGTTTGATAATAATATTTCATACGAGAATTTTTATTCAAAATTATTTAATTCATTTATTTAACTCAAATCTGCGTGGTTTGAATTATTTCATGAAAAAGTATCTGGCTCGAATTGAAATTTAACCCCTTAATTCTCGCTCCCGTGATATTCACGGACTGCGAGCTTCACGACATTTGTTCAGATTTGTTTGATTCCCACCAGTTTTATAAAATAGTGAAATTGGCTTTATTCTGAATCTTTTTGCTTGTCATTAAATAAGGAGAATGTTTCTTTTACAAAAAAGTGATGGCATTAACTCATCTGAATTTTTGAAACTTAATTTAATGCGCAGCTGAAGGGGTTAGTCCCATGGTCGGAGTCGAAATGGTTCCTTGACATTCTAGTGACAACGACATTCTAGTGTTAAACATTTTAGAAGTAAAATTCCATTAAAATTTCTTTAAAATCATCAATATTTTATCAGAGATATTCTTAAAACATGTGTTTGGCATGCTGCTGGCTTGTTGTTGTACATTAGTACATATTTTGAAAATCTAATTATGCATATTATTGCAATTTTCAGTTATTGTTTATAAAGGGCAGTTATGATAGTTATTATGATAGTTACATTTTTTAATAGTTGGTAATCGTTCTTTTTAAGAAGTAAGAGAAAAATAAGCGTTTTCATCAGTCCCCCTCCCCCTTGAAGAAAGCTCAGCTCTTATACTTTTTTCTATCTTCAATAGAAGAAAGTATTGTAATCGAAATATTTTCGACTTCCGGTTTTTGACGGATTTACACGTTTCAGGGATCTGATATTCCAAAAGTCATGTTTTTACAAAGTGCCTGTTTATCCATGTATCTCCGTGTGTGTCTGTATATGTGTCCGTATGTCGCCATTCTACCATCAAAAAGTGTATGAAGATATGCATAGAACTGAACCAAATTTTTTGTGAATGTTTGTGGCTATGACAAGCATTTTCACCTTCAATTTTGAAATATTCCGCCGGAAGGGGGCGCTGCAATAACATTTTTTGTGCCATTTTCAATATTGTACCGACTAAAAGTGTATGAATTTATGCATCGAATTGGACAAATTTTATGTGTAAGTATATGGCTAGTTGGTCCTCCCTGAATTTAAACAAAATCCGTCGGAAGGCGGCGCTGCAATAGCGATTTTTGTGCCATTTTTTTAATATTGTACCGACTAAAAGTGTATGAAATTATGCATCGAATTGCATGAAATTTTTTGTATAAGTGTCTGTGCTATGTCAGCAGACCCTCCCTGAATTTGAAAAATATCCGTCGGAAGGAGACGCTATCATCGCGATGTCTGTGTCATTTTTATTTTTTACTATTATAAAATGTTTGAAGTTACGCATAGAACTGAACTAAATTTTTTGTGCATGATTTTTTTGGGGGGTATGGCGAGTAGATCCTTCCTGAATTAAAAAAAAAATCTGCCGATCGTTCTATTGTTCATCGGCTTGTGCACATACGGAAACTCGTTTTTACTCCGGTTAAATGACTGAAGCAGAAAGTTAAGATGAAAATCATAGTTGGTATATTATTGAATTAATAATATCAATGAATTAACACGTGTAACTAAATTTTGAAATATTAAAATGTACTTATGAGATAGACGAAAGTTTTAGGATTGGCACATCCAACTTGTTCATTTTACTATTGTCACACTGACCCTTTGTCTTGTTTTATATGAAGAATAAAACAGCTTAATTTTTGTTTCTTGACTTTTGAAATTTTAGAGGGGGGTTTTCTTTTCTTTTTTTTTTCTTCCCTGTAAATTTGTTTAGAAAAAATAATTAACAGTGCAGAATGATTTCCGTCTGTGAAAGAACTTACAGACTCTCCATCTTAAACCACCCTTATGATTTGGTCACTATCATGCTTGTCTGTTTTTGCATTTTTCATAAATTAATCTACGCCTTCAAAATAAATCAAACCGTATCTTCATACCCTAAAACAAGCCTAGCAATATCTCTGATTTTCATATTTTCATATTTATTTATTTATTATTATTGTCATTATGGACGCTATTAAAATTTCTGGCGCCTTACCCTACAAAAATTTTTGATATAGACTTCTCATGAAAAAAAAAAAAAAAAAAAAAAAAGTATAATTTGAAATTTAGTACTGGTAACTCCGGAACTGTAGGTGTTTGTTTGTTTGCCGCTGGCGTGTATACTAATACCATGAGATGATATTACCACATGTTTTCAGTCATGTAACTAATGGTGCTCACGAATGGCGCCAACTAGTGTTCTCGCTGACATTTGACCAACGTTAGTAATTTGACTAATTAAAAATGAAAAACATTCGCCAATTGAAAAAAGTATTAGCCAAATAAATTCGCCGTGTAGCACACACACACACACACACACACACACACACACACACACACACAAAAAAAAAAAAAATCCTTTAATGTACCCTTTTTTTTTCAATATTTCTAAAATAACCTAAGTTTTTATAACTGCGACAACGGTTGTTATTAATATAATTTCAACTGTCCGCTACATATATATTACAAAAATGCATATATGCATATGTATGAAAAATGAAAAGGAAAAGAAAGAAAAAGCAAAAATTGAGCACTAGCAATTTGGCGAATCTAATCGCTTGTTTACTCGCCAAATGAAGAATTTAGTCGCAATTTGGCGCAATGGCGTGCGACAGCGAGAACACTGGCGCCAACTTATATGGGCTCATGGGGCCCGAGCCCACCCAATATTTTTTAATCCTATCATGCCCAATTTTCACTGTTCTATTTAGTTATTTGTTTCATTATTTTTTTCTCCCTAGAACAAAATTTATTTTGTCAATGACCATGTGTTTTAATTCTCCGACTGACTCGCACAAATCCCAAATGACTGAAATGTCCATGTTTAACTTTCTGCTATTTCAGTTTGTAATCATGTTCATGATATGATGACATTACAATAAATATTAGTGTCTTTATAAGGAAAAACTCATGAGAATATAATATAACTTTATTAAAACATGATAGCTTGACTTAAAATTCTCATTTTTCACCATTTGCCCACCCTTCAAATAAGAACATTCTAGTCATGCCCTTTTAACAAAATATTTTTGAGCCAACCCAATATTTTTCAAAAGTTGGCGCTACTGGTGCCCTCCATAGAGTGCCAAGTGCCAAGATGCGCACCTGATTACTGAATGTTTGGTCAGGCCTGCTCTATAGAATACCTTTAAATTCAAATACTAGGTAATCCCAAAGTCACAGAAAAAATTTGCAATGCAAAAAAGGAAAATTTATTCTACTAAAATACTTCAATTATAGAATTAATTTTCCGCAATCGGATTCGCTGCCAAAGTTACTAACAAATATGAGTAATCATGGCAACCATATGCATAGCTATAGCAGAACAGTTGGAGAAAACTGCCCCTCCATCTTTAAGCCCCACCCACTTTAAATCCTAACGGTGGAAAATTAGGAAGATAAAATAGAAATTTGTACTTCTTTTTATTTTTTCTTATATTATATTATTACTTGCCATATGTTTTGGTTTTACTTATTGTTAGAATCGGCTTATCCCTATACCATTTAATCTAGTATTGTACTTCAAATGATTAGATTTGGAACATTTTTTTTAATTCTGAATTAAAAGGGATTATTTTTATTCGGGAAATTGTTGAACAAAATTTAATCACCCCCCCCCCCTTCCCGGCGCAATAGCATGTTTCCATCGGAAATTTTGTGTTTTAAATGGTCAAAAAGTGCAATTCCCTCGCTAAAAATCTGTAATTTTCCCTTCTACCTGTACCACGAAATTCCCTCCTGGAGGAAAGTGTCTGAATTTAACTCTAACTCGAACCATTCGATATAGTTAAATTTGAAGCACCTTTTTTATCCCTAAAATTATCTACAATTAAACAACAAAATAATATAGTGTACAGTAAATGACTGGCCCATTTTGAATGTAAATAACATAAAAACGGTTTGAGATAAAAATCCGCTGTTTGCTGTATTGTTATCAGAAAATCAATAAATTTGTAAAAATGCACTTTCTTCAAATAGTTTGAATTTCGGCCAACTGATGACGCTGGCGGCAACAGGCGGCCGAAATTCAAACATTATTCTAGTTTTTAAACCTATGAGATTTTCGGCTCATTCTGCAGTGTCGAATCTCGGTCGACATGTTGATTCGACTCTCGACTAACCTGCAGAAATAGAGCTTGTTGGATGGAAATAAATTTAAAATAATATTTATGATTGAACAATGTCTATTATACCCAATAAAAACCAGCAAAACATGTTTTTAGCCATCATTGACTTGTCACACATTTACCATAAATAAATTGTATTGAAAAAAATGTTTATGTAACCGGTTAATTCTTTTTACGTACAATAAATTGAAAAAATGGGACAAACACCGCTTTTTTGAGCTAAAAAATCGTAATATTTAATTTAAACATTTCTTTCATAAAATAGTATAAAACTGTATTGAAAAAAAAAAAAAAAATTAGTGGTGTCAAAAAGCTTTAAGTAATGGATCAAGCAAACTCTTCTTGCTTGTACGTCATGCAGTGAAATCAGTTAAGTGGTTAAAACAGAGATACGTAAGTAGTGTTGGCAAGTTCCCTGTCTAAAAAAAAGCGGGCAATGACTTATATACATCGGTACATAAAAATATAATAAATCTTAGAATGAAGGAATCCGTTTATAACAAATCCTGTTTTAAGCATAAAAAAATATTGATTATATAATTTCAACAATATAACGACAACAACAAAAATTCATAAAACAGATGCATATTTGCAGTGTAAATAAAAAACTTTACTAAGATTTTTTTAGGAAACTGAGATACCTAGAATTTTTTATGTAACTGCAATCCGGTTCACAGATAAAATTATAAGTAAGATAACCGTAATTTTAGTAAATTATTTTGTAAAGTTACAGATTTCTTTTTTGCTTTATAAAAACTATTTTTATAGAATTACATCTTTTTTTTATGTATACAGTGTACAGATAAAATTTTAATAAGCATACTGATTTCTGTAATTTTGCATCTGTAGAATTACAAATTTTTTTTCTTATAGTGTAACGTATAAATTTCAGAAAAAAAGCTCGTGTATTTGCAGTGTTAAATAACTTCCAGTTTCTAGAGATTATAGGAATCTACTATCAAAGATTTTTGTTTAGAAATATTTTTAACATATTTAGAAAAATTTAGGAACGCTGTAAATCCTGTTTTCATTACTTGAAATGATAATTTATATCACTTTCTTTCCAGGTATGTTCTGCCTACGGCGATGACCATCAGTGATCTACTAACACCTCTATTCTTCCACAAAGAGAAATTTATAGATTTTGTCTCAAGGATTCATTTCTATAAATAAATTGCGAAGCAAAGAATAAAATTAAAAATATGTGCATGGCATATCTTCGGAGATAATAAAAGTTATCAAAACAACTAACTGAAATTATTCTCATGGTCTTCTTATCTGCTTTCTGCTGTATGACATTTATTGTTTTACATTCAATGACAAGTAGTCAGATGAAGTCGCAACAGTATTATGACAGCCATTATTTAACGAGACATTTTAATGTTTTGATGGTATTGTTTACGTCTGTAGGCGAAAGTTTTGTCGTACAAAAGTATCTAAGTAGAGTCAACAGAACAAAATCATAGTCGTATCTTAACTATCAAATCAAGTCAAGTCATGGTTTTTATTTAAAAGAAAAGTAAAGCTTCATCTGCACTGTAATGTCATTTTTGCATTTTTATTTTCAGTAGCAGAATGCGTTATTTTTTATTTCACCATGACAAATGCTTATCTTTAAAATTTGATATCAGGATACTTAGAGGCCAAATCTTCTTATCTTTGAATATTACTCGTTATGAAAAGAAGTTCCACTTCTTTTAATGACAGAAATTTGTTATTAAATGAGACACATATTTCTATTCGTAAATAGTGGTATTCATAAATTGGAAGTACTGACCAACATGTTATTTTTCTATAAAACATTCTAAATTTACTCCAAGCTGTTTGAGGTAATTAATTTTAGACTTGTTAATACTCACATATACGTAATACAATCACATTTGTTTACACACAGAAATGCAGCCTATTATGTTACTGCTCAAAATATTAATTGTAAAAGTAATTTATTTCATTGTAAAAATATTTCCTGTCACTGAAAATAATACCGGGACTTCTGAAGGTGTTAACGCAATCTTTAAAAATGGTTTATTCGTTGAAAATATTTTGATTGATATGTCACATATTCATATGAGTTTTTTTCTTCCTATAAAAGTTATCTTTGATGCTATCTTTCTCTCGGTTAAATTTAAAGTATCTAGTATTTCTTTAAACCAATGGTGTTCCATTTCAAAAAATTGTAGAAAGGCTCAAATAGTCATTTTCAAATAAATTGAACAATAAAATATCGTTAAATAATAAAACATATTTTTTTAAATAATTAATCATTCAAACTACTTGTTAATGTTGTCACAACAAAATAAAGTGTATAATCTAATTTCAATCGAATATTTAAAATACCGGATTTCTTAGATTTATTATTCCCACATTAAGGACACAACAAATGAGACAATGGTGGGTTCAGGAGACTCATCTTGAAATAAAAATATTAGATATTATAATAAAATTTCACGAAAAAAAAAAAAAAATCTTGGTTTTTAGTGCATGTAATTATATTTTCTGTTACAATTCATAAAAGTTTAGTTTCATGCAAGAGTTTTAAATCTTACGCGCATTAGTATAAATATGAAAGAAATGAAATTTCGGTTTGAAAACTTCTAATACTGTATAAAATTAATTCAAAACACAAATTCGATTTGCAGAGCTGTCATTGAGTATAATGGTCTTCAAATTTGCTAATTAGAAATGCGTAAATATTTTTTAATATCAATTTAATTTTAATTGCGTTATATTTTTTAATATTTAACAAAATTAATTATAATTTTAGAAATATTTTGTCAATTAAGAAAGGAAGAAGAAACAACCGTTAAGGAATGTACACAGAAAAAATAACTTGAAAATATTAATTTCGTTATGATAATTTTTTAAAATACGAGTGGCATGTACGCTCATAAGTTTAATATTAACAAGAGGGGTTTAAAATATTGATTAACCAACACCTTTAACTTATTATTAGTGTCAGTATACATGTATGTCGCTCTAAACGTTTCAAAACAACACTTGTGTTACAGCAAAATTCTTCATTGACATTTATATGACCGTTGCCCTATTTGTGTTTTCTAAAAAAAATATTATAAATATAATGTTGGCAAATCAAAATATCTAGTAAAGATAATAATAAACAGAACTCTGGGCAGAAAATTGATAGTCTAAGAGTTAATCCATTCCGGTATTGCATACTATTATTAATGCATGTTGTTTCATACAGTATTATTTTGTCTTAACAATTGCTGCTGTTGCTAGTTACGTGTAGTAATAGCAATATATGTGTATGATGCATGCTGATTATGACTTATTTTATGTTCTAGCAATTAGTAACAACAATAATAATAATAATACATTGCTTTATTCTCTTTTCAGTATTGCTGATTCTTTTAGTTTAAACAAATATTTTGTTCTTTAAATCAAAAATATAAGCTACTTTTCTGAATGAATCATGTTTGATCAAACGGAAAAAATATCAGAAAGTTTTAATATCTGTTAAAGCTTGTTATAATACGATAGTTTTCAAACGGCTTCAAAAATTCTTTCTGTGCCTATTGTCACAGGAATATGAATTGAATAATGCGCAAAATAACTACATTTGTTAGATTTCGGATAATAACACATTCGTTAAACTAAATTTATTTGGATGGCTACTTTTAATATTACTAGCGGAAAGGCAATTTTATTCTCAAAATTGAAAGCAATTCGGTATTGAACGGGTTAATGGGTACTCGAACAAGACGAAAGGGAGGTATCCATTTTTACCTTTTCTAAATTCTGGTTCAAATAATGATTTTTGAATATTATTTCTAACCTTATTAAAGCACAGAAATTCAGTCATAAATAAGAAGAAAAATATTATTCGGAAATTGTCGTGAATGTGTACTCTAATTCCCAAAATTAATACTGTAATTAGTACTGTCTCGGTACTAAAAATTCACCCTTTTCGAAAGTTCATCCGTGTTTTTCAGATTTTTCAAAGAGTTACAGGATGTAGGATGTTTTATACAAACTTATTGTTTCACTTATATTTTAATAACATCTGTATTTTCTGTTTATTTTATAAACAGAAAGTTGGCATATTCAAAACATCTTAATGAAGTTGTTTCCTACAATTTTTGGTTACCTGTAATATTTTGGGGCAAATGCCCTCCGGATCTTCCTTCCGCACCCCTGTATACCGAAGTATGTATTTAACCGTTCTTGGCGCCCGCCGTCAGAAATTAGATCCGGTCTTGACCAAGGACCTTCTGAATCCCTCTGTGACTGATCTTCATCCATCCCTGTCCCTTTTCCCTACCTGGGAAACATTTCATGCAGATCACGTGCAGTGATCACCATTAGGCGATTGGCTCGCGAGCCAAGTCACGTGCGGTTTAATGAGAGGGTTTTCTATTTTTTTGTTTCTTTTACATAGAATCGCGTCGCGTGCCTTTATCGTCGTCGGCAGCTCTCTTATTTTACATCTTTTCTCTTTTTCTTTTTAATTTATGAATCCAGATCATTCCTCTCTCTTAAAGTTTAAGGAACCTGAACTTTAATCATTTATCCGGAGAAAGATCTGGAATTTTTTCAGGTGCATGGTTAAGTTTATAAATTACTGGGAAGCACTGCTGATCAATTTCTCGATTGTATAACCAAACGCTTGTGATTAGTTCTGGAGGCTTTAGAGAGAAAATATATGAGAACGATGGGTCCTACAATAATTTGGTTTAAGAAAAAACTATTAAAACTAGTGTAGTTTCGTAAAGAATATCATGAAAATGTGCCACATTAATTTTTTTATGACTTAAATCTTTTCATCCGGATAAATTCAGGTTTAGTTCATAAACATTGTTTTTCGGATAGTGGATGCGTAACTGATTACCCGCTTCAAAAGGATCGTAAATGGTCACAATAGCCAAATAATAACTTCTTTAATTTGTTGTATTACGACTGTCACTTGGGTTACACTGTGACTCCACAGTGTAGTCGCCGTGGCCAGCGCCGTGCGAAAAGGGGGGGGGGGGCGCCAAATTTATACTAGCAATGTTATTTTTGGCCTGTCACAGGAAAAAGTTGGGGGAAGGGAGCACCAAATTGCAACTTTGCCCCGGGCGCAGTTTTCTTTTCGCACGCTTCTGGCCGAGGCCAATTTTCCGGTCATTTTCAACTTGATATAAAAATCTAATAATAGTAAATATACCGTTGTGACTTGGATACAGCTTATCTTCAACGTCAAGATAACACAGAGCTTTTTTTTTTTTTTTTTTTTTTTTTTTTTTACATTTTTGCTTACAGTGCTGTTATTTTCGCGGTCTGTTCCTTTAAGCTCGAAAATCATTAAGAGGGAGAAATTCAAGGATCATCATACAGCATCATACAGGAATCACATAGTGTCAACGTTTAGCTCTGAATCCCAGTGAATCTGAAAAAAACAACAACAACAAAATGTTACTCCCTTTTAGCCCTATTCTCATCCCTTTTTTGTCAAGAGGGAAGATTCGAATCAAAATAATTTTACCTTGGAAAAAAAGAAAGAAAAAAAAAAAACACGTGGAAAAAGTTGTGGGATTATTTTCTAGTAGAATTGATGTTTTATAATTCACCTGATCGATAAATTGGTAATAAGATATAAACATTTATAAAACAAAATTCCGCAAGTGTTGTTTTCTGACAGTTTTTTCTTCCTTTTTTGTAAGATTCTAACAAAGATAGATTCACTTATGATATCCGTTTGCTTCAAAAAAGAAATATATTTTATAAATCATTGAGAAAAAGACAGTTTGCGGCACGTCAATGATTTTTTATTTTTGCAATATAAAAAAATAAAATAAACTTTTGGTTTCCGCTATAAAGTATGCAATTCGAGAATGGTATTAATCATTTTGAGTCAGAAATTTATTATTTATTTATTTTTTTTTTAATTTTTAGAAACAATTATTTTTACGTTAATAACATTAACACTAGCAATCCAAATAGATTAATTAGTGCTTAATTAATATTTCATTGTCTGAAAGATAACGAATGTTATTGTTTTGCGTACTATTCAATTCATATTCATATGACAATAGGCGAAGGAAGAATTTTTGGAGATGCTTAGAAAATATTGCATTACAATAAGATTTAACTGATATTACAACTTTCTAATACTTTTTGCGCTTTATTACACATGATTCTTTCAGGAAAGTAACTTTTATTTTAAATGTAAAGTGTGAAATATTATATGTTTAAAATAAAAGAATCGCAAACGGTGCAAAGAGAATTAAGAAAATAATAATTATTATTGATATTAAATGCCTAAACATAAATGAAATCATATAGTAAACGCATAGACATGTACAAACATTACTACATATAAATAGTAGCAAAAATGTTACTTAAAACAAAATAATACTCCATTAAAAAAACATGTACTATTAATAGAACACCAGACCCGAAAGGGTTAAAACTGAACCAAAGTTCGTTGGTAATTCTAGGTACAGAAACAGAACATTTTTAAACAAGCAATACTTTCTACAATATTTGTAAAAGAGCAATTCTGTTTTCATCCACACAAATTTAGATCCAATCTTAAGTTGTAGATTTAATCTTTAAACTCGTAAAGATTGCACGCAAAGATATTAACTAATATAAGATAAATTTTATGCTCAATTAAAAAAAATAGCTTTTATCTTTTTGGAGAAAAAATAACTAAAAGTGTGGTCTTGTTAATCATTGTTTGCAGTGAAAACTACGGACATACTTTTTTAGTCATAACTTACGTACTAAGAGAAATATTTCTATGAGAAATGCTTTAAAATGCAACAAAATATAATATAGTTTTATCATATCATCTCCAGACACCAGAGTTTATTTATGTAACCTTTTTTAATTTCAGTTATGGATTTATATTAACAAACTGAAAAAAAAAAATTAAATAACGAAAAAAAAAAAAAAAAAAAAAAAAATAGATAATAGGACTCAAAAGTAAATTTGTTGACAATTACCTAGGATTATTTTAAATTTTATTTTACGTTTTTGCATTGAAAAACATAAAATAAATATATATTTAACAATTCTTTATTACTAATGGTATCTGCAAATGTATCTTAATGCACAATAAATTTTTTTACATTTTCATTTTTGTACATTTCGTACATTTCTGCTGTAAGGCATTTTTATATAACACATAGTTCACTATGATATTTATGTTAACTAATAAAATTTCTTATTTGCAGTTTTTATTATTTCTGTAATTATATTAATTATATTTTTATCGATCAAAACATATAATTTATAATCTTCTAACTAGATTATTAAATGTTTAATAATTATCAATTTAAATATTATTGGCAATTTAATATTAAATGCAATTAATAATTTTTTTTTAAAATTTAAATGCTTGCAATGTTTAATGTAAGCTTACATAATTGCAGTGTGTTTATAAAGTCCCGGACCCATTTTAATGTTTAATAATAACTCATAAAATAATAAAGATAGATTAAAATTAATAACATGAATGGTTAGATAGACTCAAAAAGTTTCATGACCCTTGTCAATGAACTTCCACGTGTGCCCCCTTCGTCGCACGGAGAATATTAAGTCGAAATCAATTTCAGGCCAGGTAGCGGCAAGCATGACGGTCTCATCAGTCGTATACTTAGAATGTTGGAAAACTTCGTATTTCCACAACTAGAAGAGCTTCAGCGAAATGTCTTTTAGTAACAAGATGGTGCACCACCTCATTGGGGTACCATCGTTCGTTCTTCTTTGAATGACCATTTTCCAGGAAGATGGATTGGGCGAGAAGGCCCAATTCCTTGGCCACCCAGATCACCTGATATAACGCCGCTGGGCTTTTTCCTTTGGGGATTTGTAAAGGACAATGTTTACAGGAGGAGAGTGTCGAACATTGATGACTTAAAAGTCAGAATTACATCCGCAATAGCCTCTGTGGATGTCGACATGCTTGCCACTACCTGGTGTGAAATTGACTATCGACTTGATATTCTCCGTGCGACGAAGGGGGCACACGTGGAAGTTCATTGACAAGGGTCATGAAACTTTTTGGGTCTATCTAACCATTTATGTTATTGATTTTAATCTATCTTTATTGTTTTATGAGTTATTAAACATCAAAATGAGTCCGGGGCTTTATAAACAACCTGTATTACAAAATATTTTGATGCATAATATTATTACTATCTTATGAAATAACCAATTTATTATGCTTGCGTCTTTTATAACTAATAATATTTTTATTAATTAAAGCACAAAATCATAAATCATGTGGCGGTAATTAAAAAACCGATTTTTTTAAAAAATTTATAATTCTTTAGTACAATTATAGTTTAAATTTAGTTATGACGTACTATCTTGTTGAAAGTTGATCTGGAGTCTAGTAAAATAGTACAGTCACTAATGGTGATTCCAAAATTAAACAGTATGTGGCAATTAAAAGAGAAAGAAAACTATTATGGTAAAATTTGAGGCTTTATTCAATCACCCCTATTTTATGTAACTTTCATGACCCCGAGATGAGGGTGGGACTGCAAAAAGATGGGAAAAACAACACACACAGAGAAAAGGGGAAGAATGAAAAAAACTGGGCTCTTTATATCTCCAAGAATGAAATTTATCTGTCAAGATAAATTTCGTGTGTGTGTGTGTGTATATATATATATGCATGCATATATATATATACAGGGTGTCTAGTAAATGACTGACCCATTTTGATTGTAAATAACAACAACAACAAATGGTTTGAGATAAAAATGCGCGGTTTGTTGCATAGTTATTAGAAAATCAATTTTTTTTAATTGCACTTTCTTCAAATATTTTGAATTCCAGCCAACATATGGAACTGGCGCCAACAGGCGGCCGAAATTCAGACTCTACACGCTTGAGCTATTTGGCTCATTTTGCAGAGTGTTTTTGAATCAGTCAGACATGTTGAATCGACTCTCGACTTACCTGCAGAAATAGAGTTTGTTGGATGGAAAGAAATTTAAAATAACATTTATGATTGAACAATGTCTATTATACTTAATATAAACCAGCAAAACAAGCTTCATAAGAAGCATTTTGACTTATCACACATTTACCATAAATAAATTGTATTGGAAAAAAAAAAAAATGTTTTTGTAACCAGTTAACTCTTTTTACGTACAATAAATTAAAAATATAGGATAAACAACTTTTTTTTAAGCTAAAAAAATATTTAATCTAAACATTTCTTTTATTAAATAGTAAGAAACTGTAAAATATTTAAAATTTTTTGTGCTGTCAAAAAGCTTTAAGTGAAAGATTAAGCAAACTCTTCTTGTCCGTATGTCCCAAATGCAAACCAGTTAAGTGGTTAAAATGGTTTAAGTGGTTATATATGCAAAGAAAATTGGGGCAAGTTCCCCCCGTCTTAAAAAAAAAAAAAAAAAAAAAAAAGCGGGGCAGGTATTTATAAATTGGCACATAAAAATATATTAAACCTTAGAATAGAGGTTCGTCTATAACAAATCCTGTCTTAAACATAAAAAAAAATATTGATCACGACGGATAAAGTATCATACGGAACTATCTGCCAAGGCGAGAACCTGTCTAAAGCGAAATATTGTTCATTTTCCCGAAAACCGAATCATCCCAACGTTATATTTTGATATTTGGCGCTTCCGAAAACTTTTTTTACGAAAGCTACGAGATATTTTAAGATGCATTTTACATACAATACCTCCCGCTCCTCTCCCTGACTGCAAATGTGCAAATGCATCTACGCTGAAATGGAAGGATGCTTAAAAAGAAAAAAAAATCGACTTACGTGTTTTAATATCCTGCGAGTCACCCCTTTTCAAAATTTCATTACAGAAAGCATCATACATTCTGAATCATCATAGAATCATCATAGTTCTACTTATTTTACTCAATTTTATAAGTATAAATATTACCAAATTACTGGAATATTGTGGTTTTTCATGTATAATTTTTAAAAAGTTTTTGAATAATTTTTTTAAATGTTTCTTGTTTCAAATCAGATACAAGAGGAATTTTCAGAATTCTTTCCCGTTCTTTTCATCATGAAGAATTGTTTAAGAAGGGGGGGGGAGGTGGCGAAAATTATATTTCAGGATCTATGATGGTCTTTGTAATGAAATTTTGAAAAGGGATAACTCGCAGTATATAAAACAGGTACGATGCATTTTTTTCTCTTTTTAAACATCCTCCGTTTCAGCGTAGATGTGTTTTCAGTCGGGGGGGGGGGGGGTAGGGATAGGTGTGTGTAAAAGTCATCTAAAAATTTCTCGTGGTTTTCGTAATAAAATTTTCAATTGAAATGAAAATTTATATTTGAAATATCAAAATATGAGTATAATGTAGCGATGAATTTGGTTTTCGGAAAAATTAACAATATTTCGTTTCAGGCAGGTTTCCTGCGTTTAAGCAGGTGATTTCGTATGTTACTTTTTTCAATATTTACGGCAACAACTGGTAATTAAATCATCCCCTTATGTAGGGGACTCATAATTAAAAGGGGATTTTTTTTTTCTATTTTTCAAATTACAGCGATGCCAAGTAATTCGAACAACTTACAGAAGCACTGTTTTGGCATATTTCTACTTTCCTGTAAAGAGAAACTTCTGTATAAAACAATCTGAATCAATTACAAATATTCTTAGTTTAATTGGAAATTTGTAAATTAAATTAAATGCATTTTCTGTGCTTATTCATTTTATTTTTTATTTTTTTTTTAACATAGGTAAAATATTTTAAAGTTCTGTTTTATTTTTTTCAAACTAAAAGAAAAAAATAAATAATTCTGGAAAATTTTTCTTAAAAAATTAATTAAAATTAAATTTTTTGAAAACAATTATTAAGGAATTGCCTTATTTACTGTCTTTTATAATAGTTAAAAATTTTCAGACAATATGTATAATACACGATGAAGATACAATAATATTTCATGACAACTTGATATAACTTTAAAATACAAAAATCATATTAGTTATCCGGTAATTATAAATATATTTTACATAAAGTAATTATAAAAATAGCTTAAATGTATGTCGTCAGATGGCGTTGCACTGTCTCAAGCTGCAAGAACATTAGAATTAATTTCAAAATACGAACCTTTTTTAAAAATGCGTTTCAATATTTATATTAAATAAAAATTTCAAAAACTTTTGATGCAGTTTTGTACAGTTTTAGAAAGTGCATCACTGTGCATACGATTTTAAGTATTTTAAAATTACTGTATATAAAATTTGGTACTACTACCTGGCAAAAATATTACTTATTTCGCCATTATTATATTTAATAAATTACATAATTTAAACATTTGTCAGTTGACATCTTGAAACATCTCAAAAACGTCAAACTTAATAGTCTGCACTACAGGCTATAACACATAATTTGCAATTTTTATTTTAAATAATAAATTATTTATTTAACTTCAATAATGCAAATCCTATATAACAATATTGCATTCATAAAAAATCATTACCAGCAGAATAAGATTTTACAATAAGTAATTATAATAAAGAATAGTGGCGCCAACTTTTGAAAAATATCGGATGGGCTCAATTAATAAAGAGAGGATGGAGATATCAAATTTTTGGGTGGGCTCGCGCCCCATGGGACCATATAAGTTGGCGCCACTGATAATGAATAATTATAATAATAACATCTTTATGACTTTATTGATGCTTTTGAAAACTTCATCATAAAAATAGATATTTTGCATTGACAAATGTGTATAACGACGGCATAAAAGAAAGTAAAACAATAAATAATATTTAATATTGCATTAGAATTTTTTTTACATTCTTTTTTAATCACAATAATTCTGAAAGTGTTCATAAAATATTATACCTGAGATCTGTTCTTAAACAACATTATTCTGACTGACATCCTATTGTGTTTTCATGCTGTTTTTTTCCTAAAGGAAAAAAATAATGAAGCAAGAGGAAAAAAATAAGAATCGCCTCATCAGAATGCAAAATACGAAGGTGAACGAACATCCTAAAGAACTAAATTAAGAACGCGTAACATGTATACCATAATTTACATCTTTCATTGTTAAACAAAATGTCAGTTTGTTTCACTTTTATACTCATGTACGATAATTAAGTTCTTAACGTCCGTATGCTGAGAGCAAAAGAATTGATTCATAATTGTCATCAGTGGCATTTCAAGTTCAACCATTGAAAACTAGTAATTATATGTATGAAGCAAGAATAAGCTAAATAATTAGCGAAATATTGATAAAGGTTTAGTCCCATTAGATTTATACACTTCAACTTTTCATCATCAGATTCTTTTCTCAGCATAAAATGAAGTTATTACAACAATTTAATAAGAAACATAGAACTTACAGTGTGAATATGCACTAATTTACCTTTCTGCGTCAGAAAGAGAGAGAGAGAGAGAGAAAAGATAAGTCCCCTCCCCTACATTTTCTTGAGCCCCCCCCCTCCCTTATTACTCCCTTCTAGTTATGGCCCTGCTTTCAAGACATGAATTTCGATATAAAAATTCCAATCGTCATTAGATTTTGCTACCTTTGGTGTTAATATCATCTTGCTATAATAGTTTAGTTATTGGAGGATTGATCGACATATCTATATGGGTGCTTCAAGAGAAACTAATAAAGCAATATGATACCCTTGTTACAGGTGAAGCATGAAACAATGCGTCATGTGTGTCATTGATGGCGCTGGAGTTACGTGGCATTGTTCTTTGCAATAGATTGACAGAGAGAGAAGATGACAAATTTGGCACTTTGATGATGTAGCTTTATATTTTAATTTAACTTCAATAATACAAATCCTGTATAGTGATATTGCATTCATAAAAATTATTACTAGTAAAATAAGACATAATTTATAATAAGTAACTATAATAATGAGTAATTATAATAATAACAATATCTTTGTGCCTTTGCTGAACTGATGCCTCTGAAAAATACATAATAAAAATAGATATTTTGCATTGATAAATGTATACAATGATGACAAAAAATAAAGTGCAACAATGAATAATATTTAACATTGCATTAGAATATTCATTATATTCTTTTTTAACCATTTTAATTCTAAAGGTATTCTTAAAATATTTTACCCGAGATCTTTTCTTAAACAGCATTATTCTCTCTGACATCCTATTGTGTTATCATGCTGTTGTTTCCAAAAGAAAAAAAGATTAAGCAAGAAAAAGAAATCGCCTCATCACTATGCAAAATATAAAAGTGAATGATCATCCTAAAAAATTAAATTAAGACCGCGTAACATGTATGGTATAACTTATATCTTTCTTTGTTAGACAAAATACTAGAGCGTTTCATCTTTGTACTCCTATATGATAATTAAGTTCTTAACATCCGTATGCTGAGAGCAAAAAAATAGATTCATAATTGTCATTTCAAGTTCAACCATGGAAAACTAGTAATTATACGTGTGAAGCAAAAATAAGATAAATAAAAAGGGAAATATTGATAAAGGTTTAGTCAGACTGCGTTCATGACACGAATTTCGATATAAAAATTGCAATTGTCATTAGATTTTGATACCCTTGGTGTTAATATCATCATGCTGTAATAGTTTAGTTAAAGGAGAATCGATTGGCAAGTCTCAATAGGTGCTTCAAGGGAAACTAAAAAAAAGAGCAACACGATACTACTGTGTACTGTCACACGTGAAGCCTGAAACAATACGTCATGTGTGTCATTGATGGCGCTGGAGTTACGTGACACTGTTCTTTGCAATAGAGAGACAGACAGAGAGGATGACAAATTTGGCACTTTGATGAGGTCGTTTATATTTTCTCTCCTTCCATTAGTTTTGTTTTTGTATCATTTGAAATGTTCGAAAGGGTGATAAATTATAAGATATCAACAAAGAAAGACGCGAGGTATTTCATGAGAAAAAAATCGCCATGATTTTGTGAAAACATGTTCCTACTATTTATTTGAGCGGAATTTTGTTTAGTTTGCTTATATCCGTAATTTAGACTGCTTCAAGTATCATTTATCTGATGCGATTAGTGCTATCATTTGTAGATATGAAAGAAAACCAGAATTTTGCGAAGTTTTATTCATGTGAAAAATATCAGTTTTGTTCGAATTCATAGACCGCAAAATTACAACTCGAAGAGATGTTTTTGTAACGATAACACAAATTCAAACACGAAGTCTCGATCTCCCCCTCCCCTCCTCCTTAGCCCTCTTAGATGCATAAAAAGTACAGACAGGGTACGATTTACTTACTTTTAGTTGCAAATAAATAAATAAATAAAGTAATAATAATAATAATAATAATAATAATAATAATAATAATAATAATAATAATAATAATAATAATAATAATAATAATAATAATAATAATAATAATAATAATAATAATGTAAAAATAAATAAATAAATAAATAAAATATTTTAGCTGAGGAATCACGTAACTTTTATTAAGTTTCTTTGTGTAGGTAAACGTCTTAGATGTTTTAATTTATTTAAAAATAATATTATATATATATATTAAATAGTTTTTTCTCTTTTTTATTTACAGGAAAGTATAATGTATTTAAGACAATATTTTTAGTATTTAATGTGTTATTCGTTATAATAAGGAATGTGGAAATATTTTTACTTGGAAAAGATGGATGATTCAGAAAGATTAAAGGAAAATTTACTCCTGTAAAATGTTGTTGTACTATATGAAATTTATTAATAAAAGAAAAAAACAAAAAAACCCGAAAAATATAGCTAGATTTGTTTATTAGTCATTGCAATTTTTTTAATAACGTCTTCAGATGCGGCAAATGTGCCGTTACGGAGAGTCATTCTGTTTTCATTTATTTTTTTATTTTATTTCTCTAATAAATTTTTATGTTTATTTATTTTTCATTTATTTATTTATTATTATTATTATCTTTTTACCAGGCAATAATTTTTGCAACTTTTTTATAATCATTTCATTTTTACTTATTTTGGTGCCATTTAGGCACCAAAATTTTACCTTTTCAACAACAAAAAAAAAAAAAAAAAAAAAAAAAAAAAAAATGAAAAGGTAATTTAAAGCTAAAAATTAAAATTTAGTAACTGGAAAGAAATTTGTTTCATATGATGAAAAAAAAATATACCATTGATTGGCAGATCTTGATATTTTTTGCCCATTTTGTCGCACTACATTAAGTAAGTGTTATATTAATAAAAATTCATAACGATAGTCATCAATAGTTTTTTTTTTTTTTTTTTTTTTTTTTTTTTTTTTTTTTTTTGTAGTTTTTGAATGTGAGTTTGATTTGATTTTTCAGGCAATAGATAAAAGGAAAAATGATGTCTCAGTAAATAATTCATAAAACGCTTAAAACATTACAGAACCAAATTTTAAAAATTAATATTAATACTCTGAAAAATATAGGAAACTATATATTATCTATAGATTTGTATATATTCTGCATAAAATGTAATTTATTTAAGCGTAAAGCACAGTTGAGAATTCCCTTTCAAAATGATAACATCAAACAACGAAAATGTGCTGGAGATATTTTATGCAGCCCTGTATATGAACTAAATTTACGCATACAAAGTAATAAGAAATTTCTTTTAAATTTAATACTGCATACCACAACATGAAATATACTTTCAGCAATTATTATTCATACAGATAGTACTGTAATCGAATTCTTTTGTTCGTTCCTGTAAACGAACGATGAAAGCCACGTACACTGCATTCTTTAGTCAGCACTTTAAAGTATACCTCAGTGATGTATAAGTTTCAATATATTTGAAGTATTTTAATACTATTGAAATACACTGCAAATGATTTTCCTCCATAGATTGTAATGTGACGGAATTCTTTTGCATGTTCCTGTAAACGGATTACAATTACTAATACACTTCATTTTCAATATCAAACATTCCATAGTAAATCTCAATAAATATATGAATTTCACTGAATATAGAGCATGTTTACATGATTTAGAGTGCGGACAGATAGACAGAGAAACTGAATTCATAAACTATTTTCAACTACTTTAAAATGGAAAGTGTTAAAAAATACTTTTGAAAATTTCCTTAAGTAGGCACATTTTTCATCACCTTTTTTTTTTTTTTTTTTTTTTTTTTTTTTTTTTTTTTTTTCGAGTAAAATCTAAACACCTTGAACTTCCACTTACCTATGCTTACTGCATTCTTGCTAAATGACTTTAAAGTAATTAAGTTTGTCTGTGACTTGCGGCTTACACAATAGTTTTTTCAAAAAAAAAAAAAAAAAAAAAAAAAAAAAAAAAAAAAAAATTCCCAAAATGAAAACAATTTAAAGAAAATGAATTGCTTTAACTTCAGCATGTGTCCTTGGTATTGAAAAAAAAAATAAATAAAACTCTAAGCTGTGGATATTTGTCTTAAAAATATTAAACGAAATTATTTTCAACATATTTTTGTATTATTCTGGTGTCTCGTGTCCTGGAGATTATGGATTGACATCTTTATGAGTCCCCGATAGGAGCCAACTGACGAAAAACTGGGAAATGCGTGACAATCATCGGCATTTTTCTAATGTCATCATTATGAATTATTCTTTAAAAAGCAGTCAATGTTCACGGTTTTAAAAAATCATTAATAAAGATTAGTCTATATGCCATGCTTCATTTTTCAAAACTTTTTAGTCTAAATAATGATTACAGTCTTCCTATAAATGAACTGTAATTGTTTTGATATCATTAATTGGCATTAAATGATGAGCTACAAAATCTTTATTTAATACTTAAGTTTTTTAATGAAGTAATTTTATGCGTCTTTTTTTCATTGCACATCCATAATCTTCTAGAAGGAGAAAAAAAAAAAAAAAAAAAAAAAACGATGAGAAGAAAAGCGACCATGAAAAATTGTTAATAATATATGAGGACCTCAGAAGCCAAGGGGTACAAGTGACATAATTTAGATTTCGAGTAAATTGAGTTCAAAGTTAAGCATCAATTGTAATTGAATGAATTGAGATAGGAATCTTTTGCTTATTTTTTAATATTCTTTGAACTCTTATTTAAATAGCTGTTTAGAAAAACAGCCGATTAAACTTTGTTTTAAATGTATAACTAAGTAATATTTATTAGCATTCGGCACTTGTACCCTTTGGCTTCCAAGCAATAATGAAAACTGCTTGGAAGCGCCAAAGGGTACAAGTGCCGAATTAATACAAGAAAAAAAAATATGAAAAAAAAAAGATAAATTTATAAAAAATGAAGAACAATGTTGATATCAATAAATGAATGGACAAAACTTTGTTTTAATAAAAGTTCTAAAAACGAAAAATTATGAAATGAAAAAATGAAGATAAGAAAAATTTAAGATCAATGTTGATCACATGAATGAAACAACAAACTTTATTCTAACATAAGATTTAAAATTTTATTATAAGTTTTGTTAAGCTTTAAAAAGTGAATGTATTTTCAGTCTGTCTGTCTGGTCATCCGGCCGTCTGTCCGCGCTCTAACTCTTGTAAATATACTCGAATTGCGCTGATTTTTTTTGGAAATTATTTACGCTTATCCTAGCACGAACCCTATTTCAAATAAAGTTTATAGCATTCTTAATTTATTTACAGGGACAGACAAAAGTTTTTCGTTTCATTACGGACTATAGGGAAATAGGATACAGTTTATAAATCAGTTTATAAATAGAAAATAAAAGATTATATATTAAAAATTCTGTTTATAATATAATTATCCTGTGCTGTTTTGCAGCTTGTTTCTCTTACTTAACATTTCTCATTTCCAAAATACTTTTTTCTCTGGAGAATCGATATAAATTTGAGATTTTCCAGGCTGCTGTCCTTTTCTTTTGTTAGCTCTATTAGTACTAGATGTTGGGTAAGTTTGTACGTCTTCTATTTGCAAAAATACTATAAAATATTCTAATATAATGAAATTAGAGCTATTTCACTTCAATAAAAATTAATAATAGAAATTTTCGGCGAAAAATGGTTGTATTAAGGAGTGTATGGTAAAACAAATAATAAAAGGTAATGAAAAAAATGAACTAGAGAAGAAATTTGGCTGTATCAATGTGCCCCGACATAGACTGTATCAATGTGCCCCGTACAGCCATTTTGAATAAAATGAGTCTCAAATCCAACACTTTTAATTTATCTAACAATAAAAAATGAGGAACTGATGAAGAGTAGCTTTACTTGCCTGGGAGAGTATTCTTTTCGGTTGAAAATACTGGAACAGTTGTATAATATCATTTCAATTGTAGAACTCAAATTTATTTTTGACTCGCAGAAACAATAAATCACCTGTCCCATTTCATCAAACTACTGAATCATTCCAAAACTTTCTGTATGTAGTTGAGTGCACTAGCATCACCTTTTAGAGCTGTTGTGAAACTTCCTGTAATGACGCTTTGAGCAGCAGAGGGGGTGTATCAATGTGCCCCATGTATCAATGTGCCCCAGTTGGATCAAATGGTTATCAACTCAATTTCATCACAATCAGAAACAGAACTTTTCAAACTTCTTGTATAAAATTGTTAAATATTAGAGGAATTCTCTGGAACTAAATGCAATAAAAGTAAAATGAGATATCAAAGATACTGATACTGTAATCCATTTTAATGGGGATAAAATATTTCCAAAGGCAATCATAAGCATTTCTACATAACAAGATTCTACATAATCGATTAAAAATTAATAAACAATCCATCAACAAATTTTGCTTAAAAATGCTACTTTTGAAACGTGTTTAGTATTAATTTTGAAAGATATTTAGACATATACATTTGAAAGATATTTAGATATATACATTTGAAAAATATTTAGATATATACATCAAAAGGTTATCGACTCAATATCATCATAAACAGAATCAGAAGCTTTCACACTTCTCATATAAAATTGTTATATATTAAAGGAATTCTCGGGAACCAGATGCGAAAGAAATAAAATGAAATATCAAAGATACTGATCCATGTTAATGGGTGATAAAATATTTCCAATAGAAATCGTAAACATTTCAACATCAGATAAATACGAGCAATTTTTGCCTTAATCTCTAAATGTCTCACTTTGATCTCACCTTCAGCGAAACTAGGTTAAGTCCAGAAACTGAGCAATGCAATTCCCGCTCATCCATAAGGAAATAATCAGCCATTTAGGAAAAACCTAAAACACTGGCTACCGAAATAATTCCATCTCTCACCCCTAAGGGTCTAAGTGTTTGAATGAGAATCTTCGTTCAAAATATAGCGACTTAGTCGGGATTCTGAAACCAACAATGTATAATTATTCAGCAACGGAAAAGAAAATCTAGTAATTATTGCATTTAAAGGCTAAATCAGCTTCTGTGACCTTTTCTGCTTCAAGCGAAACTGACTGAGTGGGGGTTATTTTACGGGGCACAAAAAAGTTTCCATTGGAACGTGTCTTTAGGTAAATGATACACGAGTGACCAGAAGAGAGGTCTAATGAATATCTTTAAGTATTAATGGAATCCAAGATAGGACTAGTAATGTGGTTAATCACATGGTTAAGTATAAAATGTATGATACGTAATGAATTTTAATTTTCAACTGAGTGAATGTTTTTTCCTGGTTCATTACCAAGGCAAATATGAATAATGCATTTTGTAGAGAAAGCCAAAAATGCTGATTTTATTATTATTTTTTTTAGATAAAATTTATGAAAATGTTTATTTAAGGCAGAGGTAAGTAGCTTCTCTTATTAATTCTCAGAAATAACTCATTTCTTACACATAAAATATCAAGAAATACCAATAAACATATAATAATAAATAAATAAAAATGTTAAATATAATGGTAAAGTATTTTGCAGACTAGATTTTGAATAACAACCAAATGAATTACTTTGTCGTTGTTGCTAAAATCTACAAGAGCAAATCAGTAGTTTATTTTATAAGAAAATAAAAATAAATTATTATAAAGGTAAAATATGCTCGGTAGTGAATTTATATTGGAAATTATTTTTCGGTGATTATTGGTTATTATTGAGACAAACAAATAAAGTTTTTTTTTTTAAATTATTAAATTAAAATTCATTCCAAAAACTACATTTAAAAGAAATTTTACAAACAAGAACAAAATTTTGTGGAATTTCTATATAAAAAATAGACCTAGCCTTAGGATGAAAAATCTTTTATGTGCTAAAAATTTACAAACAGTGTCTATCAACATTGAATGGGCCCAATTTTTGCATAAAAAGAATCACAGCATGCCGTGATTATATGGAAACATCCTCTTTAATAAAAAGCATTTTTACAGCATGTTTATAAGAATAATAAACGTGTTTTCCCTGCCTATTCGTGTTTTTTACTTTTTGTGTTTTGTGTCGTTATTACCGCGCTAGGAAACCGTTTCCGACCATATGTTGCTATACAAATCTGAATCCGTGTGATGGCCCTTACCTTCTATTAAAATTTTTTCTAATAATCTTGGGAAACCCTGTATTTATTGTTAGCTAAACGTATATTTATTATTATTTTGTTATACTTCCTAATAATACTTCATCAACATATAGAATATCCTTAATTAAAAGACTCTATTTTAAAGTTGCCTACTACCGAAATTATATTGTTCAGACTGTCGTGAAGTTTTGAGAAAGGCATAATAAAGGTCTGAAAATTTATTTGAACGAAAAAAAAAATTGCACCAAAGGGCATTTTATTAAAGAAATACATATTTAGCATACATTTACTATAGTTTAGAAAATTTATTACAACCAAACACAAATCCCTTGATGGTTTTCTTTTTTCAAAATATTATCTGAAATTGTAAGATAGCATATTTTACAGTTCATCGCAGCGTGCTCTGGAAAATGCTAAATACATGGCGTGAAATGCTGACTTTAAGATTACGCAAAGCTAACAAATAAAATCTCTAAACTATCGCAAATGTATGGTAAATGTGCAACTAAAAACGCCTTCTGAAGACAAAATTTTGAGCTATTTATTATTTCGCTTAAGCAAATTTCTGTACTTTTTTAAAGTTTTTTAATATATTTCACAACTTTATCAGCAATAATTACGTCTATAGACAACTTTAAAGTAGGGTCATTTAATTATGTACTCCTTGTATGCAACAAAATTTAAACAATATCTTTAAAAAAAAAGCTTTACTATCCCAATCTTAAAATGAAATTATTTTAAAATGCTATTAAAAATATTTATAATAACATTTGATTTCATCTATATAATAAAAGCCTAAGTCATGTGACTCTGTCAATTTACAGTTCCTGTCCGACCACTTTATTTTTTTATGCCCAAGCAGCCATTTTTTTACTTTAATATTACCCAGGGGCAAAGAATGATTCGCCAAATATTATTATATTGCTATCATTTCATCTATCTTATAATAGTACATATAAAAGCCGGGTAATATAAAAGTCGTGTGACTGTCATAAACAACTACAAGATGATTCCACCGCTTTTTATTTGCAAGCTTTTCATTTTGATACCCCCCCCCCCCCCCAAAAAAAAATAATAATAAATAAAAATAAAAATAACTATTTTTTTAAAATAAAACTGCATAAAAAGTTGCCATGATTGCGAAGTATTCTTGATATTTTTATGTTAGCCGGGTACAAATCTCACCAATTATATTTTTTATCTAGTCAGTTAGCATTTTTTTGTCTTTTTTGCGTGGTAAATTAATACAATGCTTTGAAGTTTAAATTAAATATCATGATTTCTGGCATTTTTTAATAATTTCCTTTTCTTTTCGTAAAAAAAAAGAAAAAAAGAAAGAAAGAAAGAAAGAAAAAAGAAAAAGGAAAAACTATGTAGAATTTGTAAATTTTTAGATGTTTCAGTCCTAAATAAATGTATCGTATTTTTAGATGAATAAAAAGATTATATTTTCAATAAAATACAAAAAAAAAAAAAAAAAAAAAAAAAAAGTGATGAGAGCAATGTTTGGCGATTTATTACTTGCGCCCCAGTTAACATAAAAATGAAGAACTCTTGATTCCTCAACCCAGCGACGGTTATGAGGAACTAGTGCTTTTAGACCCCGACTTATCTCAGGGAAAACGGTGAAGTGGTTAGCATACATTTAAGGGAGACCAAACTGGTCACCAAGGGCGGCAAGTTGTCACAATGTTGTTTCATAACTTATACAGTTGAAGATTTCCGATGATGAAGTTGGTATTTAACAACAGAAAGAAAAAAAAAAGATTGTTACATGGCTGAAGAAAATCAATGGCCCTCGACTGCTGTCAAATGACTATTTGAAAAACCTAATATTCACAGAAATTTCAATTCATAGCGAAAACATTAGACAAAGCAAACAAAGTTTTGAAAGTTTACGGTTCTCTTTAGGTAGATTTCGTATGAAATACTACCTACTGTAGTCGCTCCTATGTTGGAATTTCTGAATTTTTTTTTTTGCAAATCTACACCGATCATAACCTCTAGACCCCAAAACTATCAACAGTAAAAAAAGTTATATATCTATATCTATCTATCTATATAATATATAGATATCACTTTTTACTTTACACGATAACTTCTATAATTATTCTCCAATCTCCTCGAAACTGATACATAAAATAAAGGGGTATAAAATCTCGGTCTAGTTCGTTAAATGACAAAATTGGACCATGGGGGTGGAAATAGGGAGAGTTCTTGTGAAAACCGAAAAAAAAAAAAAAAAAAAAAAAAAAGAAAGAAAGAAAAAAAACCCCATAAATTTTCAACTAAAATAGATATCGAATCAGTTTAAAGAGTATATTACTTCTAGAAATTGGGCCAAAAGTTTATGCATGAAAGATTTTTGATAAAGTTAAAAATGGGCTCAAAGAGCGAAAAAAACTGAGCTTTTGGAAGAAAAAAGTTCATAACTTCGTCAATTCTTAAAATTTCAAATCCAACTAAATTTTTATAAATGTCCTCAAAATTATCTATAACTTTCGTATTTTCAAGTTTTTGATAGGACAGTTTCTTATCGATGAAGAAAATTAAAAACGAAAACAAAAAAGGGGTTGAAAAAAGACAAAAATCCATAACTTCGTCAATACTTAAACTATTAAATCAAATAAAATTTATTTTACATCTTTTCAATAATATCTACAACTTTTATACTGACAAGATTTTCATAGGACCAATTCTTTTAGCAAAAATAAATTCAAAAGTAGGAGTTGAAGAAAAAACCTCAAATCTAAACTGCTTACATTCTGACTCATTTTTAAATTCATTTTGGATTTTAAACACATCCAAATGGCAGATGTTGTTATTTAGGAAATATAATATGTGACGTATTATCCAGTTTTTTGATAAAGGCAGAATATATTTCAAAAAAGGCTGCGAAAAAAGCTATTTTGAACAGAATTTTCCGTATTGATCGTAATTGAAAAATTGAGGAAGTATTCAAATAACAAATTGCATTTTTTGTGACTCATTTTTAAATCCATTTTTACTCTCAAACGCATCCAATTTACCTGTCCGCTTATTTAGGAACTATATAATGTGACGTATTGGACAAATTTTTGATAAAGGCAGAATATATTTATACGAAAGCTGTCAAAAGATATCACTTCGCACAAAATTTCCTAAAACGATCATGATTAAAGAATTGGGGATGTATTCAAATAACGAATTAGTTATTTTATGACTCATTTTTAAGTTCAATTATGCTCTCAAGCGCATTAAATTGACAGTTTTTTTCTTATTTAGAATCTATACAATGTGCCGTATTGGTCTATTTGTTAACGAAGTCAGAATATATTTCAAAATAGGCTGTCAAATTGGGCATTTGAGCCGAATTTCCCTTAAAATGATTCTGATAAAACCAGTTCTTACAGAAAAAGGAAACTGAAAGATTTTTCAAAAATTGGGTTTATCTCTAATCATATTTTAAATTTTGTTGTTAAAATGAGCATCTTCGAAATCTACCTCAGGCTATAGGCCAAGCCGACAGGGATTTTTAAAAACTGATGATTGTGTCAATTACCACTTTTGCCATCTAAGCACTAAAATCATTTATTTTTCAGTTTAAAAAAATTGATAAATGCCTTTTTATTAAAATGGCAAAAATAGTGATAAAAAAAAGAAACTTTTTCAAGTATGATTAAAACCTGGGATAAAACACTTTTTTTTCTCTTACGAAGACGGTAAAAACCCTGGTAAATGCTGATAAAAACAAAAGTAAATAAAAAACCATCATGCGGCAAATACTTTCCGAGCCCTTGTTATTTTACGCGGCACTTAAAGGTTTTTCTCTGAAAGGTGTCTTTAAGAAAATGATACACGAGTGGCAAAAGAGAGGTCTAATGAATATATTTAAATATTAATGGAATCCAAGTTGTGGCTAATAATGTGGTTAATCATATGGTTATGTACAGAGTGTTATGCTATATAATGGATTTTTATTTACAACCGAACGACTTATATTTCTGGTTTCTACAATTCATTACCAGAACAAATGAATAATTTGTTTTCTCAAAGGAAAAATGCTGACTATACGAAAAATTTACGTTAAATTTACGTGTGCGCGAATGAATTTTTAGTTACTATTGGATGAATTATTTTTCTGGTTGCTTTTTATAATTATTAAGACAACCAAGTATCATATTTCCAAAATATACTATTAAATTTAATTTAAGAAAAGAGTTACAGTTGTAATTTTTATTATATTTTTATTATTCAAATATATACAGTCTGTTACAAAATTATAAGACAACAGCATATTTTGCAATTTAGGTAATTAAAGAAATGTTTCAATCAAAATAAAGAATACTCCACGTTAGTACATCAAGTTTTTAGTAAAATGCACCAATTTACACAAATGAAATTAATTTGAAAAAAAAAAAAAAAAAAAACTAAAACATCAATATAACAAAAAAGTGTTAAAAAGAACTGTTACAAAATTATAGGACCATGTATGGATAAGGCAATTTTCTGAAATGTTTAGTAAGCTGTTGCTCCATCGTTTCTCTGAATAACTTCAAACTCACGATTTGGCAAAGAGTTAATTAACTTTTTAAGGAACGATTCGGAAATATTGTACCATTTCTCTAAAATGGCCATTTCTAAGTCATACGCTGAATGATATTGCTTGTTATTTTCACACAATTGGCGAGACAAATAACCCCACAAGTTTTCTATGAGGTTTAGGTCAGGGTTTCTACTTGGCCAAGATAAAGCACCTATCTTTTCTCTTTTAAGCCACTCTTTTGATGTTTTTTATCAATGACTGGGAGCATTATCTTGATAAAACTTTCATTTTGCACCTTCTAAAAGTGGTCCGAAGGATATCAGATTTCGAAACAGCATCCGTTGATAACTGTCCGAGTTCATTTGCTCTTCAACTTTTTGTAGATAGCATTTTCCTGCATATGGAAATGCGCTTCACACCATAACGGAACCACCTCCCATCTGCCTATTGAAGAACTCGCGAGATTTTTGCCTTAAATCATGCCAATAGTAATCATTGCCGTCTGGACCATCAAGAGTGAATTTTTTCTAGTCTGAAAACAATATATTTCTCCATTGAGGGTTCCAGGACATGACATTTTTTGCCTACTTAAGACGAGCTTCTTTGTGACATTTTAGTAGTAGTGGTTTACTGTTTAATTTGCCATAAATAACACCAGAATTGGATTTCAAACAACGCCACACGGTTGCATGTGATATTTTTTTAGTTATCAGTTGTGCTATTTTACGAGTTAATTGATATTTTTTCGTTGCTGGTTTGGCAATTTGCCTATTACCACAATCTGATAGCTTCTTTTTACGACCAGATCGTGTATGCGTTCCATACAATTCTTTTTTTATTTAAAACATTATGAATCGCAGATTTAGAACGATTAAGAATCTCACTTATTTCACGTTCAGACTTTCCTTTTCCTTTGTAGAACCACACTTTTCTTACTTCGTTTTCAGACAGCTTACTCCGACAAGGCATTTTTCTAATAAATTCAAAGAATCATATACAATTCAGATTTTTTGCATTTAATTCTTCTTTTTAAATTTTACAGAGTGTTTAGGTTACAGTTAAACTGTGAGTTCAAAAGAAAATCGTCAGCTTTATTAATAGTATGAGAGTGGTCTTATATTTATGAAACAGCGGATTTGTGTAAAATCATTTGGCATTAAACAAAAAATAATTCAAACTTTTTTCCTCCGAGCTAAAAAACATTGTAGTGTTATTTATTTTCATACAACTATGTTTAAATTCAAACTAATATTTTCTTTGTTGAAAAAAGGAGAAATTTTGAGTGGTCTTATAATTTTGCAACAGACTGTATAAGAAAATTATTTCAAACAGCCGTTTTTTAATTAAAATCGAAACATCTATCTTGTAATTGCGACTTGTTATGTGACAAAATAATTAAAATATTAAGGCAAAATATGTTATATGATGAATTTTTACATATAAAGAAGGAAATTGTTTTGTGATGACAATTAATTATTTTCAGAGTGAATACTACACACTGTTCCATGTAAAATAAATAGAAAATAAAAGTAAAAATCCATATTAACGAATATTTATTCTCAAACCAAAAAATCATTAACAACTCTTTGGAAAAAATAAATTATATAAAGCATTAAGTTTTTATTTATTGAGTACTAAAATGTACATAGCCTAAAACATGTTTTTATTTACAATCTACTGAGATATTTTCTGGATACTAATAATTATTACTAAAGCAAATTAACCATCACGTACTTTCTGAGCAATTGCTGAATTTATTAAATTGTGATTAACAAAAAAAAAAAAAAAAAAAAAAAAAAAGACTACATTTTGTATAAGTTTTATAAATATACATTTATTCGAAGTGATTGTGTGTGAGAGAGAGGGAGGGGAGATTTGTTGTTAAATTATTAATAGCGGATCTTTTTTGAATCTCACGTGAAAAAAAGTCACGGAAAATAAAATTTTTAACTTATGATTTGGAAGAAAAAATGTAACTTGATTATTTAATTTTATTTTTATGCATTAAAAAAAATCTTAACAGGATTGATCTAATTGCGAACAACTTAACCTAAAAACGAATATCTCAATTTTACACTTTTTGCTCAAAATTAATAACAAAACTTATGTTCCTCAAAATTACGTGATCACGAAAATGTCCGCAAAACACAAAAATTGGGCTCAAATGGAAGATCAAATCAAATGGAAGAAATAAACTGATTTATAACGACCAAATCTAAAAAAGAAAATGGATAATGATATACTTTTTATAATGTCGTTAGCACTATTTTCCTGTAATGAATCACACATCGAAGGCCCCAATTGAAACTTAGGGAGAATACCAATCAACTTTTAAACAATTCGTCTTAACCCACCAAAAACAATGATAGCAAAAGACCGTTAACTAAAATATTGTTTCCTTGAATCATCATAAAAGACTGGCCTAATAATATATTTCCAAAAATCATGAAGGTAACAAAACTTTTCTTTCTTATTTTGGAAACTAACTATATTATTCAATTATCAATGGTCTTCGAAACAAGACATCTTTATATTGTTCTTGCAGCTGTGTTTGAGCAAATTGTCTACAAATTGAACTAAAATCAGTTTTTCCCCCCAAAACGGGGTATTTGAAGACCTCCCCTTGTTCACTCAACCACTCAACAAGGAAATAAATATTATTCATTTGAAAAGCTTCTTATACTTCTTTGAAGATTTAGTGTCTGCTGATGTAGAATCTCTGATGGTGGTGGACAAAGGCCAAAAGTGCAGGAGCCACGTGCTTGCAGTTCGTAAACTCAGCAGTCCAGCCGGGATAACTTATTGTTCTCTTTTAGTATACTACTTTGAGATTTGATGCATTTTCCTAGAAAAAGTAAAATAATAAATATTTTCATGTTTTACAGGTGTAATTCTATTTGTAGGTAATTAGGTTTGAAAGGAAAAAAATAGACATTAACATGAGCATAAATTAGTTTTATATGTTTTTTTTTTTTTTTTTTGAAAAGTAAATATACTTATTCGTCTATTTAAATATATACTTTTAAATAATTATCCAAATAAGACTTTTCCTACTTTTTGTGTCATAAAACATTTAAAATTCATAAGATTCAAAGTTTTCAAAAGTTCACGACACGTTTTGGTCAGAAACGAGTTGTATATGCATATTTTTTCGTTCTTAGGCGTAGGGCAATATTTTTGTAAATATAAGTTGTAGAAAAAGGAGGGCCTGGGGCCGTAATAATGTAATGTTTTATGTTTCAATAAATACAGGGCTCCTTGTAAAAAAAATGTTATTTGTAAAATCTGTACTTGATGTTAAATTAGATCACAAAATCTTTAAAAAATGATTAAAGAATTAAACAAACAAACTAACAAACACAATAGTAATAGTATAAAGAACATATTAATGGTATAAAGAAGAGTAATGAAGAATTAAATACAGAAAATAGTTGTATACATGGCTGCCAACAACTACAACGCCCAATTAAAGACGAATAAATATATCAGAAACAGAAATTTTAGCAGATAATCAACAATATGGAGTGTAATACATACCATTGAATATATTTGGCATACATTTTACTGAAACTTTTTTGTGGTTCCAAACATGTTTATGGGATTTAAATAGGCGTAGAAGTTGGCAGCTCTGTTGTATAAATTTACCTGTAACATATAAAGCGAAATAAATAAACGGCAGAACGTAGCAACTATAATTAAAGAAAATATAAAAAAATTAATAAGTACGTTACATAGTCACGAGTAGCATACAAAAAAGTGTAAATAGATAATAAAACTTTCACAAACTACAACTTATCTAATTAATATTACGGGTAAAGAGAAATTAATATAAAAAACTATTGCTATAAATACATTATTAACATAAATAACAAAACATAGCAAATACAACAAAAGTAAGAACATAGAGATAAAAATTAAAATAAAATTGAAAATATATTGCGCTCACAACGAAATTACTGCAGCATACAAAAAAGTGTAAATAGATAATAAAACTTTCACAAACTACAACTTATCTAATTAATATTATGGGTAAAGAGAAATTAATATAAAAAAACTATTGCTATAAATACATTATTAACATAAATATTGAAATAAATAACAAAACATAGCAAATACAACAAAAGTAAGAACATAGAGATAAAAATTAAAATAAAATTGAAAATATATTGCGCTCACAACGAAATTACTGTATAAAAGTAACTGTAAATTATCTTAAAATTTTTGCATTTATCCACTACAACTAATTTAATTAACCTTGTATATTAGTTGATCACGAGTAAAAACATATGCAGTTAAAATTATCTCACCATTATCAAAGACATTTTCTTAACGGAAATTCATTACATTTCGACCAATTAGTCAAAGTTAAAAATGAGAAAATAATTAAACATAACAGTTATAAACACGGTAATAACACATAGGTACGAATGAATTAATAGAAGTCACTCACCACAAACAGATTAATATGATAAGAATTGAAATAAATGCATTGAAAAATGTCGGAATTATTAATAGATATAATACAGAAATAGACAAATATAGAAATATTAAGTTAAAAAAAAAAAGTTAATGAATAAAATGAAAAAAAAAACTGTCATTCGAGGATTAATATAGAGAAAATTGGAAGCGTTTGAAAATTCACAGGAGTTGGTTGAAATCACATCAGTTATTAATTATGAATGATAATACATAAAGATAGAACTGTCGAAATCAGTATTGTTTTATTATTAATATAAAACCAGTTGATCGCATGTAGGGAAATTATTTAAAGATAGAAATGATCAGATGATCAACCACATCTATAAGTAAGTTAATAGCATAAAAGTAAGAATTGAATCATTACAAAAAGTAATTATTATAATCACACTTGCAACATAAGCGTTTCAATGAATATAGCTGCTATAAACAGCCTGTTATCAAAAGAGAAATTTAAAAATTATCTTTGTATTATGTGCAAAACATATAATTACTGTTCAAATGATACTAATGATTTACAAGGTGGTAATGTATGACAAACCTCAATGCACATAATCAGCAGAAGCTAATGTAATTAGCATATTACATTGACAATGAATGGAAGTACATAAAGAATGGACTGTCACATCAAAATGTCAGCGTGTTTCTTAGTAGAAAAACTACTTCATTGCATGTCTGGAAATTAATTAAAGCATAAATGATCAGATGGCCAAACACAATACTTATAAATATGGTAATGGTGTAATTAATATAAGAAAATCAAAAAACAAGATGGATGGATTATATAATTGGAATGAATAAATCGATAAAATTACAGTAGCTATAAGTAAAGTATTTATATACAAATAGAAATTTTAAAGATGACACGTGTAATGCAAACAAATATTATTACTATCAAAAGAAGATTGATATAGAGAAATATGTGCGAAATTCAATATTCGCAAGGTGCAGAAGCTAGTTTAATTATATCCTTATGTATCAGTTATTGACTGTGAATGCTGATATATAAAGGAAAAATTATATTACTAGCACCAATGTTGTTTACTCAGTAGAAAATTGCTTAAACAATAAATTAAAGATATGGATGATTAATGATCGAAAACAACATCTATAAACATACTAATTAGAAAATTATGACAATTATATAAACGGCGTCAAAGGTTGCGAAAAAAAAAGATTAATAAAAATACACGAATGACAAAAGCATGACATCCATAAAATTGCATGTAAATAATAATAGTAATAATAAGACTATGATTAAACAAATAAACAATTGCCAAAAAATACGAATTGTATAAAGGAAGATAAGAACGAATAACAAAACTACAGACTACTGAAGTTGATCTAATTAACTTTATTTATCAATCATTGACCTTGTATAGCGTTAAAAAAATAAAAATCGGAAATAAGATCAAAACTTTATAACAGCATTTTGTAGCTCTATTTTTATTATATTTATTATTATTTTTTCTTTTTAATATTGAAGTATGTGTATCTAATCCGAAATACCATGCAAAAATAAAAAAAATTCCTTCTGTTCGGGAATTAATAGGTATAAAAATCTTAACCGAAACATGATATCATTTCCTACATTTCATCTGTCAAAGGTTTGATAAGCTGCATTCTTCAATACAAGTTTACTAAGCGTATATTCTTCTTATCAATTATTCCGAATCTTCTTTAATTGCAATGAGCAAATCTACTTAGAAAAATCATTACCGTGCCCAGATAAAAACTATTTTTTTATTTTTTTATTTTAGGCACGGAACATAAAACTTGACATCAAAGAAAATTATTTGCTCCCTGTATGATCAGAGTTGCAGAAAAATCTTTTTAATTTTCATCTGCAATTATGATAATCATTTTGAAATGCAGTTATTTCATTTCTAAAAAGAAAAAAAAAATTCTGGGTGCTGAGGGGGAAGGGGCTGAAATTTTGGTTTTCATACGGCTTATAAAATAAAGAGATTTTTAGTATGTGATATAAATAAGAATTTTCTTATGAAATAGATTATATTTTTCTTTTTCTTCAAATTACCGGTCAAGTACGAGTATTACACGAGTATAGAGAGTTCCGTACAGGAATTGTTCAAGTATTATTACGTAAGCAGTAAGGGAGGAAAAGTGGGCTCTTGTGAATACTTTTTTTTTTTTTTAAACAAAGGAGAGAGCGGGGTCTTTTAAATTTTCATTTGGAATTATGATAATCATTTTGAAATGATGTAGTTATTCTGTTTTTGAATAAAATTTTTTGGAGGTGCGGGTGGTTGGGAGCTGTTTAGGGGCAGAAGTTTTGTCCTTTATATGGCTTATAAAATAAAGAAATTTTCAGTATATGAAAAATAAGAATTTCTTTTAAAATTGGTTATATTCTTCCTTTTCTTCAAATATGAGTATTACTTGCGCATAAAGGATTCCTTACAGAGATTATTCAAATATTAGATAAGCAGTAAGGGGAAGGGTCTTGTGTCTGTTTATTTTTGATGACAAGGAGGAGATGGGGGGGGGGGAGGGGATCACGAGAATTCTTACGTAAGCATTAGACAATGAAGTAACTATACAGTTTATCAACAAAAAGCAACAGAGCATAATTTGGATGAGCGTTCTGCGGATGTTGAACGACTTGAGAAAAAGATATGGAGTAAATAAGGATTGAAAACGAGGAACATACTAGCCCAACCACTACACTGAAAACATAATAACAGACAATACAGAAACATGGATTAAAAAATCTTGGGCACCAGACTAAAAATGTGAACGCCAAAAGCACATTATTCTAATTATTCTTGTTAATTTTTTTAATTATGTGCCTGGATAAATTAGGGTCTGTTGCATTTAAAAAGATTCCGAAAACACGATAATGTGTCCTGTTTAAAAAATATTACCAGGTTACAGAATAGTGAAGGCTATTACTATTATTATGGTGGTGGCTATTTTCTGTAATCGGGTTGCTATTCTTTTCCGTTTGAATGGGGTATTTTTTTATTACAGTCTCCTCACTAATCACTGTCGTAACAATTGATGGCGGTTTTCAGGATCAATAAGTGAGATCAATCACACATATAAAAATCAGCTTGCATAAAATGGTTAGGTTAAAAATGTCTTTATCTTTATAATTTTTATGACAATACTATGAATAATATCCTTTTTTTAGTTTCGGAGTTAAAAAGATCGTCTGCTTGGGAATAACTTTCAGAGCCATCATATTGAAAAGCACTGTATTTTGAAAATTTCAAGCTTTCAATTGTGTGTTTTGATCGTGTTTTAGATATTTTCAGAAACAGATACAGTTTATTATATTCTTTTACTTATTTTAATACACCATCATGTATATTTTGCATTGTACATTGCTTATATTTTTTAATAAGAATATCGATTTTTCGAAAATATATTTATCAAATACATTTTCGAACATAAAAAAAACGAATATTTTTATACTATGTGATGTTATATTAAAATTCTTCGAAATGAAAATCTTTTAAATGGACCATTTTAACACATGACGTAGTTTTTACTATTGAATGCATTTCTCATGTAATATTTATTTCTTTTAAACAACTTTTTTTTTTCTCGCTTTTAATATTTAAGGGTACATATCTTGTTTAATTGAAAAGTGTTTGGGAATATTTTAAGTTGAAATTTTCAAATGAAATTTAATATTCAACATTAAAAGTTTTACTCGTGTAATAATGAACAATATTCCTGCGACGCCACAGTGGACGGTATTCTTCATTTCGATTCGAAACTATAAAAACCGCATTTTTGCCAGTTGGGACGTTACACCAATATTACATATTTTACTTAACCGCATGCAGACGATTACAGAAAATTTCATTTACATTTAAAAGAATAACAATAATTTAGCCTTATTCCACTAATAACCCATAAAAAAAAATGGACAATATCAGCTCGAGGCAAAAGAAAAAAAAATCGCCATTTTACAAATCTTGACGTCACAGTGATACTGTCCATTGGTAAAATGGCAATTTTTATAGCCTCGTACCGAACGGAAAAATACGGTACATTCATTTTAATTATGACGATATTGTATATTTGGGAAATTTATACATGACGTAATTATCTAATTTAAATGCGTTTCGTGTATAGTAATTATATTATTTTTCATACATTTTTTTTAACGTAATTTTACGTAATTTTCCTTATTTTCTGATTTTGATAAGTGATAATTGAATTCTTATTTTAAAATTTATTTCTTTGGTTACGACTTTTTTACGACAAAAAGCAAATCTGATTTTTGATTTTTTTTTTCGTTAATTTTTCTGAAAAACTTAATTTAATCACAATATTATTTCACTGTCGATTGAAATAAAAAATAATTTCAATTATCCATTTGAAATTGACAAAAAAGAAGAAATCTAATAATCCTTATAGTTTTTCTCTGTTCTCCAATAGTAAAATAATAATAATAATGGAGTAATGTTTTTTCCATTACAGATTGTCAGTACAGAAATGTAATTTAATTTAGAAAAAATAATAATATTTCGAAAAAAAAAATTAAATTTTAAAATTATAACAGTACTTTTGAAATCCGCAGATAAATATGGATTTTTGGTGTTAATTTCAACGGTAAATGCTCCATACTTCCAGAGAAATAGTAGTAAATCGTTTCATAAATTCGTTTCAATAGGGTTTTATATACATAGGGTAGATTTTATATTAGGCTTTTCCATGAAAAACTCAATCCATATTCCACTGATTAGTGTCAATATAGCATACTACACAATAAGGCACGTACTACTACATTTGGATACAGCCCATACATTTTTTGCTTCCTATTAGAAACAACGGATTTTGAGCTTATATTATCGACGATAATTTTCAGAATTTTCAAGTCATATTTTTGAAACTTTCACAAAAGTTGCTCTACCCATTTAGCTAACACATTATATCAACTACATTTTGATTGAGTTCATTCATTTGCAGTGAAACATTATTTAATAAACCTAATCATTTTTCATACAATTATAATTGTTATTTAATTCTGATTACAGGGTATTATGTACAATGTTATTTGTCTCATACAAACATTATTTGTCTTTTCTGATACGAACATTTGTTTTTATTAAGAACTCTGCAAATTCTAAGCAAGAAATTTGACAAAATTTGGGACTGTTTTTATAAAAACCTTAATTTTTCTAAGAGTATACACGCCATCCCCTTAAAAATGGACACAATTTATTACAATAAGCCACATAATTATAATCTGCAGTTTGAACGCTTTTGCTACATTAGTATTGAAAGGATTATCCAAAACATTTTCGTTCTTTTACAATTTGTTGACGGTCCCCTATAGGATTTTGGGGAAAAAATCTTTGAGAAAATATATGATTTGCATTATTTGGTTTATACATCTGGAGTTTCTCATATATATATTTTCTCATATATATATATATATATTAGATATTTAACAAATCATCTAACATCGCAAATATCAAGATTTTTTTTTTTTCTGGCGCCATAAATTAATAGAAGACCTAATTTCCAGTCAAATAGCCATTCCAAAATTTTCTGATATAATTTGGCGAATAAATTTTTTAAACCACTTAAGAAATCTCAGGATCTTACTTTTTACCTGGTAGTGCAATTTAGAATCACGTCATACTTATTATTATTATTATTATTATTATTTTGTATCTATCTTCTATTTAAAATATTTTTTTTTAATATTCTACATTGAAGTTTTTTATGATATATAAAAATAATAATAAAAATAATTAAATTGTTTTTTGTTTTCCATCTACTGCGCGCAAGATTGTAAAAAATTATTTATTATTTTCAAGAGCCCCCCAAAATATTCATAATGATATAAAACTAATGTATCTTGAACTTATTTGCATTTGAAAGCAATTTATTTATTTATTTGTTTAAAATTTTAATTTTAATTTTAGAATTAAAAAAAATCCCCTTTTTATTGAAAAATTGCCAGTTTTAAATAATTAATGCAGTTATAATACTAAATTTTAAGCATAAATTATTCTTTAATTTAAAATGAAGATATTTACCAAATTTGATGCAAATTGCTTTATTAGTTTTTGAGAAATATTGCGCGCAGTCAACGAACAATTTAAATTTTTTTACCAAAATTGAACATAAAAAATAGAAATAAAATTTCAATATAGAATATAAAAAATTAGTTTAAATAGAAGAGATATTAACCCTTCGGGTCTGAATTTTTTTTCAGTTTTTAGAAAAAATTACTTTTACGTTGATAACATTATAACAAGCTACACAAATAGATTAGTTAGTATTTAACGAACATTTCACTGCCTGAACGATAACGAATGTTATTGTTTTCTGCACTATTCATTTCATATTTATGTGACAATAGGTAAAAGAAAAATTTTTGGAGACGTTTAGAAAATATGGTATTACAATAAGATTTAACTTATATTACAAATTTCTAACACTTTTAGTACTTTATTACACAAGATTCTTTTAGAAAAGTAACTTTAATTTTAAGTTTAAAAAGTGAAATATATGTTTAAAATTAAATAACCATAAATGGCGCGAAAAGAAATAAATAATTATTTTTTTGTCATTATTAAATACCTAACCATAAATGAAGTCATGTAGTAAATGCATAGACATGTGCTAACATTACTGCATGTAAATAGTAGCAAAGGTATTTCTTAAAACAAAATAATATTCCATTAAAATACATGTACTATTAATAGTACGCCAGACCCGAAAGGGTTAAGTAGTCTGTATTGAAAATTCTATGCATTTATGTCTCAAAGCAACTGAGGGGGGGGGGGGGGGATGTGATATGATGGTAAATTGCACCACAAAGTTAAGTAAGGCTCCTGAGACCCTTTAACTGATCAACAGTTTTGAAAATCCGATGATTGGGTCCAAAGTTATTAAGAGGCAAACTTTGGACTTTAACATTGATGCAGCTGAGCTCTACTATACAGCACTATCGTGCTGTATGATATCTTTCAAATAATGCCTTTTTTTTTCTTCTTGTCTTTTACAGAATTTTTAACCTTTTTATCATCGGTTTTTCAAAACAGAAAATTTTGCCTAACTGAATCAGAAAAAATGCTCAGAATAAATAATGCAAAATTCACAATAAAAATTGAGAATAATAAATCATGATTGGAATATGGATGTCCATACGTGGTACGGACAAATCATGATTGGCAAAAACACGTTGCCCGTATGACTACGGGCAAATCAGGAAAGCGATTAATGCTATTTATACATTTTCTAACAAGGGCCTGACTCGTAAGTATTTGTGCCCAGGCCACTTTTATAATAAATATATATGTTATACAATAATTTTGTATACTAGATTGGAGGAGCCTCTGACTAGTTAGTATTTCTTTAAAACTGCATAAACTTAAAGTAGAGAGATAAGGAAAATTCGCTTACCTCATTTATGGTCCCTCAGATCCCTGTAGGCACGGGTTGCTATCGTAAAACCATTATCCAAACGCGTAGCTGTGAGCTTCTAAAAAACACTAAAATATGTTATTAATACATGTGTATTGCACAGATAACGAAAAGGAGGAGTGATTTTCTTTATCATTATAACTTTAATGAAAAACACATATTTAAATATCTCGAGTAAATATAATTAAAAGGGAGAGAGAAAACGTACTTCTCTCCATCTACATTTTACAATTAAAACTGCGTAATAAAATAAAAAGAGTCAATAGTCAATAGATATCAAAGTTCAAAAACGTCTACAGTTCTTTTAGCGTCCGAAAAAGGGAAGAACAATGCAAAACCGCAGAGTGGAGAAATTAAGGCTTGGTTACATATGAAATAAAATATAAAAATCTTCATTAATGTTTCTGAATTTTTGTTTCTTCGATTCGTATATCTAATAACTTTTAAATTTTTGTGTTCGCTTCGATTGGCTGATTTACTGATTCTAGTAAAAAAAAAATCAGTTTTCTGGAAAATAAAAAAAAAAGTTTCCTCGAATATATGAAAAGAAAATCCTATTATTTATTGAAATGTAATTTAAACCATATATTGAGACATATTTTTGACATTTCATCACATTAGTATCTCAAATATCACATTTTTGTTCAGAATTATGATATTTAATAGAAATTCAGATGAAATTTCGTGTCCAGGGTACCCGTGCGATAATCAAGCCCTGTTTCTAATGATGATGTTTTCTAATTGCTTTTGACAATTAGAAATCATGCACTATAGATTAACTTGGTATTTTACTATTTGTCAGAAATGAATGTTCTTTGGTTAAAAAAAGAAGAAAAAAATCGTTATTTGTACAAGAAAGCTCAAATTCTCCATATTCACCCTCTGGTTACGGAGTTGCTCTTAATTTTCCTTCATGTCAAGATAGTCCAGTCAATAGATACAGCAAATCCGCTGACGCTATCTTATCAACCTACTAGGTAATCTCAACAAGGGGCGAAATAAGCCTTAGGCTCAAAGTTAGCGATTATAGGTAGCGCAAGTGACTTGCTCAGATGACTAGCAAAGTTATCCAACACCGTAAAATTCTCATAATCTCTAAAACCGACATATATCAAGATAGGTGCAGAAAATCTTAAAGATGGCTACCGTAAAAAAAAAGAGAAAGAAATACTATAATATACTGAAGACATTGTTTGAAAGCAAAGCTATCGCAAGATAGCGCTTTAATCTTTTACTATAAAACATTTATTATACGTTTAGATAACTTTTGCAAAATATTGTAGATAGACCTAAATATGATGACAGGTTTAAAAAAAAAATTGACTCATGCTTAAAGCATAGATTATTACATAGTTTTTACTATGGAGGGTACAGAAAATAGCTTTATATTTTAATTTTAAATTGTTGTACTTCTGGGAGATAGGGGGGGGGGGGAGTAGAAATGTTTAGCATCTCCAACTACTGCAATTAACAAATAAACTAAAACTTTTTAAAATTCAAATAAACATTTTTTGAACTAAAAATATTATTCAGTTAGTGAATTCAAGGTATCACATATAAAAGAGTCATATTTCATTAAATAATTTTTCTGGATTTCTATTACTAATAAAGAAAAAAAGGACACTTGCAGCTGTGTAATATGCGTTCATGTGTAATTTAAAATTCATGAACATACCAGTTAAATATCTTATAACATTTTTGCAAAATGAGCTTTGAAACTTATCTATCAGATACTTTTGACACTTACTTATTATGAGTAGAAAATTCGTGTAAATTACAAATAATAATAAGTTTTTTTTTTTTTTTTTTTTTTTTTTTACAAATTTACATTAGATCTGAAAAAATACATTGTTATTAAAAGTAACTTCGAAATTTGTCTACTTAAAATTGTTAACACTAATGTGATCTAGTTTTATAATATTGTATAAAACAAGTTGGAAATTGCACGTGAAGTGTAGCAAATTAGGTGCGTTCGTACGATAACGAAGTTTTAAAAATATTACTTTCATATATCAATCTCATAAAATTGTAAATAGTGATTTACAATTAAAACGCTCATCAAACAATGTTCTCCCTATACCATTATGTAATGGAAAACTTTTGTGTGGCTTTGTAAATCAATAACAAATGTTCTTTGCACCACAAATTATGTAAGATGTATATTATAATATGTACTTTATAGTTGCATATAAATTTTATTAAGTTCGCATGAGTGTAACACGATTAAAATGCATTTGAAACATTTTTTCCCATTGACCGTAATGTAATGGAATACTTTTGATTGTCCCTGTAATTGATTTATGCATCCGATTTTCATAAAATTTGAAATAACTCGAAAAAATTATGTAATAATTATGTATTTTAAATTTCAAACGTATAGAATATATTTGAAACTTTTTCCCCATTGACCATAATGTAATTGAATACTTTTGATTGCCCCTGTAATTGATCTATGCACACGATTATCAAAAAATTTGAAATAACTCGACAGAATTATGTAATAATTGCGTATTTTAAACTTCAAATGATTAAAATGCATTTGAAACTTTTTTCTCCATTGACCGTAATGTAATGGAATACTTTTGATTGCCCCTGTAATTGATCTATGCATCCGAGTTTCATAAAATTTGAAATGACTCGACAAAATTATGTAATAATTATGTATTTTAAATTTCAAACGATTCGGTTGGGTAGTTTTTGCGTTGTTATATGCGGACAGACAGACGGACGGACAGACGGATGGACTGAACGACCACTATAGGTGCTACGTATTATATTATTACGAACGCACCTAAAAATACTTACTCTGGCTACACTGTAAAAAAAAGGGTCGATCTACTAAAAAAACTTTAGTGATCCTTGTAATTACTAAAAAATTTTTAGTAATCTTAGTCGGTTACAAGAAAATATGTAAGAATTACTAGAAAAATGTTAGCAACGAAGAGAGTTAATTGTTTTATATTTTTAATAACTATTACTAAAACTCACTTGGCGTGGCCTTGATAGCATAGTGGTTATAGTAACGGACTCCAGACTGAAAGGTACCGGGTTCGGAACTGGCCACCGTCAAATACGCCCCCAATGTATGTAGTGTAAGTACTCGTTAGTAAAGGGATTATGAAAATCCTGTCGGAGCAGTTAGCAATGTTTGGTGCTGCCATCTATTGTAGTTTTGCCGAAAATCTTCCGCTTCAGAAGTCTGGATGTAGCTCGAAGGAACCTCCTGCCCTTCGGGCGCACGTAATGGTTATTAAAAATAATTTTGGAGCTATTACTAAAATTTGCTTGGTGGCTCATACTAAAAATTTTTAAGTTAGTTATACAAAAAATTCTTTTGTTCTGTTTACAAAAGAAATGCTTGTTTCACTTGCAAAAAAAAAAGTTTGTAATGGTTACTAAAAAATTCTGTGGAATACAAATTTACTAAAAAATTTTTAGTAACCTCTTGAATTTTTTTTTTACAGTGTATGTTGTCGAACCCGCTCTTAGCGAATTCAAATGTATCTAGAACCTGGTTTTAATAAGGAAAAAAACGAAATGGTTTTATTAGCAGAAAAGGTTGTAACGAGAGAATCTCTAATATTAAAGTTAAACCTTTGAAAATTGCAGTAAAATTACCTATTGTGCACATTTTTTTTCCAAATAATTTCCATTCCCTTCCCGAATATACAGAAAATTTAATGTAACAGGGTGAAGAAAATCGAAACCGTCCGAATTCGATAACTTAAAAGCGCGATTATTCATTACCTCATATAATTATTAAAATATGGTTTTCACCATCAGAAATTATGTGCGTTTATAAAATTATCTCTTTAAATTTTAACTTTTTAAAAAATCCATATAAACTTCAAAAATTCCAATTGTTGAAATTTTATCATCTTCTTCAAAATACTTAAAATTTACGATTTTCTTTCAAGCCATACTGTCTGCATCTAACATCTATTTTCTAATAGTGAAAATCGTATTTTAATAAATATGTTAAGTAATGAGTCATCGCGCTTTTAAGTTTTACTATAGATAGGCATGGGATAGGTGAGTTTTAGTAAAGTGGCTTGTTAACTGAGTCTTTTTCAGCAAAACAAAGAAGTTGTAACACTTTTCTCATTTCGGTTTTACTGTATTAACTAAACAAACAAATTTTATGAAAGATAAATAAATATAGCACTATTTATCTATTTAAATAAATAAATTATAAGCCTGATTTCTTCAACTTTTATAAAAATTTTCGCATTTATAAATGAAGAATTGAAAAATTCTCAAACAAGCTTTTGAAAATACAATTATTTTAAACACTTCCCAACAAAGATGAAAAGCGTTTATTCTCTTCAGACCTATAGGAAAAATCACATCTTTACAATTTTTTTTCACGTCTATAAATAATGTTAAAAAAGAAAAAAAATATATATATATATATATTACAAATTTAAAATTTTTTCGCCAAAACTAACCTTTATACTATCTTAATTTTCTTATAATAATATTCCGTACTTACTTCAAATTATTAAATTAAAATCTTGTTTCTAAATCTAATCTGTTAATCCTTATGCAGACGATATAAATTCTTAATTTGCCTTAAAAAACATTATTCCAGTATGCGTAAATTTAAAAAGATGGCTCTAAATTAAAAATATTCTTAATTAAAACTTTATTTCTTAATATTCCAAATAAAACTGATTTCTTCTATGTTTTTATCAACCCTTTTTAAGAAAGTCTTATTAAATTTACTAGCTGACCCGCCCGGCGTTGCCCGGGTCCGTATTAGCAATATTAAACGAACTTGAAATTTGTATGATTTTATCAATAACTGGAAGCATGCAGAAATGCATTGTCTGAAATACGTCATTTTCATCGTTATAAAGTATTAAAAGGTTCTGAAAAAAAAAGAAAACTTTTAGTAATACAATTTTTAGTTTAAATCAAATGTTTTCAATATTTTATTTAATTTTATTCAAAATGAAAAAAGATTTTCTTAGCAGACGATTTTTTGTGATAAATACATTATCTGTTTTATATTTCTTCTGCTTTATTCCTTTTATTTATAGAGTTCAAAATGAAAAAAGATTTTCTTAGCAGACGATTTTCCTGTGCCTCAATTAATTATCCTCGGAATTCCTTTTATTTATAGAGATTCAAAATGAAAAAAGATTTTCTTAGCAGACGATTTTTTGTGATAAATACATTATCTGTTTTATATTTCTTCTGCTTTATTCCTTTTATTTATAGAGTTCAAAATGAAAAAAGATTTTCTTAGCAGACGATTTTCCTGTGCCTCAATTAATTATCCTCGGAATTCCTTTTATTTATAGAGATTCCAAAACCATACCTTTCAAAAAATATCATTATTTTATTTTATCTATTTATTTATTTTTCCTACGTCAACCTTTGATGTGTGCATATTAATAAATTCATTTCTTTTCTTTTTCTCTTAAAATTAATCATTTATAAAAATCGTCTGCGTAAGATATTTAAAATTCTGAGTCAATTATAAATTGGTTAAATAATATTTTTTAAAATAAATTTATCGTCTGTTTAAAATAGCCTCGTAACTGGACAAGAATTCTGTTTTACATAAAAGAATGATGGTTTGGAGGTTACAGAATGTTCCAGTACTTTCTTTTTTAGTTTAGAAGGTGGAAGTCTCGAGATGAGAGAGAAGATTTCTTGGGTTGCTTCTTCGATGAGGACAGCTCGCTGAAATAATGATGGAATTTTTGCAAAAGGAGCTTTTCCTTCCTCATTATTACGAATTTAATAAATGAATTTACAGCAGCCCATGACTAATTATTGGATCTTCTACATTTATTATTTTATTTTGTTTTTTCCCTCGCTTGCCATGACTGCGTGTTTCTTTTTAACCAGTGGAAATAATTCGAGTTCTCCTTAAATCGTCACAACTAATCGAAAAGTCCGACAGGATTATTTATCTGTGCTGCCGTTTTTGGATATTTAAAGAAAATTGCGATGGAACGAAGAAAAGCATGCTATCGCCGAAGTTCGATTGAAGGACATTCTATATGGTATTTTCGGCTTGCTAATGAAATCGGCTGTGGAACGAAATGATGATAGCTTTGTGACCGCCGATTATCGACTTCTCGTGAATGTTTTTGTGCCTAAATCGCCGTAATTTCTTACTTAATTAAAGTAAAAGAAATGCTCTTTCTAAAGAACTTCACAGCTATGCTTGGAAAGAATTAGTACTTGCTTCGAGTCTGATGTGGATTTCCTGAAGCCATGATTTCTTGAATGACTGCAGAAAAGGAGATTTTCTTGATTAAGATTTTCAAATCTATGATGAAAAAGAAGAAAAAAAAATAATAATTACAAGACCATTTCTTGTAAATTTGTGAACAGACAAATATTTTTCGAGATAGTTGTGCACAATAGGATTTCGGTGAGATTTTTTTTTTTTCGTAGTATTTTAATTATTATTATTTGTATACTTTTTATGTATTTATTTAAATTAATTATTCTCTGTTTGTCAGGTTTATTTATTTGATTATTTGTCTGTGAATTTTATTTACTTACCTATTTATGCGTATTATTATTATCATTATTATTTGTTGGAGATTGAAACATTTTTATTCTTAAGGATTTAATTGAGGAGTATGATGTTTTTAAGATATTTACTGTTACTTATTAAGACTATTATGATATTTTTATGCACGATTAAAGGCAAGTTTGTAATAATAAGGAAGTATAAAAGAATTTAGAAGCTCAAGTTTATTTCAAAAACATACATTTTCTAATTTATTGATATTTGTTTGTTATCAAGAAATAGTCTCAGAATGCAGTATTTTCATGATAATGTTCCTACAACTAGACATTTGAGCTGAAAATTAAGTTAACATTTATGTTTTCCCTTTTATTTGTTAGAATTTCTGGTTACAGTGAGCTTTGGTTCCCGGATTCTTATAATTTATTTAAATTCAGTAAGAAAGATGGAACTGTGCAAGGCTGTTGCTAGAATTTTGACTGATAAATATGATTAATTTTTTCAGTAAATTTTGTGATTTTAAGTAAGAAATTATCTATAATTAAAATTTTTGAATCTGTTTATGATCTATAAATTAATAGAATTTAAAGTTGTTCCCAATTTAAGGTATATCTATGATATTTACAATTTCTGTTTTATTAGATAAAATTTCTGGTTAAAGTTAGCAGCTAAATATAGTTATAATTTTCACGATAATTTTGATTCAGATTTTTAAAATGGAGGGTAATGGTTTTGTGTGAGGCAGTTAAAATGTATACAACTCCAGTAGACAAAGCCCTCAAAATTGCGAAAGCGCGAACTCATGAATTTCACCTTAAAAGTAAAAGGCTCTATGATCCAAATTTTGTTGAATGCCCATTAAAAATACAAGACTCTGTAATTTATGAAGAATTTAAATATCCTAACACTCGAAAATTAGAACCTACTTTCTCTGGACCATATAAAATTATAAATAAACTTTCTGATGTAACTTATGAAATAGATAAATTTAATTATGAGACAGGACAGAATTCCGTTATTGTGCATGTTTCTAAATTAAGACCCTATTTTTCACCCGAAGATTTTAAACTGTTTCATGAGCAACCCAAAAAACAAACAAAACCTCAGATACAATCACAATCACTAGATCAAACTAAAGTCAAGACAAAAGATTAAATTTTAATTCTTAGTCTTTAAATATTTTATCACCATAATTTTCAACATCAGCAGGTATGTTCTTGGAGGCCTACAAGAATATTACTTGTTTTTGGGAGTTTTTTGGGTTAAATTGGGCTCCTTATGCAGGCATAAGGTGAACACTTTGATTGTAAAAGCTTTCAAATTGATGTTGATAAATTAAATTTAAGGGTGTTTAAGTCTAACTATATTTACTCATGTATTTGACCTTAGTATTATTCTATTTATTCAGCAGATATTTATGTTATAACAGTTATAAAATCTAATGATTCTACTCAAACCTATAACATAATATGTGATTTTCAGTGATTGTGAAAACTACAGCTATTAAAAGTTTTTCAAAAAAGCACACTATTTTTATTTCCATTTCTCAATTAAGAATGACACCTTTTATTCCTATTTGTATTCTATTATTGAAGTTTATAAACCATGTGTAGATAAAACATTATTCTACATTTGACATTTGAGAACTTATAACCAAATTTGACAATTTTGTAAAAGAGTATCAGAGAGGAATTATTGTAAGGAAATACTGGTTGAAAGTCCATTTTCTAAATAGTTAGATTTAATTTTATTTGGATTTTGGAATTATTATGATTTTTTTTTATTTATACTTTCGGCTAGCAAAAAATACTTTCTTATGCTATTAGAAGATAAGAAAATTATTTAGTTGCTATGTAATTATTTTTATCCTCAACCAGTTTTTTCCCTATCAATAATAAACAAATAGTGATATTTTCTTTTGATTATACTCTTGCTTTACTATTATTATTATTATTATGATTTCTATAATGAAGTTTACTATTAATTATACTCTTATTGAAAAATATTAGGATATTGAGTCTTATTATAGTATTACTTATTATTGTTGTTATTGTCATTATTTAAATTTTTCTACATTATTTATTATTGATATTGAGAGTGATGCTATTTATTATTGAAAAATTGATATATTACTGAAAGATGTTGGATCCAACATAACATTAAAACCAAAGATTAAACTAGGTTTGAAGATTTTTAATTAAAGAGACTGTATTCAGAGAACATTGGAAAAGACTCTTTTATACATACTACTGAAAGACTTATTTCATTTAAAGGACTTATTTAAAATAAACTATGCATTAAGTCATTGTAATTATTTAAACTTCCATGAAAACGAATTTTTATTGTTTTTATTATATTTTTATCTCTTGCTTATTAATATTCATAACTTATTTACTGTTATTATATGTATTATCTCCTCTGCACTTACAAATGGTAAATGATGTTGTAACATTATTGTATTTCTTTCAGGGAAATGCTCCTACCTAAATTTAATTCAGAATTATTTTCTCTTAACTATTTTATTTTAATTGCTAATATTTTTTATATTGCGTTAATTTTCTTTTCTTCCATCTCTTGGCTTCCTGAGTTTGACAGTTTTATTCCAAAATTTAACTTTTCTAAATTATTATATTTCTGTTGTCTGAACTTGTAGTTTTATTTAACTATCAATTTCATACAAAGTCTTGGGGAGGGGGGATAATATTACAAATTTAAAATTTTTTCGCCAAAACTAACCTTTATACTATCTTAATTTTCTTATAATAATATTCCGTACTTACTTCAAATTATTAAATTAAAATCTTGTTTCTAAATCTAATCTGTTAATCCTTATGCAGACGATATAAATTCTTAATTTGCCTTAAAAAACATTATTCCAGTATGCGTAAATTTAAAAAGATGGCTCTAAATTAAAAATATTCTTAATTAAAACTTTATTTCTTAATATTCCAAATAAAACTGATTTCTTCTATGTTTTTATCAACCCTTTTTAAGAAAGTCTTATTAAATTTATTCCAAAACCATACCTTTCAAAAAATATCATTATTTTATTTTATCTATTTATTTATTTTTCCTACGTCAACCTTTGATGTGTGCATATTAATAAATTCATTTCTTTTCTTTTTCTCTTAAAATTAATCATTTATAAAAATCGTCTGCGTAAGATATTTAAAATTCTGAGTCAATTATAAATTGATTAAATAATATTTTTTAAAATAAATTTATCGTCTGTTTAAAATAGCCTCGTAACTGGACAAGAATTCTGTTTTACATAAAAGAATGATGGTTTGGAGGTTACAGAATGTTCCAGTACTTTCTTTTTTAGTTTAGAAGGTGGAAGTCTCGAGATGAGAGAGAAGATTTCTTGGGTTGCTTCTTCGATGAGGACAGCTCGCTGAAATAATGATGGAATTTTTGCAAAAGGAGCTTTTCCTTCCTCATTATTACGAATTTAATAAATGAATTTACAGCAGCCCATGACTAATTATTGGATCTTCTACATTTATTATTTTATTTTGTTTTTTCCCTCGCTTGCCATGACTGCGTGTTTCTTTTTAACCAGTGGAAATAATTCGAGTTCTCCTTAAATCGTCACATATATATATGTTACGTTTTTCAATTTTTTGCAATGCAAAAGTGTAAAATAAAAGGAATTGTCAAAAAATGTATTTTTTGTGTCCCCTCATATCATAAATTTTTGTACAAAAAACAAATTTCATTTTTTTACGCTGTTCAATTTTTCTTAGTTCTCAATTTGTTAATGTTAATTCATAAGATAAAAAAAAAGTATATAAGTAAACTCTGGGTCTAAAGAGGCCAAGACTTTGGTTTGTCTGACCGTGTGGCAGTACTCGACTTACATATTATCATGATCTTAGTATATGTTTTTAATGTGTACCAAAGGACTTTGCCTATTGAAAGTGGATTGTATTACATTTATATTTCGTTTACAAAGACACGTAAAATGATTCTATTACAATATAGTTTATCTAATAAAAAATACTTTTTTAAAGTAAAAAAAGCCAACACTCTCAAAAAAACTTCCGTCTTTTCACAGAAAATGCACTGGCAGCACTGCTGCCAGAAATTGTCTGTATATTGACGATTTTCTGTTTATTTTTTTCTCTGTCAAAAGAGGAAAAATATCCGTCACTTGAAAAAAATCAATGCGGAAGAGGCGGGGATCGAACCAAGGACCCCAGGATTACCAGACCAACGCTAATCCACGGCGCTACGGCTGCTCATGATGATTGTGCGTTAAAATAGAACCCTTCATTTCATATGGTGTGGGTTGGTGTATTTCGTTAAAAAGCTTTTAATTATGCAGTTAATCTCGGAAAGATTTCATCTTTAATGAAACTGTGGCTGGGTTTTTTTTTACGTTTAGTATTAATATAGTATAAAAATGTGAATTTTAAATATATTACGTAGAATGTTAGAGAAAAAATATGGATGTTCTATTTGTGAGAATTTTTGAACGAATAAAGAAAGTAATTGTTATTTATTTTTAAATTCGAAAACATTTTTGTCTTTTAAAACTAAATTAGACATTTTAATCAATAGAATATTTTTGTTTTTCATTTTAAAAATAAATTCGAACTTATTACTAACAGACCCAATGCGCATGCGTGCTGGATATAAACGGAAACTTTTCCTCATTTTTCGAAGCTCGGAATGAACTCACAGAACAAATACGTTTTCTGGGAGAACAGAAATTATTTGTGAAAAAATAACGATAACTTAGTGTATATTGACGAATTTTTCTGACAGTGAAGCAAGAAAAAAAAGGATGGAAGCTGTGCTTAAATTATGTTGTGATATCAAATTTCCAAGCTTATATTATGGTATTTATTTAATATTTTCCATTAAAAAAATTACTTTTTGTATTGTAAGTCAATGCTTTTGCATATGTTGATAGAAATTCTACCGTAACGTGTTTTGAAAATTCAAATGTTTTAAAATTATGCGTGATGGGCTTGGCGGCCATCTTTCCATATTTTACACTAATTTCCAAGCACCAAGTTTGTAAAGGAAAGCGTATAGTAAGTTTATATTAAGTACAATTTAGAACTTCTGATTTTAACTATGGATAAATATATTTAACACGTGTCCAACCAGCGATCTATTTATATAGATTGCCTACAACTAAACAAAACTTTTAAATTTCAATACCAGAATTTTAGTACGGAAATGTCTGCTTAAGTAACAATTTTGAGTTTAATTTTAATTATGGATTTGGGTACATAGAAATTAGTATACAATATGGAAAAATGGCCGCCAAGCCCATCACTTTGAATTTTCAAAACACGTTACGGTGTATTTAGTACAGGAGAAAAGGATTTCTATCAACATATGCAAAGGCATTGACTTAGAAATAGTAATTTTTTTAATGGAAAATATTAAATAAATGCCATAATATAAGCTTGGAAATTTGATATCAGACCATTTTTTGAACACAACTTTCATCCTTTTTTTTTTCTTGCTTGGTTTTTTTACTTTTGAAAAATGTTTTTAATAGATATCATTTTTTTTAAAGAGATTATATAAAATTTAAATAATCTGCTCACTCAAACTAAAATGAGTTCTCGTAGAACCTCTGTAAGTAGGAAGTAAAAAATATATGTGCATCTTGGAGTAATTAATTATTTAAAAGCAGCGAGAATCAACTTCTTTTCTTAAAGTATCATTCTTCTTCAATTTATATGACATTTAATTTTGATGAAGAATGAAAATTTTGTAAAAAACTGATAGAATCGAAATAAAATATAAATCTATATTTGGTATTTTAGTTAGATATAATACGAAAATCTAATTTAGCAAAGAAACGAATAATACATTGAAATTTTTCTGTCAGAAATTTGTACCAATAGACGGACACTTGCTTGAATATATTTGTACAGCCCTGCATTTTATATGCTACCTTCACATTCACACTACTACTTAGCTTAAATTTAATGAACTAAAATGTTCTTAGAACTAGTAAAATTACTCTTCCGAAAATTATCATCCATTGACGGCCAAATGTCTAATTTTTTGCGTGGTCCTGTAAATCGTTTTATCTGTATTCAGTAAGCATCATTTAGTATGCTAAATGAAATTCAGCATAAAAATGCATAAGTAATTTAAAAAAGCGAATTGATTTATTCCTAGGAAAATCTAGCCAAAGATATTTTGTGATTTATTTGTCTGTTCGTGAATGAAATGCCTGATTTTTACAGTTAAAATTCAACTGAGACTAAAATACTCTTAAAACTAATAAAATCACACTTTCAGAAACTGTCATTCGTTGACGACCATATATCTATTTTTATTTTTTATTATTTTTTTTTTTTTGCGTGGTCCTGTAAATCGTTTTATCTGTATTCAGTAAACATCTTTTAGCATGCTAAATGAAATTCAGCATAAAAATGCATAATTAATTTAAAAACATAAGTTAATTTTTTCCTAGGAAAATAAAGTTAAAGATACTATTTGATTTTTTGTCTATCCACGAAAGCAATGTCTGACTTTTAGTGTTCAGCTAAAATTTAACTCAGATTAAAATACTCTTTAAACTAGTGAAATCACACTTCCAGAAATTGTTATTCGTTGACGGCCATATATCTATTTTTTTGCGTGGTCCTGTAAATAGTTTTATCCGATTCAGTAACCATCTTTTAACATGCTAAATATAATTCTGTATAAAAGATACATAACTAACTTGAAAACACGAATTCATTTATTTCTAAGAAAATGAAGCCAAAGATGTTTTCTGTTTTGTTTGTCTTTCCGCGAATGAAATGCCTGTCATTTATTATTGATCTGGAATTGATGATTGGTCTGGAGACCATCTTTTCGTATTTGGCACTAATTTCTATGCATCCAAATTCGTTGTTACTTATTCAGACATTTAGATGGAAGACACTTCCGTACAGAAATACTGGTGTTGAAATTTAAAAGTTTTGTCCAGTTGTACGCAATCTATAAATAGATCGTTGGATGGTAACGGGTTAAATATTGCTTAGAAATTTGCGTAAAATATCGAAAGATGGCCGTAAATATATATGATATAAAATATCATTGGTTAATATAATTGTACAAATTGGTTCAGTAGTTCCAGAGATTACCCTCATTAAATAAACATTTTATGGTAAAATCGTATTTTATCATACATTGACGTCAAAGTTTTTATCTATGTTGATTCTCTGCTCAAACACAAAAAAAATATCATTTACCATGATTCTGTTTTTATATAAAAATCACACTCAACTTAATTTTTTTTTCAAAAGTTTTGTTTATATCAGGAATGAAACTTTAAATGCTAATAATTTTAAATGACTACACTTTAGAAAATATTACTTTCTTCCAAAATTAATTTTATTTTAAAAATTTTTCTAAAAATGAACTTTTACAATGTGTTATTCCAAAAAAATAATTAAAACTTTAAGTGGCCGCACCTAAAATGATTTGCTTTACTATAATGTAGCTTGTACACGATTGGCAGGTTTATCACACTTGGCATAGTTTGTTAATTAATTAGCAGTTTTTTGCTTATTAAGGATAGAAATTTTATTTTTTTTAAACTGAATTTTACAAAAGCACGTAACTTGAATAATTACATGTCCGAAATGCACTCTACAGCTTTTTCTGTCCCTTATTTAAGTCTGTACTTTGATTGAAAAAAAAATGTTTGACGAAGAAAAAAGTGATCATTTTCAGTATCTCGACATTTAAAAAAAAATCTTGTATCTTTCTTTATGATTATTTTATAAAGATGGGTTTGATCTCAAATTAAAGCTTTTCTTCATTAGATTCTTCCAGTTTTTGTTTATTTCTCTGTGATACTTAATTTCTTAAATATGTGAAATTTTAAAATGCTATGTTTGGTCGATTTAACATGGAGAAGTTGTATAGAGTATATTAAGCAGGTAAACGGTCGTTATGTTCTTGGCAGTTTTTCGTTTGGCGGTCATATTTTTTTTCTAGCTTGGTTTAGCAGAACGACCGTCGTGCTTGATAGGGGGAAAATCATTTACAGCGCATTTTAGTTAAGTTACTTTTTTAAAATAATTCATTTGCAGTGATACATGAACTTCGAATTTTATCCCTTTGCATGAAGCATCTTCAGTATCAAAATGATCACGTGGACAGAGGTCATTCACATATTCCTAACTTTTGAAGCAATCGTGCTTCTTCTTTGCTGAAACCTTTTGGTAAATAAATCGAAGAAACTAATTGGCCGGAAACTTTTGACCGCCACTGTATATATTGTACACAGGGTGTTTTAAAATCGACTGACTGATTTTAAATTAAAGTTACTTGCAAGTGGTAGTTGCTATTAACATTTTTGTGTGGGAAGATTATGTAAGATGTCAGGAGCTTTTTTACTGTGATTTTTTGTTTTAGTTTCAAATATCAGCGGTAGGTAGCCCGATAAACAAAACGAGCTAAATTCCGATTTTTTGGTATTGCTCTTCTCCCAACATTTATGTGATGGAAGGAGGTTAAATATATGGAGTGGGGCCTCTAAGAACAAGATTGTATTGGCAATGGAGATCCTACGCATTTAAGATCTTTCATATTTCGCATCAATTCTGAGAGGAGACAGAGGCCAAAAAATTTGTCCTTGATTTAGCGCTATCTATCGCAGCTATTTGGAACTAAATCCAAAAATCGGCGGAAGAAAAAAGTTCCAAACATTTTACATAACTTTCTTGCAATTTTTATTTATTTCTTTATTATTATTATTATTTTTTTTTAATAGCTGTCACCATTCTCAAGTTATTATATTTACTTTATAATATAATGCGGTAATGAAAATTGTTTCATAATCTATTCGTAATAAATTATTTCTCTTGCTTATTTTCATATAGTCTTCCTAATTAAAAAAATCTATCAAAGGTTAATTATTTTATAGTTTTTTATTTAATTTAACATTTGATGTGAAATCTTAACCCTCTCATGCATAAATTATTTTTCATTATTTTGCATTATTGACTAAAAATCATTTTTTGACATAAATGAAAACCCATTATAAAATAATTTTATTAATGGACTATATGCTAGCTATTATCTATCAAGAAATCGGATCTCTAAAAATGAATGCTCAAAAGTTTTTTGCTTAATAATGCAATAATTATCTGTCCTCAAATGAGGCCCGTATGCATGAGAGGGTTAAACTTGGTTATTGTAAAAAATGTGTTATATGGAGGAAATATTACAGTCACTTCATCTTCCTTACAACCAAGTTCGACTATAATAATAATAAGCTACGCTATATGACACACACGGAATGGACATACGTCATTGTTTAATGCTTTAAAGGAGACACAGTACCTTAAAATTAGTAGAAATATCGATTATCTTTTCTTAATATTAACTGAAACTTTTTTTAATTGTGAATATTTTGAAACCTCATGCGGCTATTATATCGCGAAACATTGTAAATTTTGTTAATAGATCCAGCACAATTATCCATACAAATGAAAACTTTAAACTGATTTTTCTCCCTGTTCATATTTTTATTACTTGTTTATTCGAAAAATAGTTATTTTTGTTTGCTAATTTACATAGAGATTTGAAATTTCTTTTGCCCCACCAGTGGCCGAAAGGTTCGGACCTCTCAACTGGTAGATGGCAGGTGCTGGGTTCGAACCCAATCGCGGCTGTCGGCCTAACCGTTCGGAGTTTTCGTGGTTTTCTTCGAACCTTGCGTAAATACGGGTTAGGTTCCCTTAGAAAGACCCCCACGAAGGGCACTCCCCCCTGGTCCTACATCCCTAGTGTAGATAATCGGACGACAAAAATCAACCAACCAACCTTGAAATTTCTTTTACTTATTCTTCATGGTATATTTAATGTATTTGTGCATGAATTTAACATTCAGTTTTATAGTTATTTTTTTAATGTTTAAATTTGGAATATGTTGAATTTTCTTCATTTTTTTACTCTACACGAGAGAGAAAAAATCATATTAAATGTAAATCCCAATATCTAAAATCATGCACAGTTTTATAGTACTACATTCTAATGAATCTGGAAAAAAATGAAGCTAAAATAATATTTAAAAAACTAGTAGGGATTTTTAAAAAGTTAATTAAATAATAATAATAATAATAAATTTTAGTAAAATAGGCTGATCTAAGAGAAAAATTTTTAATTTTATTTAATTTTTAGTACTAAGTATTGTGCCACCATATATATTACAGTATTATTCAAAACTGAATAGATGATTTCAAAGGATATCTGTCCCATTAACTATTTGTAGTATCCATAGACGTAACCTTTAATTGTGAATTACAGATAATTGGGAACTACATATAATGATAATCACTATAATTCTAAAAATAAATGTAAAATTTCCAAAATAAATGATTAAATCCAAAGACAAGACACATTTTTATCATGGTCATGTAAGTGTTGTAACTACTAGGAATTTGTGCCTGCTAAATATTACTGATAATAAAATATCTGATACCACATAATGATCACTTATCAGAGTCACCTATCTAAATTTTTCCAGAAATAGTTATACTGTCACGACTTTTACTAGTGGAACACACTATCGTTAAAATTAAGCATTGCAAGAATCAAGAATTATACCTAAAAAGATCGACGCGTGCCCATTTCTACCTAAATATTGTTTTTTGTAGCATACAGAAAGAAGTTTTATTTCAGCACTGAAACAACCGTACGTAAAAAACATCACTTGTGATAAAGGGGTGTGTCAAATAGCTTTTGATATCAAATTATTGTTCATTTACGCCTTTCTTTTCATAGATATTTTGAGCCATTAGCTTCAATTCGTTCCGGTAATGTATGTGTTCACAAACCTACCGCAGATACGTAAGCTAAATTTGCACTTATTTAGGGTGAGGTTTTATAAACAGCCATGTAATAATGGCGCTTTACTAAAAGGTGATCTTTAACAATCGATTACATAGTTGCTATTAATGGTTATTTTATCACCAGATATAAAAGGCAATACCCTTTTCAAGCAAGGCTTAGCTTTAAGGTGATTCATTTTGCTTCTAATAATTCTCATTGTCTAACCACTGCGGTGGTATTTGACCGATTCTATATTAAAGAGTAGACGATAATTTGCTACCAGAAAGTCAACGAAAGAATAATATTGGATTTTTTTGTTATATATTTATATGTATGCTTATAGCTAAGGATTATGTATGATTTATAAAAGTGTGTGCAAGGTCTTTGTGCTTATCGATATTTTTCACTATGTCAAAAATCATAAGAACGATCAAACTTTATCTTAAAGATAAATTCTTATACTTAATTATCTTAATATTTTCAGATTCATTTTAAAAAGAGTATATTCAGTATCTGATGTCAGATATGGGGAAAAATCCAGTACAGTATACATCCAATGTCCAAAAATCCCGTATACATCCAATGGATTTATAGTGTGATACATCCAATAGATCATAAGTTTCCATACGTACGACATCCATAATTTTTTAGATTACTTTAAGCACTTGATATATGATAGCTCAAATCATGGTCGAAATCATTTATTTCAGATGCAATAAAAACGTATTTCTCATGCATTTACATAACTCGGACAATTTTAGTGTTATATAGCGGAATTTTTTTTTTTTTTTTTTTAATCTTATTTATAAGTGTAATAAGAAAGATTTACTAAATATAGAGCCTGAGGCTGTATAAGAATTTAAATTTCGTAATTTTTTAAGAAATGAATTTATTGACCCAAATCGCTTTTAATATATTTCTTTACCGCATTTAAAACACTTTTTTAATTGGAACTATATATCTATGACTAACGGTTTAGGAATTATCCATTAGTTGAAAGTAGACAACCTGTATAGTAATTGTTAAATTCGTGATACTTTAATAAAAATATTTAATAAAGTTTTCGTACTGAAATATTTGAGTTTATTTTATGATACATTTTTCATCAATTCATAATTAATATATATATACATATATTTAAGAAAATTGTTATAAGTTTTAAGGCAATTTGAGTGTGCTATGCCAAAAACCTGTTCGAAAACCTTTCGTACACTCATTTTCGTTTCCCCATTCATCATTTTACGTTTTATATGTACGTAGAAAAATTGATGTTGACATCATAGAAATAATATGTATGGTGACTAAAAGTACAATGAAAATTCAGTATGCAATGTCAGATATGGTAAAAACTTTTATCCAATGATAAATCAGTGATAGTTGTACGCTTACGTATTAATTAAATTTAACATGTAATGTCAGTTGTAGGCAAAAATGCCTGTCAATCCATCATTATATGCTACATATTACATGAGAAAAAGGTATATTGAACTCAGAAATAATGTGTGATTTCTTCGTTAGTTTATTCGATTCGTTGATTTATTCTAATTGTTATTTTTACAAATTTCTAAATACAGTCAACCTTGTAAAACCCACACACATTGAGACAGGGCTGTAAGAAAAAGTACTGTAATTTTACAGCAAAAAGTGCTGGCAATTTGGGTGCCAGCACATTATGCAGTTATTTTACAGCAATGGCGTTATTTTAATTTCACAGTGCAGGCGTAAATTTTACTGCAGTTTTAGCGATTATTTTTACAGCAATGGCGTTATTTTAATTTCACAGTGCAGGCGTAAATTTTACTGCAGTTTTAGCGGTTACTTTTACAGCAATGGCGTTATTTTAATTTCACAGTGCAGGCGTAAATTTTACTGCAGTTTTAGCTGTTTTTTTACAGCAATGGCGTTCTTTTAATTTCACAGTGCCGGCGTAAATTTTACTGCAGTTTTATCTGTTATTTTTACAGCAAAGGCGTTATTTTAATTTCACAGTGCAGGCGTAAATTTTACTGCAGTTTTAGCTATATTTTTTACAGCAATGTCGTAATTTCATTTTTACGGTATTGTTGTAATTTTCACGGCATTTTTAACCATTATTTTTACAGCTATATCATAATTTCATTTTACAGTATTGTTGTAATTTTTATTATTTTTTTAGCCGTAATTTTTACAGTTGTGATGCATTTTAATTTTATAGCACAACTATTAATTTAAATGCATTTTTAGCCATTTTTTTTACATTTTAAACATATTTTTGTTTTACAGCACAACCGTATAATTTAATAAATGTTAACCTTTTTTTACAACTGAGATGCATTTTTGTTTTACAATTAAAATTTCATTTTAATTGTAAAACAAATATGCATCTCAGTTGTAAAAAAGGCTAGCATGTGTTACGGTTGTGCTGTAAAACAAAAATATGATTAAAATGTAAACAAATGGCTAAAAATGCAGTTAAATTAATAGTTGTGCTGTAAAATTAAAATGCATCACAACCGAAAAATTACGGCTAAAAAATAATAAAAATTACAACAATACTATAAAATGAAATTATGATATAGCTGTAAAAATAATGGTTAAAAGTGCCGTGAAAATTACAACAATACTGTAAAAATGAAATTAATTCTTAATATTCTTAATTTTTATGCATTTTTTACTACTGTTACAGCAATGTTGTGTTTACAATTGTCTTTTCACTACGTTAATATTATATTTGTCTTACAGCAAAAGAAGGGAGAAAAGATAAAACTTTATAGACAATTTACCAAACAAGTAACATTTTGTTTTAAAAAATGATATACATTTCTTTGATGCTTGCCAGTCAAAAACATTTTTAATATAAAAAGAAAAAAAGATTTAATTTTTTTTTTTTTCACAGGTTGAAAGTTTTTTAAGACATAATTAATTAGTTTAAAAATGCAGTTTTAAAATTTTAATAAAATTGTTAAATGCACATTTAAAAATAATAAATATATAAAATTTTAGACCACAAATCTATGTGCTATATACAAAATATGTGTGCTACATAAAAATTTTTGTATTTTACAATTTTTCATTGACGTTATTTTTTTTTTCCCTTTTAGTTACTGTTATATATTACTAATGAACTATTTATGTATTTTTTTCTGAATGAAAAACTATTATTATTACTTACTATTTAATTTAAAAGAAAGGTTCATAAATATGATGTTACAGTAAATAAAAGCATTTTTTTCATTGTTTTTTTCCTCCATTGTGTTATTTCACTCATATAAATTTGACATGAATATAAATAACTAAAATGAAATTTTACTCTTTGAACCTATATAAAAAGAAATTAAAAAAAGAATAATAAAATGTATTAAGACTTTGTCCATTTTAAAAAAGTAGGCATTGCGATGGCAATCGTATTTTTGTCTTGAATATATTATTGCGTAATTTACAAATAATTGCTTGACGTTAGCAGAGTTATTACTTCAACTTCCAAATGTTAATTTATCCCTCTTCTCTAAAAAATACTAAATCATTTCAATAAAAGTATTTTAAAATGCCAATTCTCAATTTTTTTTTCTAAATTAAGCAACTGTATCGAGTATTTTTGCACAATCAATCATCATTACGAATAATAAATTTTATTCACAATTATTACTATGTTATACCAAAAAAAAATATGTTTTTATACATAGATATATATGCAGTTATTTTATTAATACTTATACACCAAGCACTGAATAGTAGATACATGATTTTGTTCTAATTTATATACAGTTATTTTAATTAGTTTTAAAATTACTACTATGTAATTATTAAAAAATGTCGACAGTAATAACATAAGAAAAAAAAATCCTCTGGAATCATGATTTGACTATTTACATTTTTTACCCTTTTGATTTTCTAAAAATAATGAGGAAATTTATTCATATTTTATTGTACTTTCTTTAGCAATAAAATCCATGTTTCTCTCTCTCTATATATATAATTTTTACTTTATGTAGACATATAAGCATTAATTTTGAAATTTGTAGTCTCATAATAGTATTAAAAAATAAATTAAAAAATAATAAAAAACAGTAAAATAATGATTTGACTGTTTAATTTTTTTGCCATTTTTATTTTCTAAAAGAAATAATTAAATCGATTTTGTCATAAATAATCGCATCATGTTTAAATGTAAGTGAAATGAAGCCATGCTGTATTCACTCTCGGTAAAGAATTTGATGTATTTGTATACAAACACACTAACAGTATTAAGACACGAGTAATATGAGTATATTAAACTGATTAGTTTTTTAAGCAAATAAATAGTGACACAAAGTGCTTTAATTCAGTAATATAATAAAAAACAGCAATTTATACTTAACCAATTCCAAAGCAGAATATTTTAAACATAAAACTATTTTATTAATTCTTATATCTAATTCTATTGCAAGAAATGCTTAAAATTAAGGTTTAATACTTACATTCAAAATGTTACTTACATTAGGGGGGAAAAATCTGAATCTTAATCAACTTATCATGTAAAAGCTAGAATAAATGATAAAATATTACAAAAGTTGTTTTAAATCAATGTTGAATTTTGATTTTCATCTGTTTTAAACATGTATTACCATGAAAAATCTCTTATGAAGAAAAAAAAAAAACAGATATTCATAATGTATATTCTTATCTTATTCTTATGTTCTTATAAAATATGTATTGCAGATTTGGAAAAGCAAAATAAAAATGCTGTCATTTTAAAACTTATTGTGTTAGTAGAGTTCTATAGTTTTATGCATGCAGCAGATATTTTCAGCAATTAAAAAAATCTAAGAAAGTGTAAATTTTATTTCAAATGTTTGTATACTATAAATGTTTGCGTAAAACTAAAATTATTTTGTGATATGCTTTTTCCTCTTTTTAATTCTGAAAATAATTTTCTTCACTCTTCCTTTGTTTTTATAAAACTCTTGATTTAATACATGTCAATTATATGAAAAAGACATAATAAATACATGAAAAAGACATAATAAATACATGAAAAAGACATGACAAATACACGAAAAAAGAATTTATTAATTAGAAATATATATAAGTGAAAATTAGAAAAATTCTCATTTATAATCATTAAGACATTGCCATTCAGGCATTCATTTCCTCTTCTTGGACCTATCTTCTTTTTCTTGTCCATCATTGCGATATTTTTAGATGCAATTCATTATTTGATGGTTTCTTCAATTTCAAGGAAGGTGGAATAATCAAAAACAGCGAAGGTGCACTAAATCTGAAAAGAAATAAGGGTTTCAGTTTTTAAAAAATGCTGACCAGGTCACTTTTAATATTTTATGTTAACAAAATCATTTAAAATATCAAAATGAATCTTTCATAGCTGCAAACCTACCTCACTCTACCCTTTTTTATACACACATAAAAAGAAACTCCTGTAAAATAACTAGGAAACTTATCTATTATTTTCTTAAATCTATTTCTCAAAGCTGAAAATACACGCAAAATTCAACAAAATACTTCAAATAAAGTGTTGCGAAATCTTTCTATATAGTAAAGCTAACTAAAAGCACATTAATGTTAATTAAGATACATTTTGATAATTTTCATTTAAACATACAAAATGTACAAAAAATGATACTGCATGAAGAAGTTTAGATTTTTAGCATTGGAAAAGCTTATTGTGTGCCTCTGAAATTTACACTTAAATAACATTTAAAATACATTTAAAAAAAAATATTTTTTCTGCTTAGGATAATCTATCTATTTGGTGAATTATTTAGTTCTTCATTGTTGTTCACTTGTAGTTTTATATTTTGAAGCCATTGTTGACATCAGATGGATAGTTATTTAAAAAGGTCATTAGATAAATGATAAAAATATACATGTATCTAAAAAAAGAAAAGGTGGTAGCATCAGAATAAAATAAACTACCTTCTTTTGACAATCAATAGATTATGAGCCTTTTAAAGAGGGGCGAAATGAGAGATACACATTAAAATAATTATTACAGAAATAATTTTTTAAAAAGGAAAATAAACATGTAATAAATCAAGTGCCAAATGAAATAGAAATAATCAACGTGACAGAAAACGCAAATTATTTAACACATATAGTTATTAATGTATAAGCAATATACACTATCAAAATAAGCATCAAATTCGTGATCTGAGAATCTATTGATCACATATTGTCTGAAAAAAGCTAAAGTTAACGAACTATTTTTTCCAATCATAACTAAAAAGCCTATTAGAATTTCATATTTAAGACATGCAAAACAAGCAATGTTTAAAAAATTTTGAAGATTTTGGAAGTTATTAAACAGATTTTGTTAAAAAAGGGCAAGAAAATTCCTTAGAAATATACTTAAAATATGTAATCAACAAAGATTTCCGCTCCCCTATCATTAAAGGTAGGCAAATCTTACAACTAGCATTACGTGTATAGAAGTCGGAAGGGGGGGGGGGCACGTAATTTCAGATTTAAAAAATTGGAAAAACAGATAAAAAAAGTTACAGAAGAAAGAGTAAACCACATAAAATTAATTTAAAGAATAGAAAAGATCACTTTTATTGTTTAGTAATCATTAGAATGGATATTAATAATTCATAAAATTGTTAGAAGCAATGCCAATTTCATTTTCATAGTTAAAATATAATATTTAATTTGAATATTTGAGAGCAGATGAGAATTTTGAAAAATGAAAAAGCATTCACATATAATCTTCTTGACAAAATTGTTGCCATTTGACGTCTATGCTGCGAAATGACGTAAAATGACTTGTGAAGCGGATTACTCTTTTAGAAAGGGGAAAACGATTCAGGTTATGTATTCTGCTTATTAGTTTTGGAGATAAGAAGTGAGAATATTTAGTATCTTAGTAGAAAGACTTCCTTTCTTTTCTTTTTCAAAAATATATTTAATCTTAATACTCCTATCTGCCTTTTTAAGTAAGCGAAATACAAAAATAAAAAATTTTGCTCATTAAACTTACTTCTTCTCCCCCCTTTCCCTCAAGAATAAGTTTAAATTTTGAAATTTTTTTATTAATATCTGCACTGTTTTTATCTTATTCCAGGCATTGGACCAATACAAAAGGTTTACTTTATTCTTTTTAATCAAAATGTCTACATTTTTTAACCTATCAATTCTGAATTTATCCATTCATGAACTTGAGTTTTGGTGAATAATCTTACTATCAATGAAGATTTTATGAAGAAAATAAGGTAAATTTTAGTCACATGGCAAAAACAAATATACGAAAATATTTTCAATTTATTTTAAACTTCTCATTTAAAAAAAAAAATAATTAAATGGCAAATTGACGGCTGTATGCGTACTTTTGATACACTACAATAATTTATGAAATTAGCTTGTAAATCTCTTGCACTTCAAAATACAATTCATAAAAATGATATCTTTTTCACACATACAAAAAAATTCCCATGAGTAATTTTTGAGAATTATTAATTTTCGCATATTAACTATATCAACAATGGATAAGAAAACTTGTGACTAGTAGTTATTTTTGATTAATATAAATTTTTAAAAGAGACTGGTTTTGATTGTTTTTTCTAATTAAACAGTTTTTAAAGGTTTTGTAAGAAATTATGGACTATTTTTTTAAGATTTTAAGACCAAAACAATTCCCCTAAAGTTTTCCTGAGATGTTTAAACTTTGCTAAAAATATTGTAAATATTTTTAGAAACATTTCTCTATGGATATATATACATCTTCGGTAGATCACTTTTAACAAGATAAAGTCGAATTCTTCTGTTTTTGAAACAGGGTTGCCGGCTTTTAGCCGGGCCAAAAAAAGCCGGCCGGCTTTTTTTGGTTTTATCCACTTAAAAAAAGCCGGCTAAAATTGAAAAAAGCCGGCTTTTATTTTTAAAGTGTTAATTTGTATTGAATCCATATTAAATTTTGATTGATTTATTTTAAATACATTTTTAATAATTTACTACTAAAAAAGCTATAAATTTCTATTTAATTTTTCAAATAAATAAGTCTTTATAACTGCTAGGAGTCAACTGTGAAGGCATTATGTCTTAAAAATATAAATCTTGGAAAAAAGAAAATATACTCAAAAAATGGGTTTTAAACTTCTACATTTCATAGTTCTACTTATATTACACATTCTTAAGAATTATATTTAATGGAATTATGACAAACTTAGTGTTCCCTATAGCTATAAAAAGGGCAAGGTGCTATTCATCAAAAAAGTCACTACTGTATCATAAAAGGGCACTTTTTCAAGAAAAAAAATTGTTATTGCCTTTAGAAAGGGAAAAAAGAAAGCAGCAAAATACATAATTTTTAAATATGATAAATCAAGTAACATTAATTTCGAATGATTTTATGATATAAAAATTAGAAATACAATTAAATTAAAACATGAATGAATGTTAACTTAAAGAAATGAAAAAATTTTATCATTTTTAGAAATTTCACACAAATTTAGAAATACTACGAAAAAAAAAAAATATATATATATTTATCAAAAATTTCTGGGTAAAATCAGAGATGCATTTTACTACTTTTAAAAAGGGCAGGGTGCTGCACCCTTCAAAAATGACCTAAAATGAACACTAACAAAATGAAACTCATCAAAGCATTCATGGAAACATTGTTACAGGTCAATATGTAAAGATTAAGTCATAAAATGAACAATGTTGAAAGAGAAATTAGGAAGGATTCAATATTTGAGGAAAGTTTAATACATAATTACATAAAATTAAACAACAAAAAATGTTCTAATAAAATTTGCTAGATTAAAATTTTGAATAGCTCTTTGTTATTTAAAAGTGCATATATGCCTACTTGCATGAATGAATATATTCATGCATATGCTAATTGAGAATACTGAAATAAATTGTGAAATATAATATATTATGAAATCTGCATAATTAGAAATACTATTTTCAATAGTGAGAAATGGTGTTTTTTTATATGTATGATTTTAAATGTTTATAGTGAATAAAACATGTAACTAAGTAACCTTTAATTTTATAAAGCAGTAAAAATAGAAAAACAAAGGTAGGATTAAAGGTCAATGTAAATCAGAAAAAGCACTTGGTATGGCCATTTTATAATTTAGCTGACATATATGCAATTCTGACTATAAACCACTAGCAACTCCATCAATGTGTTATTCTAGTATTAATGTCTTCATTATTGAAAATTTGGGTTATAACCCAATTTCTCTGTGAATCATAATTAAAATCTCAATTTTTCATATTAAGAAACAAATTTATTAAACTCAAAGTAAATTAAACATCATTAAAATTAGTTAAAAGACACTTAAAAATGTGTTGCTTATAATAAAAAGACTTCACCGTATAAAAGCCAATTATGGCCAAAAAAGGCCGATTTTGGCCAAAAAAAGCCGGCTAAAATCAATAAAAGCCAGCCGGACTGGCTTTTTTTTAATTTTAGCTGGCTTTTTTGCAACCCTGTTTTAAAAATGGGAGAAAGGAAAAAAAAAAGAGGGGAAGGGGGGCTCATTTTTTTTTTACTTTTTTTTTAAATTTATTTAAAAGTACTTCAAATATGTGTGACGGAGAAAATACATGATTTCTCTCCTCTTTTTCTAATAAAAATTATGTTATTCATGATAATTTTATTAGAAAAAAAGATTAATCAATATTAACAAAATATTATTTTCTTTTAATGTATGATCAACAGAATAATAAAAAATCACAATTCTATTCATAAAAATGTTCTCATAATTCAATAAAAAGGATTTATATTTTAAATACTTTTTAAATGAAAATGAAAAAAAAAACCATTAAAGAAGCAATTAAATGCTTCCAAAAAGTTTTAATTGGTTTAATGGAATGTTTTGTATTAAAGTTTTTCTTCCCCAATAAAACATTCGACATGATTAATCAAAGTTCACGCATTTAAAATGCTAGCAATCCTCTATGATATAAAGCATTTTGTCAAGAAAATAAAGCTATAAAATTCGATATTTGAAAAGGAACACGCATAAACATTAAAAATTGTAAGCTACGTACCTATGAACGTTCTATCAGAATTATCAGGACTTCAGATTCACATGAAAGCAAAATATTCCAATTGCAGTATATATCTGAAATACAATAAGATGTTTTGTTTGTTTAAGTTTAATAGTTTTGTCATTATAAAATAATATAAAAATGTATTAATCTTTTCCCCACGTTTTGAAAATCTCAAGCATAAAATTGTAACCTAAAATTATTATTATTATTTCAACTCTAAATTGAGTTTTATTATATGCCTAATAATTACAAAAATGCAATTTATGATTTCATCAAAGAGTATAACTGTGTTAAATTACAAACCCGTTGAAATTTGCTTTAAATTTAGCGAAATTTTATTATTATTATTATTATTATTATTATTATTATTATTATTATTATTATTATTATTATTTAAAAAAATAATAATTAAAAATTGAAAATCCATTGGAAAGAATGATTTTAACTTAAAAAGCACAAATTATTTTGTTGTTGTAATTACTTTTACTAGTAATAGAATGTCGTATGTTAAAATTTAATGAAATACATATAATATGGATAAGTTTGCAAAATATTTATTATTTTCAAAACAATCTCTAGCTATAAGAAATCCTTAAATTTAAAAAAAGGAGTTTTCAAAAAAAAAAAAAAAAAAGTAATACATATTAAAATGATATATTCCTAAGTTTTGCAAACACAGGCACAAAATTGTAAGATTAAAATTATTATTATTATTATTATTATTATTAATTTTTAGATTAAGTCAGATTATATTTATTAATAATTACAAAGGGTCATTAAGTTGTTTTCATTAAATTATATTTATTTAATTTAAATGGATATATATGTGATGAATTACAACTCAATTGAAATTTTACTATCAAATCAAAATAATATTAAACGGGATGAAAACTTCTTTGTTTTATTTCTAAAAATGTTTACTAACAATTGAAAATGCATTTGAAAGAATTCTTTTTACTTGAAAAGCGCAAACTGTAGTGTTGTTATAACAGCATGATAAGTTAAGATTAAATTAAATGCATATACATCATATAATTTTTCAAGATATTTACCATTTCCAAGAAATCTATAACTATAAGGTAAACCTAAATTTAAGAAATGAAGTTTATTAAAAGACGTTTTCGATTAAGAAAATGACAAAATATTAAAATTCCGCCTTTCCAAGTTTTGCAAACCCTAACAAAAAATTGTAAGCTTAAATTATTTTTATAAATTTTAATTATTCTCATTTAATTTTATATTAAATCACATCATATTTATAATAATTACAATGTTTTATTAAATTATTTATTTAATTCAAAAGGATATAAATACGATAAATTACAACACAATTGAAACTTGCTATTTGATACAGAGTAATATTAAATGGAACGAAAAAAATTGGGCAATTTCTCAATATTTTAAAAATTAATTAAAATGCATTTGAAAGAATTATTTTAACTTTAATAGCACAAAGTTTTGTATTGCTATTATTATCTATATTAATAAAAGAACATGATAAGTTAAAATTAAATGAAAATAATAAAAAAAAGATATATTAAAATTACATTTTCGGAACTTTTGCAAACTCAGCCACAATATTGTAATAAAAAATATTATTTAACTTTAAATCAAATCAGTTTACATTTATAATAAATTCAAATGCTTCTTCAGTTGTTCCATTAAACTGTCTTTTTTTAAAAAAAAAAAAAAAAAAAAAAAAAAAAAAAAAACTTAAATGGAGATAAATGTGATAAATAAAAACGCAATTGACGTTTGCTATCAAACCAAAGCATTGTTAATTAGAACGAAATTTCCTTTTGTTTAATTTTTCAATATTTTAAAAATAAAAATTGAAATTGTGTTCAAAAGAATTATTTTAACTATAAAAACACAAATGGTTGCATGAATATAGTTATATTAACTAATGAAAGTACATGATAGTTAAAATAAAATAAAATATATATGAAATCCATAACTTTTCAAGATATTTATTTTCTAAAAATATATAACAATAGAAAAGCTCAAATTTTAAAAAATAAGTTTAAAAAAACTTCGCTTTTAAGAATATTAAAAAAGAAATGTTAAAATTACATTTTCGCAAGTTTTCTAAACCCAAGCACAATGTTGCAAATAGATATATATATATTAATTTAAATCAACTCAGATTATATTTATAATAATTACAAATTCTCTTTCAGTTGTTTCATTAAACTATTTTTTTTTTTTTTTTTTTTTTTTACTTAAAAGGCAATAAATGTGAAAGAGAATTTATTTTTTATTTTCTCAATATTTTTAATGACAGTTGAAAATAATTTCGAAAGAATTATTTTAACTTTCAAAGCACATATTATTGCATGGATATAGTTATTTTTACTATTAAAATAACACAATAAGTTAAAATATAATCAAATACATATGAAATGCATAATTTTTCAAGATATTTATTATTTTCTAAAACTCTATAACAATAAGGAAAACTTGAAATAAAAAAATCATAGTATAAAAAAGAAATTTACCATAAAAAAAAATGATAAAGGAAATATTAAAATTACATTTTCGCAATCGCATACAAGTTTTGGAAATCCATGTTCAAATTTATAAGTTAAAATTATTATTGTTATTATTATTATTATTATTATTATTATTATTATTATTATTATTATTATTTAAATCAAGTTAGGTGGCTAAGACTCATAAATGCTAAGACTCATTAAATTGTTTCATTTAACTAACTTCATAAAATGTAAAAGGAAATAAATGTGATAAGTTACAACAAAAATGAAATTTACTATCAAAACAAAATAAAATTAAATTGAACAATTATTTACAGTATTTTTCGATGTATTACACAATATTTTATTTCTTCTGCTTAATTTGTGAAAATATTTTTAATAACAATTAAAAATGCATTTGAAAGAATTATTTTACCTTCAAAAGCACAAATTGTTGTAGTTGTATAAGAAGTAAAGTAATTTTGTTAGTAGCAAAGTAATTTTATAAAAAGTACTCTTGAAGCATTCAACTAATAAAAGAAGATAAAAAGTTAAAATAAATTAAATATGTATAAAATGCACAATCTTCCAATGTATTTATTATTTTCTATAAATTTATAATTATAATAGAATCTTATATTTAAAATAATGAGAATTATAATTTTTCCATTAAGACGATGTTAAATATTTTCTCAAATTCTGCAAATACAGTCGCTAAATTCTAAGATAAAAATTATTATTATTATTATTATTATCAGCATTTAACTTTCAGTCAAGTCAGATTATATAAATAATAATTACAAAGGGTCATTACGTTGTTTCGTCAAACTATTCTCTATTTAATTTAAAAGGATTTAAATGCGATAAATTGCAATGCAATTGAAATTTACTATCAAAATAAAGTAATATTGAAATGGAACAAAAATGTCTTTATTTAATTTTTCAAACATTTTTAGTAAGAATTAAAAATTAAAAATTCCTTTGAAAAAAATATTTTAACTTCAAAATAACAGATTTTCGTATTATTATAGTTATCTATATTAATAAATGAACGTGATAAGTTAAAATTAAATGAAATCTACATAAAACATATAATTTTTCAAAATACTTGTATTTTTCTAAAATCCTCTAAGAAAACTTACATTTAATAAAATGAAATTTTCAAAAAAAAATTTTATTATTATTATTATTATTATTATTATCATTATTATTATTATTATTATTATATTTTAAATCAATTTAGATTATATTCATAATAAATACAAAGGTTAAGTTGTGTCATTAAGTCATCTTCATATAATTTAAAATGAAATAAATATAATAAATTACAACATTAATATTTTTTTATCAAAAGAAAGCAATATTAAATTGAATGAGAATTTCTTCTGTTTAATTTGTAAAAATAAATTCATAAAAATAAAAAATGTAAAATGCATTTGAAAGAACTATTTTAACTTGAAAAGAACAAATCATCGTAGCTTTATTTTTATCAGTAGTAATTTAAGTAGTAGTATAAATAGTTTTATAAGAAATCTGAAAAATCTTCGGATTTTCCAGGTTCAACTGTAGTAGGATAATAAGTAGAAAAAAATGATGGATTTGTTGACACGAAGATATCTTACAAACTCTGCTTATATACATACATTATAGGATGCCTAAAAAAGAAGACTCAAAATTCGTTATAATTAGTGATTTTAACTTCCCATCAGGGACCGATTTACAAATTTGGGGGCCCTGAGCACAGATGCTTACGCCCCCCCCCCTCTTGCACCGATACTTACAGGGGGGACTGACTAAAAAAATGATAAAAGATAGTTACTAAAATAACCATTATTGACTTTAATATATCCATTACAATGTAAATATGATAATCAATAACTTACTTTGAAATAATTACTTCACAATTATGAAATTTAAGTGAATAGAAGTTTTATAGTAAATTGTATAGTGCTAATTATCTTTTCCTAAGCAAGTGTATATATATGGAAAAGTATGCAACAACTAATAATTTTTTTTTTAAAAAACACAAAGCTACAATTATTTAAAATATTGGGGACTCTACCGCCTGCAATATATGTTCCCCAATACTCAAATACTCTGACTATAAAAGGAAAAGGATTTAACATTTTAACAAGAATTAAAAATACAATATATTTTTAAAGTGATAAAGATAAAAGAAAATATTCACTATAATAAAATAAAATTTATGTTTTAGACAAAATATACAATGTTATAAAAATAGAATATCAACATAATAGAATTTAAAATTTCATTGAATATTAAAGCTACATCGGATTTTGGGCTATAATTGAAAAACATTCAGCAAAATATGGAGCCCCCTGAAAATCGGGGGCCCTGACCCCGTGCCCCGAATGCCCTGCCATAAATCTGTCACTGCTTCCCATGCTACGTGGGAATGTTAATAAAGAAATTCTTTTCAAAACAATAAAATTTTAAGTTGTTGTGATAAAATTTTAATCATTCGTTTTTTAATCATATAATTAGTTTTTTCTATGTGTAGAAAGAGTACTGGAAACAAAGAGGGCAAACGGGGAACCACGCTAGACACTACTGGTTAAACGTATCCAAATTTATAAAATTTAATCACTTTGTCTGATTTTAATCATTTGGCACTTTTTAATGAAAATCCTCTTTGCTTTCATAGGGGTTCCCTCTAAAAAGGGTCGCCCGGGGCAGCTGCTCCGCATACCCTTTTATAAGTAGGGCCTTGGTTATACAACTGTCGCAAAGATATCAAAACTCCATCATGTTTTCCAGATTTAAAGCCAATTGAAAATGTGTAACATGAACTGCAGGAATTTAAAATACGTCAGATCCGGCGATCTAGGATCGGGGAAAATTTTAATTCATCTGGGGAAATTATGCAGAAAATTATACAATTGATTTCGATTTTAACAATGAATTACATAATCCCCCGAGATAGAAAAAATTTCTTTAATAATAGAAGGATCCATAAGGCGACCTTCACAAAATAATTTTGAGAATGATATGTTATCCTACTTACCCTACTGTATCAAGTTGATAAATTTTGGAAAAAAAAAAAAGTTTGAAATTGGCGTCTGAATAATTGGCGCTATACTGTATTATCCAAAATGCAAAAAGTATTTAATTCAGTTGATAAAAAAATATTTTTCATTTCAATAGTTTGATTTCGTAAATTGTCTACAAATTTATTTATTTTATTTTTTTCTTTCCCCGTCGTCGACGTAATAACTGAGTACTTATAGATTCGCGATTTTTAGCCGTTTGTAATGTATTGTTACACATTTTTCCATTTTTAAGTACAATGGGACTACAATAAACATCACGAGTGATTAAACAAGGGATTCTATTTTTTTTTCCAAAAATTGTGTCGGATTATCCGGTATGCCGGATTAGAGGATGTTTATTATACTATTGAATTCTTAGAAATTACATTTCTTTCACGCATCTTTTTATTTTCTATTTTTATCAGCATTTTGGGTAATCGGAGTTTTCTTAATCCGAACAGGCACTGATCCCAAAGTAGTTCGGATTAGCGAAGTTCTAATGTGTATCAATTTAATTTACATTTTTAAAATAATGAAATTATTTAAGAAATTTTGCATCTCATAAAAAGCAAGAACTAGATTGAAATGAATTAATAAAAGTAATTGCATCTTAATAATACAGATTTACAAGAATGTACCGCATCAAGAATAAAACTGACTTCTAAAAAACTTAATCTCCATTGGAAACAAAAGAAAAAAAAAAAAAAAGAAAAAAATAATAATTCGACGTTACGAATATTACATAAAATCTCAGCTACAGTTGTCAAAGAAACTAAATTTAAACTAAGCATAATTGATCCATAATATATCAAACAATTAAAAACGTCAAATTACATTTAAAATTTGTATATGAATTACAAAATAGAAAATAATTATACCAGTAAGATATATACTTTTTAATCATATAATTGATATTAAATTCCTACTTTGAATAATAATCAATCGGTTACATGTCGAATTAATATCGCAATATATTTATTATTATAATTTTGTTTTTCCTATATTACAGATTCAAATGTTTTAATTTATCATATAAATTTAGAAAATAACAAATATATATATATATATATATATATATATATATATATATATATATTTCTGCAGTTTTTTTGGCTGTTTTCATTTCACTGTTCACAGTTTGGAACTTGATTATTGATTGACAACCTATGCAAATATAACAAATTATTTACCGCTATATGCTATTGTATATTGTTCTTGAGTATTTTCTCAAGTTTCAAAAAGATTTAAATTTCTAACAGCAAAATGTAAATAATAATAATAATAAAAAAAATGACAAAAACAATAATATATTTTTTTTACAAAATCGAATTTACATTTTCATTATACCTGTGATGAATGCTTAAACATAAATATTTTTTTTTCAAAAGCTGAAATCAACCTTATATTTTATAGGAAAAAATAAAGGCAACGTTATTATGTTGGAAAATATATATTCTGTATTACAAATAATGCAATGTTCCCATTTGGGAACATTGGCCTTTAAACGGTTAAAAGGAAATAATTATAAAAAATACGACAAAATTTCAAAATATAACTTGTATAGTTTTTTTTTTTTTGAGGGGGGGGGGGGCAAAACTATTTATCATAATTTAGAAATCAATATTATAAAAGAGACACTTTTAGGCCAGAAAGGGAAACACACAAAAACAAACTGCAGATGAAATTCTTGCTAAATTTAGAGATTATGATATGATGAGATATGTGAAATATGATTAATGATAATTTGATTTCATGTTAGTGATATTTACAAAAAACACAACTATCAACAATGAAATAAATATGATATATTATAATAAGCTCTTTATCAAAATAGTTTAATTCTAATAAGAATAATTGCATTTTTATCTGCTAAAACATTTAAAATATAATACCAGTTTTCGATCCAAAAATAATTAAAACAAGAAAGAAAAAATCACGCGTGAAGCATAGATTATGAAGCACTTTAAAGCACATTCAGAATAATGTAATAAAACTTCACCCTTTGAAAAATGATTTATACAGTAATTAAACACCTTCTTTTTATTTTCCGATAAATTAATAACAGTTATAAGCGATTGTTGCCCCATGACGGCAACGTTTCTTAAGCAAGAAATGTTTCCAGTATCCCGCGTAAAAAGGGGCTGATTTACTTAAGATATCTGGCAAAGTTAGTTACATAAAATGACAAGAGTTTAATGAAACAAGTTTTAAAGAATACTTTTTTTCAAAATAATCTGCAATCATGATCTTAAATTTAAAAAAAAAAATCACATAATATTTACCTGAAGTATGAAATATTTTCTCTGATATTACAAATAAAACAACAGCTTTTTAATCAAGCTATCCCAAATCTGGTTTTTTAACAGCAATTAACCCTTTCAGGGGCAAGGTATTTCTGCTCCGAAAATGTTCAAATAATTGATTCGCACCACAATTTAAGAACAAATATATTTGAAAATAATCAAGAGCTGTTTTTCGCGAATATTATAAAATCGAAATTGTACTAAAATTTTACTGGTGCCAGTTTGAAATTGGAACAGTAATATTATGTGTTTGCAGACTGCAAACACCGCCCGTGAAAGGGTTAAAGAAAAGAATTACACGATCGGATGACGAAGTAAAACATGAAAAGCTGTTTTAGATTCGTTGGCATTTCCTGTTCTACCCTTTGTGAAATTTGTTGATTTCAGTACAATACAAGTCTTATCTTTAAAAAGGAAAAAGGCATGAGGTTTTTTTATTTGCTATAATGTTATTTCTCAGTGTAGTTCTCATTTCATCTATGTTTTATATACCCTTCGTTTATTACTTGGCTATAATTATATAAAATGCATTCTGTGTCTATATTTTTACATGAGAAAATAATAATTTATCACACTTTTTAAAAGTTTAGAAAAATAAAATAATAATGGATTATATATTCAATATATGTCAGGCAAATGTCGCTCTTTATGGCAAATTATCGCTCCGGTCCTGTTATAAAATAACATACGAAGGAAATACATAGAAATATTAAAAACTTTGCACACCTCTTATAAAGCAAAAACGTAACCTATCAAAGTAACAGTATTTGACAAAGTAAACCCCAATTTTTCTTTTAATCGGATTGAATTATTAATTATAAATAATGATAATTGTGTTAAAATAATATTTATTTTAAATATAATACAGAGAAACTTAATAGTATAGTTGAAGTAGTTAACAACATTTATCAAAAATCTTCCATGAGCATTAACTTATTACACTTTACTGAAATATGTGCGTTAGTTATTTATAACACAATAAAGAGAAATGAAATTTCATTAAAGCGAAGAAATAAGTACAAAGACAAAACTTACTTTGAGCCCGCAACAGATTCATTAGCTTGTGATTTATTTAAATCATTCCTGATTATGGAGAGAAAAAATCTAATAAAACAATCACTGCAACAGGAAACAAATGGCGGCGGGGCGGAGTGCATTATGGGATAGACATAGCCATTAGAGTTCGAAACGGCAGATGGCGCTACAAAAACGTCATTGAAAAAAAACGCCATGACCGTAAAATTCCATTTTTGCACAAAAAAGAACTATTAACAGCCCTTTTTGCTGTTTTTTCTTCCGTTTTTTCTTACAGTGAGCTAGAAGTGAATAATAGGGAGAGAGGGCGGGCTCAAGAAAATGTAGGGGTGGCTCAGATTTTCTCTTTCTCTCTGACGCAGAAAGGTAATTTACTGCATATTCACACTGTAGTTATTGTGTTTCTTATTAAACTATTATAATAACTTCATTTTATACTAATAAAAGAATATGGTGGTGAAAAATTTGAGTGTATAACTAGAGCAAAATTAAATATGTTAGCTTCATGGGTGTAAATAGGATGAGCATGTATTGAAACACTTTAGTTACATTTAATATTTTTGTGAAACTGTGAAAAGGTCACAAAACTTGAACAGAATTTCATTTGGATTTTCGGAACACAAATTCACTTAATGACCCTGGAATCTTCCCACGGGAGGCTAAAAATGTCTTTGGACCGCGGCCAAAGGTTTTGCGGATAATAGATTTTTACAGATTATGGGTCATGCTTCGTTTACATTTTATTTTATAAAGTCTAACTGTACAATTGCACAAAATTGCAATAGAAAATGAGATATAATGCAAAAGTTTTTAAATATATTACAAGTACAGGGTGATCATAAAAAAACTTTACCGATATATGGAGCTCTAGCGGCCAGTCCGCTCAACCGATCGAGGTGAAATTTCAGATATAGCTGTTTAGAGGTATGAGCTCGAGATTCTGTGAACGGCAACAAAATGGCGCTCACGGTTACGGTTATAGTTACAGAAACTCGAAAATTTCCAATGGCAACACCCATTTTTTTTCATCGCAAAATGCTCAGCGCATGCGAAAACCCTAAAGAGCGTTGAAACCGTACTTGTATCGCAAGAAACGGACATGTTATGCACCACAAAAAACTGTTCTGCGTTTCCTCCCCCCCCCCCATAGAAAAAACTCGATTGGGGCGCAAGGAGGAAATTTGCATATCACACACAGTCAGTACACTAATCTCTGATTACAATACAGATCGGAGAAATTAAAACTTTTATTTTAATTACACATTTTCCACATGGGTGCCATCACCATTAATTGCCTGTGATGACACCCATGTGGAAAATGTGTAATCAAAATAAAAGTTTTAGTTTCTCCGATCTGTATTGTAATCAGAGATTAGTGTACTGACTCTGTGTCACATGCAAATTTCCTCCCTGCACCCCAATCGAGTTTTTTTTATGGGGGGGGGGGGAGGATTCGCAGAACGGTTTTTTGTGCGTGCATAACATGTCCGTTTCTTGCGATACACGTACGGTTCCAACGCTCTTTAGGGTTTTCGCATGCGCTGAGCATTTTGCAATGAAAAAAAATGGGTGTTGCCATTGGAAATTTTCGAGTTTCTGTAACTATAACCGTAACCGTGAGCGCCATTTTGTTGTCGTTCACAGAATCTCGAGCTCATACCGCTGAATAGCTATATCTGAAATTTCATTCCGATCGGTTGAGCGGACTGGCCGCTAGAGCTCCATATATCGGCAAAGTTTCTTTATGACTACCCTGTAAATTAAAGAAAAATGAAATTATATAAAAAATAAATGTCACTGATCATTCATCTTTCTAACATTGACAGCATACAATGAAAGTTTAAGTTTTGGTTTGTTGTAAATAGTTTCGTCCTTTATTTTTCTTTTTTCTATTTTTTTACTCTAGGAATAGCCACTATTCTTTGATCAAAGATAAAATTTTGTAGCTGAAGAAAATCTGTATAAATATCCCACTTATATTTAAATATTTATTTCTGTAATTGAATCATTTTTAGTATGATATTGTGATACTTTATGTCATAAAAATTTCTAGGACTAATGGTAAATTGTTTCACAAGAAAATTCATTGAGATTCATCATCCAATATTCGGATCGCATGTATGTTTTAAAGAATCGAAAGCGCTTCATGAATCATTATTTCTTGTTCTTCCAGAGATAATTTCTTAGAAGAATGGCATATGTATACAAAAATGGGAATAAATACACTACCAAAACTTTTATTTTAGGAAATTTTCGTTTTTATTGTAAAATAAACGAAAACTATGTTGAGGTAAAGTCAGTTAACTTTACGGTTTCATTGTGCTCGTGCAAAACTTACGTTTGCGTTATCCGTAACCAAACAAACATCAGTGCCTGTTTTAAATTAAAAATTTCGTTTTCGTTTGGTTGTCACTTTTACTAATCAGAAATTATTATTTTCAAATGCAAATTAGAAAATATAAGAATTTTCTAAAATCAAAATTTATTTCATTGGGAAATTGATAATGCATTAAGAAAGAAAAAAAATCATGGTTTAAATGTTAATTGATTTTTATTATTTATATTTTAACATGTTGTGCGAATAAAAGATGTTCACTTGCGGATTTTACAGAGTTGACTGTAAATGCATTTTTTCAATGAATTTGGTGCTCCCAAATTTGAATAAATCGCTGTATGTTAGAAAATATAATATATTATGTGTGATAACTTGTTTATGTTCCATATCCTGATCAAAAATTGAGATATCTAGTAACATATTATTTAGTATACGTTTTGTTAAACCTCTACCTTTTTTTTCCTTTTTTTTTATACCAAATAATGGAATTTTTTGGCAAAAAGGATAGGTCTAATTATATATGAATCGCTTAATACTTTTCAAGTTTCAATTACGATTTTTTTACTATCTTTCAATAGCGGAAATTAACACTTATATCGAGATGACAGCACATTTATTGTCTAATATCCAATCAAAAAAGAAATACGATTTTTTTTTTCATTCGGTTATTAAATTATAGTATCGGAGGTAAGCACAATCATTTGTCTTCTTTTTGTGCAGTTATTAGCTTGCTTTGCTTTTCATAATGCGTCAATACTGTGTGCGTGTTTAAGATTACTAATTAGTTACTAGGTACCCTGTTCCTGTTTCTGCTCTAATTTGTACTAGCTTTCGATATATAGTCTTTTAAAAGGACGTTAACACAATAACCAAAGATGTTAAATATAACTTTAAAAAATAGCTATGAGACTTTATGAACGAAATTATATATTAATTGTTAAGATTTATTTTTCTGTTTAAAAAGTTAAGATTTATTTTTCTATTTGTAAAGTTACAATTTGTTTTAACGCATAAATGTATTAGTAAATATTAAAAAATGAATTTAATTATTTTATACGTTGCTTTTAAAACAGTTTGTTACATTATAAATTTAGCATAATGTTAACGAATATATGCAATTTTCTAATTTTCTTTTTTATCCTTATTTTTTATTAAGAGTTGAAAACCCTGAAACTGATTTAAACTAAGATTGAGGTCTCATTTTTAAAAATCCCTATAACTGCAGAATGAAGACTCATTAGGGAAGATTCCAAATTAAATTTTGATTTTTTGAAAAAAAAAAAATCTATTTTTACAGAAATTTGTTATATATATAGCCAAACTCGATTTTAGGCCAAACTAGATTGCCCTAGGCCAAACCGGTCTATCCTAACGCCCATCGGATAAATTAGTTTTTCCTAGGCCAAACCGGTCTATCCTAAGGCCCATCGGATAAACTAGTTTTTCCTAGGCCAAACTAGTCTATCCTAAGGCCCATAGGACAATCTAGTTTTTCCTAGGCCAAACTAGTTTGGCCTAACTCTTATAGGATAAACTAGTTTAGCCTGCTGTTTATTGGTCTGAACTAGTTTCTCCTAGGCCGATCTAGTTTATCCTAGGCCAATTCAATTTGGCGTGATTTTATTGAATTCAATGACCGCCACAGCGCCAACATTCTAGTTTGTACTAGGCTGATCTAGTTTATTCTAGGCCAATTTATTTTTACGTGTTTTTAGCTCGCAGGCGTCAAAGCCTGAGAAATAATGGGCTCGTAGGTTCTGCATGTATGAATGTACGTATGCATGTACGAATGTACGTACATATGTACGTGCGTATGTACGTAACGCGATAACTCGTGATAGAAATATCCGATTTGCTTCAAGTTTTGGATTCTATCTATTTTATCCTTATGTCAATTGGATAAATTAGTTTTTTCTACACCAAACTTGTTTATGTAAATGCCCATAGGATAAACTAGTTTTTTCTATGTAAGAGGGTAATCGTTCATTCTTCCCTTCATACGTAACCATTAAACCCCCAAAACTATTCAGGGAATCACCTTATCAGAAAGAACCTATATACAAATGTGAAGCATATCCGTAAATTCTGCGTCAAAAACCATTTATCTAAATTATGGGGGGGGGGGGGATAACCTACATTGACCTTTTTTTACACTTAAACAATAAACATCCATAACTAATCATGGAGGCGCCTAGTCAGAATGATCCTATATCTAAAATTTTAAATGAAAACTGATAATTCTGCATCAAAAATCCATTTCTCTAAATTAACGGTAGGGGATTAGCCTCCCTTTCGCTTCCCTTTCTTCTTATCCAACGAATTCCCAAAATTAATCAGAAAAGTACCTTATATCAATGAACGTACATCCAAAATTTGAAGCAAATCGGATATTATACATACGTACATACGTACGTACATTCGTACATACGTACGTACATTCGTACATACATACGTACATTCATACATACAGAACCTGCGAGCCCATTATTTCTCAGGCTTTGACGCTTGCGGGCTAAAAACACGTAAAATTAAATTAGCCTAGAATAAACTATATCAGCCTAGGACAAACTAGAATATTGGCGCTGTGGCGCCATTGAATTCAATAACATCACGCCAAATTGAATTGGCCTAGGATAAACTAGATCGGCCTAGGAGAAACTAGTTCAGACCAGTAAACAGCAGGTTAAACTAGTTTATCCTATAAGAGTTAGGCCAAACTAGTTTGGCCTAGGAAAAACTAGATTGTCCTACGGGCCTTAGGATAGACTAGTTTTGCCTAGGAAAAACTAGTTTATCCGATGGGCGTTAGGATAGACCGGTTTGGCCTAGGAAAAACTAGTTTATCCGATGGGCGTTAGGATAGACCGGTTTGGCCTAGGAAAAACTAGTCTATCCGATGGGCGTTAGGATAAGGTAGTTTGGCCTAAAATCGGGTTTGGCTTGTAACATATATATGTATTTTGTGAGACATACGTAAGTTTATAAAATACATGTAAGACAGTCATATTCAATCTCAGCCAGCGGGGCACGTGTAGCCCGGAAACCTTTTATTTGCGGCCCGATTCACAAAATCATTATTATTTTGAAAATAACTTGAAATGTGCATACAAAATATTTAAGACTTTCACTATTACTTTTTGTATTTCCAAGAAAAATAAACGTATTCGACTATTTATAATTAATTTAAATAGCGTTAAAACTTTTTAAATATTGTTTTCTTAGTCAAAAAGTTTTTTTACATACAAACCTTATTTGTGCTCCAGTGATGTATAGTCTTACGTTTCATCATAATCAAACAGTTGCCAAATTAAGTTTGTACAATATAATTCTACAGCTAAAAGAAAATAACGTTTTCAGGCAAATAAAACTAAAAAAACTAAATTTTTTACATTGAACAAAAGACTGTATAATTCAAGAAAATCTGATTTTATAAATTTGAAATTCTGCATTTATATATTAAAAATTTTTTTTATATGTGTTATAATAATCAGTAGGGGTTTTTAAGGCTGATTGATTGTCGTGAAAAAATAATCGCCGCACAAAATTTTTTATTTACTATTTCCACACAATGTTCGCGACGTATCTCTACAATATGTGCAACATATATCAACCATGAGCTTTATTGTTTGAAAATAGCGGTGTTAAAAAAATTTTGTAACATTTCTTCCGAGACTAACTTTCAACCACACTGAGAGCATTAAATTTGTTATGATATAAAAAAGTCTTAACGCCCTGAATTTTTTTTCAATTTTGGGGAAAAAATACTTTAACGCTAACAAAATTAAAGGTAGTAAACGAAATCATAGAAGTTACGGTTTACTCTAAGTTTAAGGAATGTGTTATTTTCCGAAACCTCACGAATATAGTTATTTTGCGTGTTTTTTCATATAACAATAGTCAAAGGGAGACTTTTTAAAGAGTTTTGGAAAATGTCGCATTACAAAAGATCAAACGAACATACAAATTTGGTAGTACTTTTTTATGTTTTATCACAAACTACTAATTCGGGGAAAAAAAAAAGAGTCCCTAATTTAAATTTAAAAAATAAAACATGTTTGAATAAAAAAAAAAAAAAAAAAAAAAAAAAAGCCAACGGTTTTCTAATAATTAAGAAAATTATTATTATTATTATTATTACTAAATGCTGGAACATAAATGAAGTCATATTTAAATATATTGACATGTGTTATCACTATTAGGTGCGGCAATGAACAACAATAACAACAAAATAATTAAAACAAAATATTATTTAACAAAAGACATATCCTGTTAATGGGACGCTAGGGCCGTAGGAGTTAAAATAAATCATCTTTATAGAAGGCCAGAAATCTGCCTTATAAATCAAATTCTTTTCATGTCAAAAGCAAAGTCGTATTCCATAGATTTTCATTATGGAAAATGCTGAAAAACAAACAACGTGTGCGTAATTAATTTTTTTAATTAATAAAAATTTTAAGAGTACGATTTTTTTTTGTTTGGTTTTTGTGTAGCTGCATAGTGTGAAATAAATATATTATTTTTTTTAAGTAATAAAATTCCAAATATCTTGTAATTCTGAACAATAAATAATGCTACATTATTTCCACAAATCATTGGTTGCCACTGAATTAAATCAATATAATGAGATTTAGATCGATCGAATGCCTATCGATTTCTAAGGTGTAGAATTTATGCGATAACGTGAAGTGTGTTGCAATTTTTTTTTTTTTTTTTTTTTTTTTTTTTTTCAGGAGTTCAATCTGATTCAGATAATGACAATCAGTTTGGAGCTGTGACTATATCCTATGAGGAAACGCCTATGGAAATAAATAAACTACTATCTCATTCTAAGGTTCCTGATCCGACAATTTTTTTTTTCCCGCCAAAGCTTTTATAAGTTATTCTTCATTCATCTTCCCACGCTGTTTAATTTATTTCGAGTGAATGTTTCATATAAAAACTGCTCAATAAAAACTAAATGGCATTTCTTTGACCACATTGTGCATTCAATAAGATAAATTATTCTTAAAACACTGGAATCGCATAAATAATAAGTTTATCATGGATCTATGTAAGATATCCTGAAGCTATAACACCAAGTTAAGTTTCTACCAATTTTCAGGACTTATAGTTTTAAATATTTTTTTCAAAGAAATATAGGACTTTTTTGCAGTATCTTATTGACTATGTATACGAAAAAATATATTTAAGCAGATATGTATTCGTAAAATGTAATGGCGTGATTTCTTGACCAATACAATTTGTGCAAAGAAAGCTATAAAATAAGATGGAATAATGGCATGTAAATTATACAATTCTATAAAGATACAAACTCTACAGCTTTAGAAAATGACAAATTGCTTTAACTTATCATTAATTGCGATATCAAGATGAAGTAAAAATCATTTAGTATTTTATTCTTATTACATGAAAAAAATAAATTTCAGCATTTAGGACATACAAATTTCTCTGTTTCTTTGTGATTCTAAAAGTTGACAACAATGCTCTCTTATACTTAAAATAAAAAAATAAACCCTCTTAGGATGCAGTTGCAGCACTGAAAAAAAAAGGAAAAAAAACAGACTAGTAAAGCCAGTGGATGGCGTTATTTCCCCAGTATACTTTTTGTGCAGCATATTTTAATCTACTAACTACGTCAGGAACACATCTGAAATCTTCCACAACATTTTGAAGGTGCATTAAATGCATTAGAATTTATGCAATAAACAAAGTATTTCCAAATAATTATATAGTCTTTGGATCACAGAAATTACCTCGCAAGTTTTAAATCGGGAGTTGACTCTTAGGTACTTTTTTCAGTGAAAAGATCTGCAAATGGAACAAATTAATTTTTAGCGATTGTTTGTGATTTAAATGGCTCAGAGCCCTTCATGTGCAGAATCTGCAGTGCCATCTCTCGGATTCCTTCATAATTACTCGTAATGTTAGCCCTTGGCGTTATTACTTCAGGACATCTTATATGATTTCGGAATGAATGTCGGGTAGAATGTCGATTCTTGAGTTCAGTTTAATAAAATATTCAAGGAAAAAGAGTTTAAGTTAAGATAAAACTAAAAGAAGATTAAACTGATAGTTTTTATGATCATCTTTAAAACATGTGCTATTTATTTATTTATATATATATTTTTTCGCTATATTCATAGCTAAACAATATACACTGAAACCTCTCTGTAAGGACCACCTGCCGTTCCATTCAAAACTGGTCTTTATGGTCTACCCTTTGAATAAGCATTTCAAAACTAAAATAAGATAATCAAAATCTATATAGATGAAAAAAAACTGTCAGGTGTTAAAAAAAAATTCTGTTGAAATTTGTTTACTTTTCATAAAATTTCCCAGACAATTTTGGTTTCTAAGAAGCAAGTTACTTAAATTTGCATGATTTATTAATAACTTAGAATGAGATATTAGTTTATTTATTTCCATTAGCGTTTCCTAACAGGATATAGTTACAGCTTCAGACCCATTATCATTATCTAAATCAAATTGAACTCTTGAAAAAAAAAAAAAAAAAAAAAAAAAAAAAAAAAAAAAAAAAACATCAATAATAATAATAATAATAATAATAATAATAATAATAATAATATTCTTTTTATCCCACAAAATTATTAAATATATCGTAATCTAAGGAAATAAATTGTTTTTTGAGAATTTCAAGCATGTTAAACCGTTTTAAACGTAATGAAATTTGTGTGAGGACGTGAGTTTCTAAACTCGCCTTATCCAGAAAATCAAATTTTGAGAAATCGCGAAAAACCTCTATCTGCGTCCCTATTGGATTTCATTTTAAATTAAGAGTTTACAATGCCGTGAATAAACGATAAATAATACAACAAATAATACATGTATGCCTCTTTGTGCCATTTTACGATTCCAGCATTACCTTAAACTATGATAGGTACGCAGTCTTTTTTAGAAAGAAGAGCTATAAAATGTACATGTACATAGAAACGTACATACAGAGTATTTCACGCAGCTGACTTATGTGAAATGTTGCATTACTTGTATGCTCCTTGGCTCTCAGCCATAAGGTTAGCCATGTTTTGCAGTAATTGTCAAAGTGCCTTATGATACAGGTATATTAAAAAACCACCGAGGCTGGTGGAGTGTTATGTCCGTCCCTAACTTTCGTACGATATTTGGATATTTCACTAGAAGATAGCCTTGGAAAATGTTTGTGTTAGAAAAAAGTAAGAGAATATGTATTTCAGCTGTATTTGTAAGTTCAGGAAAGATATATCTAGTACCTCTTGAGATAATTTCATTTCTTATAGATACAAGTACGATAGGAATTTTTTCTTCTTCAAATACACACACAAATATACATATATATTTTTTCTAAAACTAACTTTTTTCTGTGTTACTTTCAAGTGAAATATCATATATAAACATGTAACTTCGCACAAATTAATATTTGCTGTGTTTCTTGAGACATTTTAAAGTAAACAGCATAAATTTTGTTCTTCAAGTATCCTCTTATATCTCATGCTGTCGATTTGGTCTGTATCAAAAACACACTTTTGCATTATAATTTTCACTTTATTGCCCGTCCTTTTCTATCACTGATCAAACGAACTCATTTTATCTTTGTAGACTTGTTGAACAACAGCACTTCCTTTCAAACAAACCACCTTATCTACATACCACATCTTGACATTTGTTTACACTACGTGAGAAAGCCTTCCTTCCCCCCTCTCTTCTGTTGCATGTGTACATCATTCATATCTTTTGGCGACCCCCTCCAATCACGTAAACGGAAAAAAAAGTGCCGTTATAACTTAACGACGTAAGACCAGAAGTCAAAATTGTACATAAACGCATTGTTTATGCTGCTGTTATTTTGTTTAAAGATGGCCGACTGATAAATGCTCACCGATAATCACGTGATTAAGGCTCAATTTTCAGTCGTTGTTTGCTTTTGTGGCCTTCGGTTAATAACTTAATCAGTGCGTATTTATTTGTGGAGTTAAACGACAAACACTGCAGAAGGATCTAAATGGTCCCCAAATCTTGTTTTCATGGTTCAAATGTTTATATTTCCGTTTGGTAATTGGTGGGCAATAATGCATTTTGTAATAATGCATATAATGATGCGTTGCTAACTAAATGCCAAATGTATTATCACATAATATATCAACTCTAATATACCTAATAAACGTCACAAATGGTAAATAGGCAGTTATATCTTACTAATCATATTTTCGTTGCAAAATGTTTGTCTTTTAATGATTTGTTGATTTTTAATTTGACACTTCAGAATAATCGCATTCGGAGAGATATTACGATGAAAACTCATTAATTTAAAAAAATAACTATTAAAAGCTTACTTATGAACATTGGCTTGTGAATTTAAATATTTAAAAATCCAATATATTTACACACACAAAATACCAGTCGAAAAGGTGCTTAATAATAGTGTAGGAAAAAATAAAAGTCAAAATACTCACATTAAAAGTTTTGATTTAGAAACATATTATATGCGTTCAAATTAAGATGAAAACTTATCATTTTCACAAAATAACTATTAAAGACTTATTTATGAATATTGATTTCTGCGTTTTAAAACTTAAAAATTGAAATTTTTTAGACAAAAAAATATCTTTTAGAAATGTTACTAAATAAGGGCATTGGAGAGAAATTTGATGAAAACTCATTGATTTCAGAAAATAACTGTTAAAAGCTTGCTTTTGAACATTATTTGTACATTTTAAATATTGTTTCTTTTAAGTTTCATTTCACAAATCATCTCTGATCTCCATTTTCTTGTTGTAATCAATTTTATTCTGCTGTATTATACTTAAACAAAAGCCTTTGTTGTTGTTGTTGTTTACTTATTATTACAGCGAAAAAAATTTAAAAAATTTTTAAAGCAATTTTTGTCAATAAATGATATATAGATAAGTAACGATTTTTTTAAATTTTAGTAATTACAAGCAGCAATTGCCATTTTTTTGCTGTTCCATTTACTCATTATAACATTGATAAATGAAGATATTTTGACATATTAAACGAAATTTTTATTGTAATAATTTTTAATTGCACTAAAAATTTATGAATATCGGCCAGTAGCTAAAGTTTAAATAATTATAGCAAAGAATTTTTTAATTTCTGCATGTTGGAACGTGAAAATTTTCTTCCGAAAAGCTGGGAAGATAGAATAAATTAAATAACGGATTAAAAAATTACAAGGGGCTACTTCACACGAGGAAACACCCGTTTGCTAATGTTAATTATTTGGAAGAAATTTGTAAGAATAACACACTTGCATTTCAATATTTCTAATTTTTTTTTTCTTTGAGTAGCTTGAGATGAATCTGCAGTAAAACTGTGTTTTACTTTTTAATAGCTTTTACTTCTTTATGAGAGTACTTTTACTTTCGAAATCGGTTCCGAAAGTAAAAGTATCTTAACAAAAATAAAGAAAAAAACAATGTCTATAACAAAGTCGAAAAATTAAAAAACTGCCTTGGTACAGTTGTATTACAAATAAACATTTTGTAGTATATATTTCTCTTGCAGGTGTTGGCAAAGTATATGTGAAAGATTTTTATTTTGAAAAAAGCGGTGCAAGAGAGAAATAAAAAGTAGGCGCCCAAGGCAGTCTTGCATGAGAGATTATATGTTTTTGCGTGAGTGAAATAGCCTTTTAAGACAAATCTAACGTAATAAACACTTAAATTATAATCTCCGACGACAATAAAAGCAAAAGAGATAAGAGATAGACTTGAAAACGGTGGAGAGAAACAAAACACTTGAAACAATAAAAAATTGGTTAAATTAGCAATTAAACTTTGATTTTAAAAAATCCTACTGCAATATTTGAAAGGCATAGTGCATAACCAAACTGTATAATACTTTAAAATGAAAACTCCATTTTTTATAACAATTACCTATATTATCATTTATTTCATAGTATAAGTTGTAAATTTATGAAATTGAGCAATTTTCAGGATCTCATTCAAAAATTACCTGTCAGTTTTAGTAACGGGATAATCAGGGCATCCGGCTTGAAACAAGATGTAAGCGTTCTCAATTATACAAAATTAATAGCTGCAAAGTACTTGTAGCGGTCTCACGTGGGGCAGAGACCCTTGACATGTCGTATAATCGATTAATACGTCGTGAGTTTTAATCGTATCTGTTACGCCCAATACCCTCCCTCTCTAATCAGACTCCCCTGCTTTGGAGGTTTCGAGAACGGTTAGTTAGTACATAAATTGAAGCACACAAAATAAGGCAAAAACTTGAAAGCCTGATTTACCGAATTCCAAGTACGTGATTTGGCAAGATAATATTCAAAATATTAGAATTACCTTTCAGGATAACAGTATAACTTAATCTAGTCGATGGGGAAGGGGGGGGGGACGGTAATACTTACCCATCATGGACATGCATACGATAAAATATGAAAATAAAACACCTACAAGCTATTTTAAAAATGCATTGCAATTCCAAAATAAAGTTTTAAAGTATATTTAAATATTTTTAATACATAGTAATACTCTGCAACTTAATTGCGTGTTCTACTTGATTATTCCATCAACCCATTTCGACAAATTATATAAATTGTCAAACTACTCGTAAATTAGAAAAATTGGCATATTTTTTATTTTAAATAGGGAAAGAACAAGTAAATTAGTAAAGGATCAATAAAAGTACAAATTAAATGTCAAATTAAAAATCAGTTATGCTATACAAACACATGTAACGTATTTAATGTTAGGTGCATGAGACATTTACGATAAGCCACTATTGGCATTTAATCTGATAGTTTGGCGATAGTTGTTTGGTCGACGTAATAATCAAGTAGTAAAAGAAACATCCTCATAACTCAAAAAAAAATAATAAACTTATTAACTAACAGTTTACTGACTCAAATGAAGTGTTTAATTTCCAATTAAAATATATACTTGAATTGAAATTGGAATGAAATAATGGGTTATGAAAAATCGAAGAGTATGAAAAATAGAACTATATATATCTCGACAATTAATAATCCAATCGATTTCATTCCTTATGCAAAAATATACTTAAAAAATTATTTTTCACTTGAAAAAATAGTTCAGGGTAATCGATGTTACTGATATTCACTAGGCTTTTTCTCATTTTTACATTCTATGTACACACCAAATTTTAAATCGCTACCTCAATTTGTTGAAGATGGAGCGCTTACAGATAGATGGACCGGCAGACACACACGATGCAAAATTTTTCCGCAAAAAATATGTTTTTCGGAATCTTCAGTGTCTAAAACGTGCAAATCCGTCAATTTTTTTTATTTTTTTTTATTTTATTTATTTATTTATTTATTTATTTTTCAAAACGATTGTAAGATTTAATTCAATTTGTTGATGGCCACCTATGTAATTTTGGGGGAAAATCTTCACGGTATTATATGACCTGTACTATTATGTTTACACACCTTCAGTTTCAGGAAAATTCCTCATGTATTTTTCTAAATATTTAAGAAAATGTCTAAAATCGCAAGTGGCCGAACTCCATTGGCCATATAGTGTATTAGAGCAAATATCGTCTCGTATTTTCTCAGAAAGAATTCAAATCAATCTCTGAAGTAATCTACACTGTTTCTTCATCAACCATGTTCAAAGTAATATATCCGTGAAATACGAGATGGTGCTTGTAGACAAAAATAGATAGTGTCCAAGCGTAAACATGTTTGCTATCTTATAAATGATTTTAAATCGTTGTCGCTATTTAGATATTTTTATGACATCGCAAATTATTTTCCGAATCTCAGTCGGCTATTTCCTCATCTCTAAATAGAACAAATGTATCCGTAACTTTACCCGCAATGTTAGATAAAAATTCACTCTAATATAAACACTTGATCATACTAGTTTCTACTTTTAGCATGTTCTAAGATAATTGAAAAATGTGTATGAACTCGGATTTTCTGGTTGTGTGTCTGTCCGTTATCTAACTTGCGTAAAAAGGCTCCGATTGTCAGATAAATTAATACTATAGCAGGGATGACCGAGCTAAACTAGGTCAAAATTAACTTTGTGTTCAACTCGATATAGTATTTTCACTGTATCATTCACTCTGTATTATTACTATAAAACATGTTATTTATACAGTGAAACCTCCAAATAAGGGACACTCCGAATAAGGGACACCTCTATTTAAGGAACAAAACTTCCGGTCCCAGTCCCTTGATATAGGACGTGTAATGTATTTACCTCTGAATAAGGGACACTTGAATATGAGATTAAAGGGGCTGGTTTTTACATTTCATATAATTAAGTTGTCTGTGATGAAAATGAAAACACAGATTTTTGTGAACTTATCAAAAAGACAGACAGTCATGTTGATACAGAGGCATGCATTCAATTGACGAGCATTTATTTACCCATAATTCTGATTCGACTTTAGTGTGTTTATCTCCATTGAAAGTAATGCTAAAAATTGTGAGAATGATTCTGAAAATGGAGAATTTAAAAAAAAAAAATGTGAAATAAAGAACTTCACAGATGCTTTAAGGTTGTTCTCAAATCCAAAAAGGCAATTTTTATAATACACGTTTTCTTTCTTTTTTTTTTTTTTTTTCCAGAAATGCTTGAAATTAGCCGGCGTTGTTGTCAGAAACTATATAATTAAACTATTTTTCTGTTTTTTTTTCTTCACGCAATAGATTTTTTAGATATTATTATCAATATGGGCGTTTTGAACCGAATTTCTATGCTAAAAAAGAATAACTACTCAAGAAAGGATGAAAAACATCTTTGTCAAGTGAATAAAACGCTTATAATTCAATAGGTAATTTATTCAAAACTTGAAAACACAGTTCAATTCCAAATGGCTTCCATAGTCAGATGTTTCAATTTTATACCTTTCCGTTAAAAAAATAATTTGTAAATGCTTCAATGTTTTCTGCTTATCGAACAGAGCAGTTGAGAGTTATTGCCTTAAAATACCCAAAGCAATTGGAATTGAATACTTTTTTGTAAATACTGCTGATAATGAAGAACTAAAATTTATAAGTAAGATAAATGAACACTTGAAAAGTTTATAGTGAAAAAAATGATGTTTGCAAAACAATCACTTTCGATTGATTATTTCAAGTAAAATTGAAATGTTTTTATACTTTTTACATGCACACAGTTTGTATAAAATATACAAATCAATAATTTTACAAAACATTTAATGATTTAGTAATTGAAACTTTTAATTAATTTTCTATTCTTTTTGTGCCTGATTAACGTTATTTATACAATTCAAATACATTTAAACTTCATCTTTAATGTTTTGCTATTTTTATATCTTTCTGGGCGATTAATTAAAAATAATAATAAAAATTCCGAATAAGGGACACCTCTATTTAAGGGACAAAAGTTCCGGTCCCAAAGGTGTCTCTTATTTGGAGGTTTCACTATAATTATTATTTACAAAAACAATCAATAAAAAAACTATGTTTGTATGGACATGTTCATAAATTTTACTTAATTTTAACATTTACAACGGAAGGACATCGATACAAATCCCTTTTTTAGCTCGGCTCGTTTAATCATGCATCTCGATTCCTACTAAGAATCTACAAAATATTTCTTCACATTCTGAAAGACAATATTTTTTGCCAGATACAGCCAAATTTGGAGATATTCTTTCATTTGGCGCCAAATACATATTTTGGCTTTCGTTATTTTAATAGTCGATTTTTTGGCCAAATGTCGCCAATATTTTGACAAATATCACCAACTTATCGGCTGTTGCCATATTCTTATGACCCTGACCCGTATTACCTAAAATGACCCACTAATCAAATTTGATCAAACATGTCACTTAGCTCAATGATCTTCAAGTAATCAAAGACAGTAGAATATAAAATTGAATCAAAATCGTTTAAGCCATTTCTTAGGTAAAATTAGCTTGACAGCATTCAGCAATGAAGCGAAATGACCCACTAATATAATTTTTTTTAGCATGCGAGTAAGCCCAATAGTCTTCTCATGACAAAAAATGTTTCGTTAAAAAAATTAGGTAAAATTGATTAAGTCGTTGTTATTAGGATGAGCAAAGCGAATCCTCTACTAGGCTACTCAAATTACATTTTGCCGTACACTTTACGAAAAAAAACCAAAACTATTCAGTATTTTGAATTGAAATTTAACACAAAAATAAATTATGATCTGTAGATTTACACAATATTATTTTTTTTTTTACAGAATACACTTTAAAAAATTATTGTTTTGATTAATTTATTTTACATGTTTTTCTATTATGGACGCATTTTTGGGAAATAAAAAATGAAACATGTATATTTTCAGAAGGTCAAATCATGGAGTTAGCAATTACAGATAGAATCATGATTAATTAAATAAATAAAATGTACTTTCTTTATTCCGACAAAATCACCTACGCTGATAACACGCATATTAAAATAATTATATATATATATATATATATATATATTTTTTTTTTTTTTTTTTTTTTTTTTTTTTTTTTTTGTAAAGCGCCAACAAAGGAATTGTAAACAAATAAAATTAATTGTTAAATTCGTTATGTAAAGAGTTATTTGAATTCGAAGGTTGAAAATTGAAACACATATATTATTATTATGGTATATGTAGTATTATTTTTAAATAGATTGCCGTTTAAAAACAATTTATGGAGTGTATTAGTTCTATTATGAAAAGTGCCAAGAAAATCTACACTTAGTGGTTTATAGCTTTAAAGCAAGAGGCTAGATTATAGCGTAAAAAGCGACGGCACAGATGTCACCCCATTGGTGCGAATTTTTCTGACGCCAATTTGGCTAAAACCTCGTTTTCGAATACCAGTTACCATATATTTTTAAAAAGGGAATAACAATAAATTTTAAAAAGTCTAATTAATATATATAGAATAGAATAATTTATATAATTTAAAAAAAGAAAATAAACAATTTATTAATAAATAAACAACATCCGGGTTACCATGTCGAGCAAAATAACTACACATTGTCGCCAGTTACGTACCCTGGTGCGTATATGACATTCGCGTCCGAAAAAAATAGCGCCAATATGGTGCGTATATGACATCTGTGCCAAAACGACGACATGACGAATTTCTTCTGTCAGAGAATGCATGTGCATCTTCACGAGCAAGATTTGTTCGTAAAAATTGAAAAAATAAAAAATAGTTTGACGAATTTAAGGAAAAATGAATATTATGTCATAGCTTTTCTATTGCAAGGTTTACACATAAAAACGGAAAATAAAATAAATAGCTTGATTTTTTTTTTTTTTTTTTTTTTTTTAAAGCAAATATTACGACAAGCTGGAAATATAGAGCAGGCGAATGATTTATGTCATGTAAGTTTGTAAAAATGTGTTGAAACTTGATAAAAAACAGACTATGGAAACATTGGCATAAGTCAACATCTTGAAGTTCTCTATTTTTTTGTTCCATTTTTAAATCTATTTCATATGTATATACGTATGTGTATGCGTGTATATTACAATTTCCATAAGGAATTTAGGTTCCTACAGCTTATTAGAGATGAAACTGGGTTTATATCTAATCTTCGTTTGGTTTTTATTGGTAAAAATTGTACCTAACTTCAAAATCTACCTCCGCCTATAAGCCGAGCCGGCAGGTTTTTTTTTTTTTTTTTTTTTTTTTTTTTTTTTATAACTAAAGAACAAATATTAATAAAGCATTAATAAGAATACAAATAAAACTTCCTATCTAAAATCATTTGATGGCATAACGAACAAGTGATGAGTTTAACGTTACGTGAATGTGATATTTTTATCCTCATCATAAGCATTTAATCTTTTAGTTTGGCGGTACCTTTTTGGTCGACGGGATAATCAAGTTGTACCAAACAATAATAAATAATTGTTATTTTCAAATAATTATCTAATGAAATATAGCTTAGCGAATATAAACAAAGCATGGCTTTTGCTAGTATATAATTAGAATGAACCTAACCCATTATTATGGCCCAAAATGAAAAACTAATCGAAATTTCGCTAGCATGAGCCCTAGCCCAATGGTTTTCTCTTGCCCGAAAACGATATAATACAAAGTATAGCCATTTTCTACATAAAATTAGCATGATCCATCATGACACACAAATGACCCTTATAATCGAAATCTCTCGAACATGTGACCTAACTCATTAGTTTTTGCGTGCCGAAAAACGTTAGACACAAAATTTAGATAAAATCAGATTTAGAGCCGTTTTTTAGACATAATTAGTTTGACCCTGATGAATTATGACTCAAAATGACCCACTAATTGAATATTCACAAACATCTGACCTAACCCAATAATTTTCATGTGCCAGAAAACAATAGAATACAAAATTTAGTCAATATTGTCCGAGGCATTCGCTAGATAAAATTAGCACGACCCACAATGACGCAAAATAACCCACTAATCGAAGTTTCTCTAACACGTGACTTAATCCAATGGTCTTTTCGTGATCCAAAACGGTAGAGTACAAAATTTGATCAAAATCGTTAGAGCCGTTTTTTAGATAAAATGAATTTGACCTATAATGACCCAAAAATAACTCACAAATTGAAATTTCTCGAGCCTGTGACCCAATCCAATGATTTTCTCGTGCCAAAAAATGGTTGTATACAAAATTTTGTTAATATCGATCCAGCCGTTCTCTAGATATAAATAGCTTGACCCTGATCCATTATGGTCCAAAATAACCCACTAATGGAATTTGCTCGAACACGAGACCAAGTGCAAAGATTTCCTCATGCCCAAAAATGGTATAATACAAAATTATGTCAAAATCGTTAGAGCCGTTTTTTGAGATAAAATTTACACACACAACACATTTATGTAACACTACTCCATAAAGTTGGTGGCAGCCAAGCTTCCACCAAGTTTATGGTGGAATAACGATTAACTAAGATAACCAATGTAACATTACACTAATACGTAATGTTACACCAGTAACATATGTTTAAATTACACCATTATGTAAGTGAAAAAAAATCACATCATAACACTGGTGGTAGCTTTGCTGCCACCAGTTTTAGTGAGTAATATTACACAAATGTTTTACAGTGTACACACACACATACAATTTTTGCTCGCATTATAGTATAAGATATGTTATTGAGATTTACGATAAATGTTCGGTATTGATATATGTGTTGAGTTTGTTTTTCATTTACAAGTGCACTCGTAAGAATTTTGTTACATTATAGTTAATGATAAAAAATCATTTGGAATGTATTTATTTATGTTACACTATTTCGGATATAATGAAAATTTATATACATCACTTAGATGAACTGCAAGATTCTTTCAATAGAATATGGAAGGTATACATATAACGTATCATTCATTTATATTTAGAGGATCACACGAAAGAATTCAGACTATGTATAAGAAATATTGTTGAAAGTGTATTTTCAATTGGAATAAGCGTCTTTAAATTTAAGTAATATTATTCATTTAACAAATATGTATAAATTTTACAGATAATATACAACGTTACATAAAAGAATCCGAGCACATTTCTGCTAATTGGCGGAAATTGCTAAATAGGAATTTTCTTTACTACTTGATTATCACTTCAACCAATTTTGTTAAATTATGTAAATCGCTACGCTAATTGACAATTGTAGAAATTGACATAGCTTTTAATTTAAATAGCGTAAAGCAAATGAATTAGTAAAACATTAATAAAAATACAAATGAAAAGCCGAATTAAAAATCATTTGATGATGTAACAAACACGTGTACCGCGTTTATGTCAAGTGAATGCGACATTTAGGATCATCCATTATTAACATTTACTTTCGTAATTTGGCGATAAGGATATTTGGTCGACGGATAATCAAGTATTATCGAATTTTCAATTGTGATATGTTTTCAAAAATTGAACTAAATCTTGGAATGCTATATAGCATGTTTTGTATCGTATGCATACAAAATCTATAGATCATATACATTGCTGCATACTAATCGTGATCAGGTAAAATAAAAAAATAAACCTATCGTTTATGAATTCTAACCTCTCTTCACAACATTTGATTCATCTGAAATTTGGTTGAGGCACAATAGAATTCGCATATTTTTCCGACTACGGATGATAACATACAAATTTGATAATTTGGATCATTAACAGTTTTTATATCTGAGCAGACTAAAGTATGTAAAAACTTAACGTTTAATATATTCTATAAACCCTTTTTAAACCATTTAATTACCACTTCATCTCTCATTTGGCAGTTCAAGAATGGCAAATAATACACGGAAAAAACTGTTTTGTTAAAAAAAAATAAGATTTCGATCAATATAGCTCCAACCAAAACTTTTGGTTGAAATGACCAAATTTTAAACCAAATTTTGCTGAATTAACAAAATATTTTGTTACTTTAACTACAATTTGATCATTCCAATCAAAATATTTGGTTAGAGCTACATTGATTAAATTTTAGTTTTTTCAATAAAACAGTTTTTTCTGTGTATATGAAAATTACATTTTTTGTTCATATCTGATAAAGGAATAGCATATAAAAAGCGTAGCGTATTCTAACTCCAATTTAAAAATTTCCTTTTGTTCTTTGTTGTTTTTCGGGATTCATAGTTCACGGAAAAAACTGTTTTGTTGAAACCAAAAATTTTGGTTGGAATGACCAAATTTTACCAAAATTCTGTTGAATTAACAAAATCATTTGGTTAGTCTAACGGCAATTTGGTCATTCCAACCAAAATATTTGGTTGGTGCTATATCAACCAAAATTTAGTTGTTTCAACAAAACAGTTTTTTCCTTGTGGAGGACTGAGAAATTTTACTCGAGATTCAAAAAGCATAGTAGTCGCAACGCTAAATCAACGAAAAAAAAAAAAAATCTTTTAAAATGTCACTGCATTAGAGCAGATTAACCTAAAGAGAGTACGCATACCGCAGTTCTGGTATGAGAAGCTTCAAACAGTGGTAAGTCAAGATTATTTTTGGAAATGAAAACTGTACAATTTTAAATTTAGAGGTGCTTGACAAGATTCCGATTAGTATGTCAGTATCTGCCAAAAAGTCATGAGTATTGCGGATTTCTCCTCAAAAATAATGTTCATACGATATTTTGAACAAATTTTCCTGTTTATCTCGCAAATAAAACAAATTCTTCTACAACTTTCATGATTATTCATTGTGTGAGTATTGTATTAAAATAAAGCATGCTAAGATTTACGCGTTTTAAAAATCACTATTAAAAAAATCAAATTATGTAAATCGCAAAGAAGCTAAAATTAAATAAGAGATTTTTTAAAAAATAATGTTATTTAAAATCTGTAATCCTTACCACCTAAGAATATATTCACGATGCTACTTGAAGACCCCAAGTTAAAGTTTATATAGAGAAATTATTTTCAAAAACATAAAAATCACAGTAGCTTGATGACTTCGGCATTAAAATCCAAATACATCTTTTGTCTAAATACTTAACCTTTAACTGATGTTAAGGTCTGATAGACCGCTCTTTTTTTTTTCCAATTTTTATAATTTAATTTACAACTTTCAATTTAACTGCAAACACTTCCGAAGTTTTGTCCCGTTTGGAACTTTAGTACGATCACTAGACTTTGAATAAGTGAATTCGAATTATAACAGTCCTGTAAAAGAAATTTTAGCATAAAAGCACCGCCCTGTGAATTTAATCGTGCTTTTTTTAAATTCATCTTTCGATGAAGCGGTCTGACAGATCATTTCAAGGTAGTTATGTGACAATTTTTTTTTCAACATCAGTTAGAGGTTAATGTAAGTAACAATAAAAACTGCGTACTGTATCTGAAAACGTTGTCTTTTTATCTTTGTTGCACTTTCTCAGCAGGTCAAAAAATGTATCGGAATACATTTTTACCTGACAATTATCTATAACAAGGCAGAATATTTGTGGTCGTTCTCATATTAATTAGAGCTTGAAAAAACCTTGTACCCTTATGGGTGTGTCTTTGTTTTAAAATTCACTTGTTCATGTATATACCTACCTAGAGATATCAGGTCCTCAGACCATCGTCATTTTGTGTGGGTAGGACGAAAGATATCCAGCTAGGGGTGGTCTATGTGTAGAAAGAAGTGCGTGTGGTCTCCCATTATAGGTATTTGTATGAACATTTAGTTGAATTTAAGACGAGAGATTTCGAGATATTGCTGTTAATGCGCGTGAAATCTGATTCTTGTCGCATTGTTTCATTGATATCTACCCAATAATTTAATTCTATCTGATGGCTGTGCTATTAAGGCTTGTGTGTTTTAATAATCTTACCTGGATGATTAATTGGACATCATTTCCTATTTATACTGCTCTATAGTATATATGTGGCTGTGGATCTTTATAGACTATTTTATTTTCTTCTTCATTTTGGACTTTTCTTTCTTTCTTTTATTTTATTATTCAGCAGGTATTTGTTTTTTTATCGAAGAGAAGTTGGTTGCTCTTAGTGATAGAAGTAGTTTTTTTTTCGCATTTCATTGCGTGTACTTTAAATTTTTTAATAAAAATATAGATGGTCTGAAAATTCAATATGAAAATAATATTATTTTCATTGTATCAGACTCACACTTCAAAAGCGTTACATGATATTACCACGGAAAAAGTATTTTATGTAAAGTACTTTTTTTCAACTTAACTTTTAGGGTTGATAATCATCATATTTATAAAATATACACAAATTTACTCGTTATCAAATAATTAGATAATATTATTGTGATAAAAAAAGCATTGATAGTACCACTCATTTATAACTGGTATTGTAATTGGATTTCAGAAACATGTATTATTTTAAAACTTTATAATCTATTTAATAAAAAAATTCGTCAGCCAGTACGTGCATTTATATGTACACTATATTGCCAATGATGACCATTCACTTTGACGTTTTGTTAAATATCTTCAAAAATACTTGAAGAATTACCCTGAAACACCAGGTGTGTAAACAGAATAGTACAGGTAATATATTTCTTCATATTTATTAAATATACACTTATTTACTTATGGTTCTCAAATAATTAGATAGTATTGTTGCTATAAAAAGCGTTGATAATACCACTCAATTTTAACTGGTATACTAATTGTATTTCAGGGCTTGTATTATCTATTGTATCTTAAAACTTTATAATCTATTTAATAAAAAAAAATTCTGTCAGTGTGTGTATGTGTATGTGCAACTATAATGCCAATGATGACCAGTCATTTACGATTTGTGAGGTTTTGTTAAATATTTTCAAAAATATTTGAAGAATTATCCTAAAACACAGCGTGTGCAAACAGATTAGTATATGTGATATATTTCCTCAAAGAGTTTTTCTTGAAACCTCATAGGAAACCATTAACAAATTGAAAATAATAATAATAATAATAAAACGGATAGCTTTTGGATAACTCTGTAAAAGCTAATGTAGCAATAGCTTTCAAACTGTAGATTAAGATTATGTGGCTTATTGTTAAAAACTGCGTTTATTTTTATGAAGATAGCATCTATACTCATAGAGAAATTAAAGAATTGATAAAAAAAGTCCTAAATTTTTTCAAGTTTTTTTTTTTTTAATAATTTGCAGAGTTCTTAATTTAAAAAAGTTATTTTTCAAAAAATATGACAAACAACATTGTACATAATACCCTGCCATCAGAATTAAAAAATAATAGAAATATGTGAACAAGTTGGAAATTGCACGTGAAGCATAGAAAATGAGGTGCGTTCGTACGATAACAAAGTTTTAAAAATATTCAGATCTTGGTAATATAGTAGAGCGTGCTTCGGATACAGTATAGAAGTCGAAATCTTTGTGATTCTATAAATATGCAGGCAGTAATTTTTATTGACCTCAGCAACGTATATCTTATTCATAAAATGTGAAATAGTTGAATATAATTAAAACATGCCCCAAACAATGTTTCCCCGTATAGCATTATGTAGTGGAATACTTTTGTGTAGCCCTGTAATTTAATAATAAAAATTCTTTGCATCACAGATTGTACAGAATGCATATTTTAGTATATACTTCATACATTCATGCCAATTCTATTATGTTCGAATGAGTGTAACATCATTAAATGCATTTGAAAATTTTTCCCATTGACCGTAATGTAATGGAATACTTTTGATTGTCCCTGTAAATGATCTATGCATCTGACTTTCATAGCATTTGAAATGACTCTATAAAATTATGCAATAATTATATGTTTTAAACTTCAAACGATTAAAATGCATTCGAAACTTTTTTCCTCATTGACCGTAATGTAACGGAATCCTTTTGATTGTCCCTGTAATTGATCTATGCATCCGATTTTCATAAAATTTGAAATAACTCGATAAAATTATGTTATAATTATGTATTTTAAATTTCAAACGATTTGGTTGGGTAGTTTTTGCGTTTTTATATGCGGACAGACAGACGGACGGACAGACAGACGGACAGACGGACAGACGGACGGACTGAGCGGCAACAATAGGTGCTACGTATTTACATATTTACGAATGCACCTAAAAATCAGCAGGTTTACTAAATAATATTTCACAGCACATGCCCGAATGCAATGTGTTAGCTAATTGTATGGAGAAAATTTTATGAAAGTCTCAAAAAATAATTTTAAAAGTTTAAAACTTATCGCCGATAGAATAGGCTCAAAATCCGTTGTTTCCAAAACGAAGCAAAAATATGAGGGGTTATTTCCATATATCCATTGATTAGTGCCAATATATTGCACACATAATTTTGCATGTTCTACTGTGTTTGGATACAGTCCTTCAACTTTTTTTTTGCTCCCTTTTGGGAATAAATTCATTCTATCAGCGATAATTTTCAGACTTTTCAAACGACGTTTTTGAGATTTTTACTAAAGTTGCTCTATGCATTTAGCTAACACATTATGTAAATCATATGATTGCAAATGGGCATGCGCAGTAAAACATTATTTAGTAAACCTTCTCATTTCAAATAGTTTTTATATTTTTTAATTCTTTTGTAGGGTATTGTATACAATGTTGTTTGTTGTATTTTCTGAAAAGAATTTTTTTTATATATTAAGAATTCTGCAAATTATAAGCAAAAAATGCGCAAAATTTGGGACTGTTTTTATGAAAACCTGAATTTCTCTTCGAGTATACATGCTATCCTCATAAAAATGAATACAAATTATTACAACAAGCACTTAATCTACAGTTTGAAAGCTTTTGCTACTATAGTTTTGAGAGGGTTATCCAAAATGTCTTCATTTTTTCTAAAAAAATATTAAATATTGTACTTTTACCATTAAAATGCCACAGTCTGTTCGAAAGAAATATTTTTATTAATCCTTTTAAAAAATTTTGAAAAAAGTTCGATTTTTTTTATATATTTTTTACTTGTCTAAGTCGATTTCAATTTCGGAGATATGAATTAACGGAAAAACCCACTTAAAATGAATACCATCTTCTCTAAGACTTTGCATTTCGTTTTGAAAATTACAAATGCTAAACTCTTCCAAGAAAACTCGTGGCTGCAGGTTACTTGCGCCTTTCGGATACACTCGTTTTTCTGCGCAAAAAGTAACTAACCATCAGTGTTATAAAACATTCTTTTTAGAAGTTCTCAGTACATTTAATTTATACAGCTTATAAAAAAAACCTCGAAACACTTGGATGACTAAAAATTATAAATAAAACTTGCAAAATTTACGCTCGAAACACAATCAAATGAGCGGCTAAGTCGCATCGTTTTTGAGACTAAATATCTATATTTCTAGAGAAAATTAATTTTCTGGTTTCAAAACCGTTATACTTATAACTGATGAAAATTTTAATGAATTTGAGCGATAAGAACTTTTTTCCTTAATGTTAAAAGACATGACGTACCCATCCCCCCACTACCCCCCCTCCCCCCGCAAAAAAGGAAAAAATACTTTTTCTTTACAAACAAATATTTTTTTATTTTTTTTGAAGTGAAAACTTCTTTAGCGGCGCTGAGCACTTTTTGTATGGGTAAAAACTTCCAAACTCGCGTCAGGGTCACGTGATGCTGATCGAAAAAGCGTAAGATCGAGGGGAAGGGAGAGGAACTAGTATCTCCCACTCTTTCTACCGTGCCTGAGTGTGCTGCTCCGTTTAGGCGGCACAGGGCGCTTGCGCGAATGTCCGTGTGTGTTTTTTTAAGTTATAATTGTATTTAAGTTTAACAACTTATACTGTTAATAGATGGAATAAAACGTTATGAAAGAAAAAGTATGACATTGTGCATTGATTATGCTGCAGTTTCCAACTACTTTTTTTCATTTTTACTTTCTTCTATCTTTACAAGAAGAAAGTATTGGATTCATGAAAATTTTCGACTTCCGGTTTTCGACGGATTCATACGTTTTAGAAGGTCCTGAACACGTTTTTACTATTTTTAGAAAATGTCTGTCTGTGAGTCTGTCCGTCTGTCTGTCTGTCTGTCTGTCTGTCTGTCTGTCTGTCTGTATGTGACAAAAAATTTGTGGGCGCTCTATCTCAAGAACTAATGCTCGAAATTTAATAAAATTTTATATTCAGTTAGACCTTGATATGAATTAGTGCCTATTGGTTTTTGGTGAAAATTGGCCTGCAGGTGGCGCTGCTATACTACGTTTTTCATGATTTTCAAGATTGCTATATCTCAAGAACTAATGCACAGAATTTCACCAAACTTCAGATTCTGTGACTCCTTGATATACATAGAAGCTGATTAAGTTTTGGTGTAAATTGGCCAGCAGGTGGCGCTGCTATGCCATGTTTTTCATGATTTTCATGATAGCTATATCTCAAGAACTAATGCACAGAAATTCACCAAACTTCAGATTCTGTGACCCCCTTGATATACTTAGACGCTGATTAAGTTTTGGTGTAAATTGGCCAGCAGGTGGCGCTGCTATGCCACGTTTTTCATGATATTCATGATAGCTATATCTCAAGAACTAATGCACAGAATTTCACCAAACTTCAGATTCCGCGATACCTTGAGATACATAGCCGTTGATAAGGTTTTGGTGTGAACTGCCCTATAAGTGGCGCTGCTATGCTACATTTTGCACGATTTTTGCGATAGCTATATCTCAAGAACTAATGCAGAGAACTTCATCAAATTTTAGATTCTGTTACACTAGAATATATAACATAATTAGACGCTGATTTCATTTTGGTATTAACCTTGCAACAGGTGGTGCAGCTATGCTGCATTTTGAACGGTTTTTCCGATAGCTATATCTCAACAATCAAAGCACAGAATTTCATCAAACTTCAGATTTTGTTGAAAAATGACATATAACAAAATTACACGGTGATTACGTTTTGTTATAAATCCTTCAACTGATGATGCTGCTGTGCTATATTTATACGGTTTTTTTAAAAACTAGCTATCTCAAGAACTAATGCACAGAATTACATCAAACTTCAGATTCTTTTACGCCATAACATAATTAGACTCTTTTTTTACATTTTGGCATAAATTGTCCAAGATATGGTGTTGCTGTGCTACGTTTTGCAATTTTTTTGTTATAACTATATCTCAAGAACTAATGGACGAAATTTCATCAAATTTCAGATTCTGTTAGGTCTTGACATAAATAGATGCTTATTAGGTTTTAGTATAAATTACCCAACATGAGGCACTACTAAGCTCATTTTCTCAGAATATTAATTAAATTGTGCGTTTTAGGCTTTTCGGATATCAGAATCTCTTAGGCTAGGTCAAATGTTCGAGGAAATTCAATAGTGGATAACTTTGGGGTCACCACGTTTTTTTTTTTTTTTTATTTATTATATATATATATATATATATATATATATATATATATATATATATATATATATATATATATATATATATTAAAACGTACTTATGAGATAGAAGAAAGTTTTGGGATTGACACATCCAACTAGTTTTTATTGTATTTAAATAATAACAACATAAATTGATACCAAATGGAATAAAAAGTTAAGAAAGAAAAAACATGACATTGCACAGCAATTATGCTGCACTTTCCAACCATTTTTTTCAATTCCTTAAATTTTCAATTGTATTTAAAGTTTAACAACTTACATTGTTATCAAATTGAATAAAAAGTTAAGAAAGAAAAGACATGACATTGCTCATCGATTTATACTACACTTTTCAACCAATTTTTACTTTCTTCTATCTTTACAAGAAGAAAGTATTGGATTCATGAAAATTTTCGACTTCCGGTTTTCGACGGATTTATACGTTTTAGAAGGTCCTGAACACGTTTTGACTTTTTTTAGAAAATGTCTGTCTGTGAGTCTGTCCGTCTGTCTGTCTGTCTGTCTGTCTGTCTGTGTGTCTGTTTGTCTGTATGTGACAAAAAAAATTGTGGGCGCTCTATCTCAAGAACTAATGCTCGAAATTTAATAAAATTTTATATTCAGTTAGACCTTGATATGAATTAGTGCCTATTGGTTTTTGGTGAAAATTGGTCTGCAGGTGGCGCTGCTATACTACGTTTTTCATGATTTTCAAGATTGATATATCTCAAGAACTAATGCACAGAATTTCACCAAACATCTGATTCTGTGACCCCTTGATATACATAGACGCTGATTAAGTTTTGGTGCAAATTGGCCAGCAGGTGGCGCTGCTATGCCACGTTTTTCATGATTTTCATGATAACTATATCTCAAGAACTAATGCACAGAATTTCACCAAACTTCAGATTCTGTGACCCCTTGATATACATAGACGCTGATTAAGTTTTGGTGTAAATTGGCCAGCAGGTGGCGCTGCTATGCCACGTTTTTCATGATTTTTAAGATTGCTTTATCTCAAGAACTAATGCACAGAATTTCACCAAACTTCAGATTCTGTGACCCCTTGATATACATAGACGCTGATTAAGTTTTGGTGCAAATTGGCCAGCAGGTGGCGCTGCTATGCCACGTTTTTCATGATTTTCATGATAACTATATCTCAAGAACTAATGCACAGAATTTCACCAAACTTCAGATTCCGCGATACCTTGAGATACATAGTCGCTGATAAGGTTTTGGTGTGAACTGCCCTATAGGTGGCGTTGCTATGCTACATTTTGCACGATTTTGCGATAGCTATATCTCAAGAACAAATGCAGAGAACTTCATCAAATATTGGATTCTGTTACACTAGAATATATAACATAATTAGACGCTGATTACATTTTGGTATTAACCTTGCAACAGGTGGTGCAGCTATGCTGCATTTTGCACAATTTTTCCGATAGCTATATCTCAACAACCAACGCACAGAATTTCATCAAACTTCAGATTTTGTTACAAAATGACATATAACATAATTACACGATAATTACGTTTTGTTATAAATCCTTCAACTAATGGTGCTGCTGTGCTATATTTTACACGTTTTTTTTTTAACTAGCTATATCTCAAGAACTAATGCACAGAATTTCATCAACCTTCAGATTCTTTTACACCATAACATAATAATGCGCTTTTTTTACGTTTTGGCATAAATTGTCCAAGATACGGTGTTGCTGTGCTACGTTTTGCAATTTTTTTTGTTATAACTATATCTCAAGAACTAATGGACGAAATTCCATCAAATTTCAGATTCTGTTAGGTCTTGACATAAATAGATGCTTATTAGGTTTTAGTATAAATTACCCAACATGAGGCACTACTAAGCTCATTTTCTCAGAATATTAATTAAATTTTGCGTTTTAGGCTTTTCGGATACCAGAATCTCATTAGGCTAGGTCAAATGTTCGAGGAAATTCGATAGTGGGTAACTTTGGTGTCACCACGTTTTCTTTTTTTTTTCTTTTTTTTTTTAAATATTAAAATGTACTTATGAGATAGAAGAAAGTTTTGGGATTGACACATCCAACTAGTTAAAATTATAATTGTATTTAAAGTTTAACAACATATACTGTTACCAGAAGGAATAAAATGTTAAGAAAGAAAAAATATGACATTGTGCATCAATTATGCTGCACTTTCCAACCACTTTTTTCAGTTTTTTTAATTTTTGATTGTATTTAAATAGTAACAACATAAATTGATACCAAATGGTATAAAAAGTTAAGAAAGAAAAACATGACATTGCACATCGATTCTGCTGCACTTTTAAACCTTTTTTTTTATATGTATATATTTTCAATTGTTTTTAAAGTTTAACAACTTATATTGTTATCAAATGAAATAAAATGATAAGAAAGAAAATACATGATATTGTACATTGATTATGCAGTACTTTCCAACCAATTTTAAAAATTGTAATTGTATTTAAACTTTAACAACTTATACTGTTATCAGAGGGAATAAAATGTTAAGAAAGAAAAAGTATGACATCCCGCATTGATTACATTGCACTTTCCAACCATTTTTCTCTCTTTTTTTTTTAAATTTTTGATTGTATTTAAATAGTAACAACATAAATTGATACCAAATGGAATAAAAAGTTAAGAAAGAAAAATCATGACATTGCACATCAATTATGCTACATTTCAAAACCATTTTTAAAAATTTTAATTGTATTTAAAGTTTAACAAAATATACTGTTACCAGATGGAATAAAAAGTTAAGAAAGAAAAATCATGATATTGTGCATCGATTATGCTGCACTTTCCAACCATTTTTTAAAAAATTGTATTTAAAGTTTAACAACTTATATTGTTTGATTACTATTCAATTTGTTGCAAGTTTCAGAAGATATGGTCGTCCAGCAGCAGGAGTAGCTATTTATAAAAGGTTGTTTGATGTAATGGGCATATATTTCCACAATTCATATGAATGTGCATGTGAGGTACACCAGTATGTTTAGTAGTAATGTTTTTGATATCAGTGATATATGTGTTTGTTGTTGCCACTCTGAAAATGAAAAACTAATTGTATTGGTTGCCAATTATATTTCACCGGATAAGTCTTTAAGTGCAAATGAGAATTTTTGTATGAAAATTTATTTATTTGTTGTAAAGAGGCTTCTGCATTACTTCAAGATAGAATTGGAAAAAGATTTGATGATTTTGAGTAGGGATTTCAACATCAACTTTGTGGATGATGAAAATCTACAATTAATTGAATTTTTAAATAATTAATTTGATTTAACAATGACCAACCATCGCAATCTTAGCACAGAGAGATAAAAAATTACAATTGATGCAGTCATTACAAGATATTTGAATAGAATTGAATCAAAATTGTTTGCTATATATTTTAGTTACCATAAACCTATAATATCAAATCTAGAATATAATGATAATAATGATGATGATGATGATGATGGAAGAATTGTTGAAATGGGGATGAAAATTCATAAGTTTTATGGGTATTTATTTCAAAGAATACCAACTGACGATATTTCATATTTCATGCATTTGTAAATTTATGTTTTAAGCAATAGATTGCAATTTTTGTATGTAAAATAATATGCATTATTTTTCATGTACAATAGCGCATTAAATGAAAATTGTAATATAATTTTTGTAGCAGTAGTTTATAATAATGAATAAAAAACACTTCATTTAAAAGTATTTTCTGCACAATAAAATATGTCCAGACGACTAAAAAAATACACACATAATTGTTCAAGTTTTCACTTCTGTAATTATAATATAGGTTTATTGAAACATAGAAATACACTATATATTTTATAGATTTTTTGTTAAAAAATTATATTCATAATAAGTAATCATAATAAGTTTTTTATTTTATTTTATTATTATTATTTTTTTTTTTTACGATTTTTTACACAAGCTTCGAAATTCTTATTTTTATAATTGATAAAAATTTCAATGAATTTTGTCAAGAATTATTAGCAGTTATTAATTACTAAACAGTTAAACAAACCGACGCGAAAAAAAAAATATATATATATATATACAAGAACTTTTTTATTAATATCAATATTTGTTTTTCATGATTTTTTTTAATACAATCTACAAAATTGCTATATTTTTTACTCATAAAAATTTAAGAGTTTGGACGATAAAAACTCTTTCTAAAAATACATGTCCGATGACACCGCTTCTCCCCCCCCCCCCCAACTCTCCTCTTTTTTCAGTATATTTAAAATTACGCATGGGCATGGTAAATTATAACTAAAAATATCAAACCACAAGCACGTTCATCTTTTTTCCAACGGAGCAATCCGTTAAAAAAATAATGTTAACTCTTTGAAAAAAAATGATTTCAAAAAGTCATTTTGAACGAATTCCTTGAGATCAATTTCAATTGCTGTCTAAAAGTAGATGGATAAAAAGCCATTTTCACAATTTGTCATTTTTTGTTTTTATTTCCATTTCCTTAACAAAATTATTAATCAATATTATATTATTTAGTTTATAAAATTCTTGTATGTTGGTAAAATAAAATTCTGCTTTCTGAATTGTTTAGTAACCTGAAACTTTCTTATTATCGTTCTTTTAAATAAAATGATAACCAAATTTTAGAAAATATGCAGCATTTCAAAAATCCTTGCCAGTTTTATTTCCTTATTTGTTGTTCAGTTTATTATTTGGCAATGGACTACAAAGTGTTAAACAGAAATTTTAAAATTACAAAAAAGAAACAAATTTTTTTTTTCTAAAAATAACTTTCAAACATAATTTATCAATATATTACGTTTGAAATCACAATTTCTGTAAGGTGATAAAAAAAGGTTATATTATTAATATCTCTTTGAAATGAAGTGATAGTCAAATTTCATAAAGGATATTGTATTTTGGGAAACTTTGCCAAATATCCTGTAGAATCTATCTCCAGTATCTGAAATATTAGATATATGTGTCCATATTTGCAAAATAACATGTAAAACTGTTGACACTGAAGTATCTTCCCCGAAAGAACAACAGAAGCTATTTTAATTCTTTTTTCTAATTCTTTTTGCCGTATCCAAAACATAAATTGATGTTTGGGTAATAAATAAAATTAAAAAATAAAATAGTTACGCGATTTCACAAACATAATTTCTAAAATATTAGGTATATGTGTCAACATTTGTAAAATAATATGTAAAATAGCTGACACCGAATTATCTTTCTCGAAGGAACTACTGAAGCGATTTAAATATTTTTTCTAATACTTTTTGCCGTATCCAAAACATAAATTGATGTTTCGGCAAGAAACAAAAATTAAAAATACAGTAGTTACTCGATTTTACAAATAAAAAAACTCGCATACAAAACAGCTGACATTAAGATTTTTTCTCAAAATATACTGAAGCGATTCCCTTATATTCAACAGTTTTTGCAATAAATAATCTATAAAGGGATGATTAAAAAAAAAATAACTATAACAAGTGCAATAGTTCTGTCAATAAATGAAAACAATCTCTAGGTTTCTATTGTTTGTGAAATAGTTTTTTCAATAGATTTGTTAATAAATAAATAAATAAATAAAAATCTCTAGTTATCTTTCGTTAGTAAAATTGTTTTATTGCAGCGGTGCCCAACTTTATTGGTACGCGTCCCAGCTTTACATAATTAAAAAAAAAAAAAAAAAAAAAAAAAAAAAAAAAAAAAAAATTCGCGACCCATCCAATTATATAGGTGTATATACAGTATGGAAATTGCTGCATGACCTCTATAAGCTATCGGCTATTCTATCCAACAAAAAAAGGCAAATTTTCGTACGAAGAATACACTATCAACGAAAAAACAATTCGTAATTCCAATGTGTATAAGTGGAATTACAATTAACACAACCCACAAATTAGGAAGATAATTAAATATACATTTAATTACAACCAAAACCTAACTTAGTAATGAAGGCGTCTTCTGGCACTGGTATTTGCCGATGAAAGCATCTCTATCAGGGTTAAAACTTGTTAATTTCAACCTTAATTCCCTTTCAACACACAGTTTTTTCTATACTTGTTTTTCAAAAACAGCCAAGTACAAAAAGCATGTGTCACTCTAATACGCTGTGTGGAACTACATCAAAGAATTCAAAGCTCATTTAGATGTTTCTGGATATTTTGCTCGTATATTTCTTCATATGGAAAATAAGAAATTTCCCTTAAAATATTATTGGCGTTGAAATTGTTACATATATATTTTTTAAAAGATGAAATAAAAAAATACTTTTGTCGCAAACCTCGATTGTTTTCGCGACAAATAAAATAGCCGCAGCAACACACCAGCGAGCGGGTCGCGACCCATAGTTTGGGAACCGCTGCTTTATTTTTTCTATCTATTTCCTGCCGAATGTTAAATTTTTAGTTTAATTATTGCCAAAAAAAATAAAATAAAATAAAATAAAATAAAAGGACTGAAAACATTGTTTCAAAGAAAGTGTGCTTCAATGTAAACTGTTTTGGATGTGATTTTGCAAGATATCGGTTGTTACCTTCTCATATACGAAGTTGGTATGCAAATAATGCTCTTACTATTTGAAATAATCCGTTTTAAAAATTCCATGTTAAAATATCGTTTTGTTTATCTTTACGTTGCCAGAAGCTATCTTTTATAAGTATCTTTTTGAAATAAAGTGCCGAATTTCATTATCAATTTTCAACAAGGGTGTTGTATTTCAAAAATCCTTATCAAAACTTTTTTTTTTATATAATTTATCTTCAATATCTGGGTTTCGAATTCTACTAAAACATTGTTGCATGTCAACTGTCTAGCTGCACCTTTCTAGACCCTTGAATGACTTTGAAAGTGAAAGAGAGTTACAATTAAAAAAAAAAAAAAAAAAAAAAAAAAAAAAAAAAAAAAAAAAGAAGAAGAAGATTGTCTGAATTTAAAATAAAATTCAATAATGATAACGAACGTCCCACGCTATGAAATTTAAACGCCAATATCCGATACCAGGCGATGCTTCATGCATGTTTTATGTTTTCCCCCGAGTTATAGAAAAAACTACCGTTGAAACCCACACAAAGATTAGGAACGATAATATTTTTGTTCACATTTTAATAATTGCTCATTGCTGCGTATAATGTATCACTGATACCGATGTTCGAAGTTTAACGCGAAAAGTTTTGTCGTGTTTGATATCAGTAACAATTATGCAAAGATGAACACTCCCATACACATTTTTCCCAGCCATAATTTTTGTTGTTCTTAAACTGATTAAATTCTTCTAAAGCAGAAATGACACTTTTTACTGCCCTTTTTTTCTTTTATTAATCCTTTAATTTAGAGGATTTGATGAGTGGTTTATACTAAGTGCAATTAATTTGCATCCTACGCATTTGAAAGAATCGCTCGCATTGCAAGTGAGTTATTGCAGTTGCATTTAACTGCAGTTGCACTAGGAGCAGTATGATATGTGTATCATAAATTTATTACCTAATTTTACTTGATTTTCTTCTTTTTGGTTTTGAGTGCAATTTGAGATGAAATATATTAAGATCATATTGAATAAATAAATAATTAACAAAACAGAATGCTTTCATATGTTACATATTTGACTTACAAAAAAGGTCTTCATACAGGAATACATCGAAAAATCTGAAAAAAATTACAGAATGTTCTTCTCATGAGGATATATACGTTTATAAAAAAAATTCAGTGGAACCTCGATATAACGTCCGTTAAACAAAATGATGAAAATTTCACTATTTGGCAATTTTTAAACAGTTAGCTATGGAATATAATTTTAAAAAATACCTTTTTACGTCAAATGCACTTTAAGGTAAAATGTTTTATGTAGAATTTATTGAAATAAATTTAATTTAAATAAATGTAGTTTTCTCAGTTTTAGTTTGATTTAACTGTAATTTTGTCATGTCGACATTTTTATGTATTTATATTAAAATTTAACTATCAAAAATCCCCATTTAAAACGAAATTCAAAATTTGAATTAACTAAAATTGTTTCAAGTCACAATTAAGTTCGATTGAGCATTATCAATTCAATTTTGCTGCTATGGAAAGATTTTGGCTTTTATTTTTGAACACGCTTAACTGTATATAAAAAAAATCAGTATGAATTTTTTATGCATGAAAATATTTTTTTAGTGATAAATTAAATAAATGTGAAAACAAGCAGTATATATATGTAATACAATATACATATTAAACTATCTCATTTTAAATTTAAATTTATTAAACACCATTTACACGCATTTTAAGAATCCATTAACAATTTTCAGTTACATTAAAATCGTTTGCTTTTTGGCGAGAAAAGTGCTGCTGGCCAAATTGCGTGATTTATTCATCTTTTCACGCTAAATATTCAAAAGTATTATTTTTCTTTTTTTACATACTTTTTACTATAATTCGGCTGCTAAATTTGACTGATCCTTTATTGTATACATGGGTAGTTTAATTAGAATTTTTTTTCCAAAATATTCTGAGTATGCCCAATACGGAGACCTTCCTTGTTAGAAGCATCTACAACAACAAGGGAGTATGTACCTTACAAACTCTTGCTTTTTATTTACGATGTTGACATAATTGACAGAAATACGAAGACCTTTATTAAAATATACAATAAACTGGAAATAAATGATAGAAACAATTATTTGAGATTAGTAAAGAAAAAACAAAGTATATGAAAATGAACAGAAAGAATTCACAGATAGCAGCAAAATTAATCGTAAATAATGAATTACAATTTAAAAAATATGAGAGTTCAAATATTTATGATCTATGATTAATCTCCATAATTTGGTGAAAACAAATTAAAGCTCTACTTACAGCCGGAGACAGATGTTTGTATTCGGAAATCATCTTGAATTTCCCAAAAACTAAACTTAAAATTATAAAAAGTGTTATAAAACCTATATAGTAAATTATGGTGGTGAGATCTGTGCCACTACAGAAAAAGAAGACAGATTTTTAGACCAGTCAAAGAGGGCAATACATGGCGAATCAGATAAATTATGGAAATTGATATAGCGAGTCAATATAATGAGCATATTATGAATACCAATAAAATGAGAAGAATGTAATGGCTAGGCCATTTAATGAGAATGAAGGATAAAAAAAGCACAAAGAAGATATACAATAAGAAATTAATGACGAAAATGAATATACAATGAGAAATTAATGGCGAAAATGAGTGTTCGTACAGACCTGAGGAATAGATGGTTGGATAAGGTAGAAAAAGAACTAGACAAATTTATAATATGTTATCAATATTACAAAGCCAAATTTCGAGGTATAAGGGGCTATGTATATACAATATTATCACTTTAAGGAGAGGTGGGTGCGGGTTTGATAACGTTATCATTTTTAATTCAATTTAAATTGTCATTTTTTCTAACTTTTTTTTTAAATTAAAATTGTTTATGAACTTTTTTTTTTAACTTTAGTATAATTTTTATGGCAATACAAATTTATTATTAAAGCCATTAAGTAATTATAAAATTAATTTATTTTAAAATATGCATTATCCCACATTGTAAAAGAAAAAAAAAAACCATTGAATTTACGGCAAAAACTGCGGCAATGTTGCCAGCAGTTTTTGGCGTAAAAATTGCAGTAAAATTAGATGTACAAAAAAAAAAAAAAAAAAAAAAACTACATCTAATTTTACTGCAATTTTTAAGGCAAAAACTGCTGGCAACATTGCTTCCAGCAGTTTCTGCCGTAAATTGAACGATTTTTTTTTTCAGTGCAATTTTTGGCATTTCTATTCTTATGCGATATGTCATACAGCGTTGTATACAGTAGAGTATCCGAAATATATTGTGTATACCTTTAAATACTATCTGCTTTCTATTATACAGGAAGTCTTTCATATTCACCTATATGACAATTATATCGAGAGATAATGTAAATTTTGTTAATACGTAGATCCAGCACAATTTCTCACCAGAAATGAAAACTTTAAGGGTACAGTGGACTCTCAAAACTAATTTATTTAATTTTCTATGATTTTTTTTTTTTTTTTTTTTTTTTTTTTTTTTAATTTCAGGAAATAGTCATAGTATATATATCGCTTATTTCACAGTTTTTTTAAAAATATATTCAATAGTTTTTGAGATACAGATATATATATATTTAATTAACGAAAAATGGCAATATTTCAAAATACCCCATGCGCAAGCAGTTTTCACATACTTGTTCAAAAATTTTCCATAATAACCCTTTCATGTTTACAAATAAATGTTCCTAAGCATTTTTAGTACCTTACTTGTAAAACATTTAAAAAAAATGATTTTAATTTAATTTTTTTTGTATTTTTTGTTAAAAAATCATTAAAAATTCCATATACCTGAAATTAAAAAAAAAATAAATGCGTCTAAACAAGTTTATTTCTAATAACATTTGTTAATACATATATGGAGAGCATTTAAAAAAAAAAAAAATCAGAAACATTGGGTGTAAAGAATATCGCATGGAACATTTTGAAATCACGAAAACAACGAAAATATTCATTCCGAGAAAAACAGGTTTTAGTAACTAGGGTAACATCCCCAGTAATTGGCACATTAAGAATTTGTCGTTAAACTTACTTAAATTTTCATTACAAAGAAATAAGCTATTTACTTGGAAATATTTTTAAATCAAAGAATGCATATCTGTGCATCTATTTTGCCCACTAAAAGCAAAAAAAATTGAAAAAGTATTTTTATAAAAATATATTTATAAAAAGTTGCTGAAATCACCAGTAATTGGCATCTAGAGCACCAATGTATGACACCTTGTGATCCAGTAATTGGCATATGTTTATATTTTTAAAAAAATTTACATTTTGCATTGGGTTTAATCGCTTTAAATTAATTTACTGTAGATGAAGATGCCATATTTCAGGTTTTTGAGAGTAAGAAATCAGCATATTAATCTGAAATGTGAACACTTTAAAACAATACAATATACTTACATTAATATCCAGTAATTGTCATGCTGTCCCCAGTTATTGTCATATGAAGCTTTAATGGATTCCAATTACTGATAAAATTTATATTTTCAAATAAAAACAAATGATAAACAAAATTAGTCTATAATTTTAAAAATACTTCCAAAATAAATGGTTTAATCTCAAATTCCTTGCGAATTCCTTGTAATTGGAATAGGTGCCAATTACTCGGAACTAGCAAAATTGAAGCACCATTAATTGGCAACTACCATTAATTCAGAAATCCAAATATTTGTGTCGAAAATAGTTTTACACAATTAAAGTAACCCTTTTTAACTAAACAAAACTGTTGTCAATTAAAATTTAAAATATACTTTAAATCAGATAATAATGAATTGAAAAGCGTGCCTTCCTTAAACCAAAGAACAAGAATTTGCAACAAAATGGCTAATTTGATACAAGCCAGATTTGTTTCTCTTTCCTAGGCTCTATTGTCATCTTGTAAAATAAATCAAAGTTATAATCTTTAACGTAAATGAGCATATAACTGATATATGGTCTTGAATTTTTAAAAGACTGGATATAAATCTTTTTTTAGGACATGTTTGTAAAATGTGCCAATCACTGGTGCATGCCAATTACTGGGGGTGTTACCCTACAATGGTTATAATTGCTTAATATTTTCCTACTGACACAGTTTCAGTTATATATAAGGGATAATATCATTTTTAGCTTATATGTAAGTGTTTTATATTTGTATGGTAAATTCACATAAAATGTGAGGCTTCGGCAGTAATTCATGCAAAGGACGTAAAGTATCTGTATTTTAAAAAATCTTCTCAAAACTAACTTTTTTATTTTCTGATGATTTTTTTTTTTCAATTTATCTGGAAATATTCATGGTATAAATACCGCTTATTGTACAAATTTTTATAATATATATTAAATAGGTGTTGATAAAGATAATTTTTTTTTATTTTACGCTAAAAAGATTGGGGACAAAAAGTAATTCCTCTAAATGCATTGTAAACAAACGCTAAAAGAAACAGTTAAAAGTTACAGTTAAAGTATTGTTTTGCGAAATCACAAAATTAATAAGTATTAATTGCAAAATAATAACATTGAGTTAGGTAAAACGAAAAACTAGGCTAAATTTTACGGTTGCGAATCGGCAAAAAAGTAATTAAAAGGACGTGGCAGAATCAGTTGATTGGACAAAAATGCTTGTAACTCCCGTAAAAATAGTCGAAATTGAAAAATACTTTTGGCGTTCAATAACAGGGAGTTCATATAATGTTATCCTGCGAAAAATGAGAATTCGACAATTTGATGATTTTTTGCGATTTTGAAAGTTCTTAAACTGATTTTTCACAGTTCTCATATTTTTATAACTTGGTTGTTCAATAAATACCAAGGTTTTTTTTACTATTTTTTTTTTTAAAATATTTAAAATGAGAGTTTGTTGAATTTCTTTCATTTTTGATATACAGCAAAGAAAAATATCGTATTAAATTTAAAATCCCACACATCTGAAAATCCATATTCAATTTTATGTAGTATATTCTAATGAATGTGGAGGGGGGGAATGCAAGCCAAAATATTCATATTTGTAAAAATAATAGGGATTTAAAAATCAATAAATAGATTTTAGTAAAATAGACTGTTTTACATTTTTTCTTTTAATTTTAATTAAATTTCAATTTATTGTGCCAGCACGTATATTACAATGTTATTCAAGATAAGAGATGGTTTCAAAGTACTGTGTCCAATTATAAGAAATTTGGCAACAAACTTTCATTGCTTTGTATAAATGTTGCAATCTTAAAAAACGGCAAACTTTGCAAATGAGGTGCATTCGTACTATAACGAAATTTTAAAAATATTCAGATCTTGATGTAAATACTAAACAATACTTCGGATACAGTATAAGTATCAAAATCTTTTGCGTGTCCTTGTAAATCTTTTTTCTATTATACGGGAAGTAACTTGTAATAAATCTCAGTAACGTATATCAATTTCATAGAGTGTGAAGTTGTTTAATATAATTTAAACGTGCTCTAAACAACTTTTTTTGTGTATACTTTTGTATGGCCTTGTAAATCAATAACAAATATTCTTTGCACCACAGAATGCACAGAATGCATATTTTAGTACATACTTCATAGATGCATATTAATTTTATAGTGTTCGAAAGAGTGTAGCATCCTTCAAATGCACTTGAAACTATTTTTTCTCATTGGCCGTAATGTAAAGGAATACTTTTGATTGTCCCTATAAATGAACTATACATCCAATTTTCATAAAATTTGAAATGACGAGACAAAATTATACAACAATTATATATTTTAAATTTCAAACGATTCGGTTGGATAGTTTTTGTTTTGTTATATGTGGACAGAGGGACATTCGGAAAAACAGACGGCAGGGCGGACTGATCGATGACTATAAGTGCTACATATTTACAGAAATACGAACTCACCTAAAAGGCTGAAAGAACAAACTGATTCAATCATAGACTCCCGCACTGAAAAAAATAAGTGCTCAATAATAAGTAAATCGATGTACTCATATCGAACTGAATATTTTTAGATCGAAAATGAATCTATGCTTTTTCAATTTTGACACATCATATTAGTCCAAGAGCCGGCAGCACAAAAATCTACGTTATCGATCACAAGAAAAAAACTTTATTTTAAAGAAGAGTAATAACAGGGGAATTTAATAGCCCACGAGCTGACCGCATAAAATCCTAAGTCATCGAGCAGAAGAAAAAATCCTTTATTTTATGGAAGAGTAGTAATAGAGGAATCTAATGATCCATGTCTGCAGGAACTGAAGTGGTGCATAAACCAAAAATTAATACCACTAGTGGTTCACTCGTAGGTTTACCAATTTGTTTGCCGTATAATCAAAAGTATGAAAACGCGGAAAACTGGGTGCTGGAAAATACAATGTTAAGCGTACGAGTCAATCACTAGTGGCATCAATTTTTGTCTTATGTACCACTTCGCTTCCGGCAGACATGGATCATTAGATTCCTCTATTACTACTCTTTCATAAAATAAAGAATTTTCCTGAAGGGGTGCATAAGTCAAAAAATAATACCACTAGCGGCTACCTCGAAGGTTTATCATTGTGTTTTTCTGCTCCTAATTTTCTATGCTTTTATACCTTTGATTTCACGGCAAATACAATGTTAAATCTACGAGTAAACCACTAGTGGTATTAATTTATGGCTGAAGCACCAATCCATTTCGGGCAGACATGGATCATTTCCCATTCGCATATTACTACTCTTCCGTAAAATAAAGGTTTTTTTTCTCTTATGCTCGATGACATAGATTTTTGAGCTGTCGGCTCTTGGACTATATGTTATCAAACAAGACGATAATTATGCATTCAGTTGTGATTTATTTAATTCATGACGGCATAAACGATATTTAGTATAAATGTAAACATTAAATTACATACAGTATCTGGAAATAATTTAAAAGTGCTGAAAAATAATGATCTTATCATAATAATATTCGATTTGGGTATCTGGATATTAACTTTGCTATTTTCTTGATAATTAGTCAGTTTAAACATTTCTTGTTAATAATTTCTAGTGGAAAAATGCCATTACATTTTTATTTTTATTTGTAGTTTCCAGAGGTGAGAACAGTACATAAAGATTCATATTTGAATACAACAATAAGAATACATGTTTCTCAATTTTGAGTGCATTTGAATTGGAGCTACGTTTAGTATGTGATGTAATTAAATTTGAGAATCCTTTTTTTTCTTTCTAGTCTGTGTGTAACGTTAAACAACATTCAAAAACAGGACATATCTCTTACATTAGCACGCTTTCGATGCAGATAGTGATGACTTCTGTTATTTCTTGAACTATATTTTACACAAAAGAAGGTAAACCTGCGGGAAATCGCTTTAAATAGTTTTTATTACTTTTTATGTTATTAACAAAATTCCAATTTTGGATCAGAGTAATATATTTGTGCATTTATGAATCAATCAATAAATTTTGCCCTTACTTTTAAATACAAAAATTATTTATTGAAGTTTACTTTACCTTCTGCCCAAGTTTGTATCGTTTCTAGACACCTTTAATTGTTGAACTGTGTTGGTTAATTAAAAAAAAAAAAATTGCAGAAAAGTTACGAGATAATTTTAAGAGCGATATACTTGGAGCTACTGTTTTTCGTTACTGAAAACCCTTTTCAAATACGAGTTGTAAATTTTTCAACAAAAAGAAAAAGTGTTTAAGACATGATAACATAATGACATAAGATGCCAATGCTTTTTCAACTAATCTATACTAAATAAATCCGGCGCTCACTTCTAATTCAGACAATCTTTTGGCAATGACATTTAGTCTATTATCGGAAATAGTTCAATAAAATAAACTGCAAGTAACTTCAATAAACATTACTACACTTAATTATTTTAGCATCATCAGGATTGTTGTTGACGTGCGCCCGAAGTGCTGGAGGGTTGCTGGAGCTTCCTTTGAACTGCACCCAGGGGGTAGGAAGACAGACTTATACAGAGGAAAATGGTCGGCAAAGCCTCAATAGATTGCAGCACCAAACATTGCCACCTCTTGAATTTTGATGTGTCTCTGAAAGGGAGGGAAAATTTCTCCCGAGATTATTACACATCAGTGGCGCCATCTTTTGAAAAATATTGGGTTGGCTCAAAAATATTGGGCGGGCTCAAAGATATTTTGTTAAAATGGTACAACCAATTTGTTTTTCTTTGAAAGGTTGGCATATGTGAAAGATGAGAATTTTAAGTAAAGCTATCATAGTTTAGTAAAGATACAACTTCATTACATTATATTCTCATGCGTTTTTCCTTATAAAGGTACTGATATTTATTGTAATGTCATGATATCATGAGCATGACTACAAATTAAATTAGCAGAAATTTAAACATGGAGCATAACACTTCAGTCATTTGGGATTTATGGGTGTCAGTCGGAGAACACACGGCAATTAGCGAAATAAATCTTATTCTAAGGAGAAATGAGAATAATGAAATAATAATGAAATGAAGAACTAGAACAATGTAAATTGGATACGCTATGATTCAAAATTATTGGGTGGGCTCGGGCCCCACGAGCCCATATAAGTTGGAGCCACTGTTACACATGGTAACTGAAACGACCGACCGGATTATCAGAACCCCTTTATTTAACGAGCGCGTACTCTGGGTACACTCGGTGGATCTTTGGTGATGTCAAGCAGCGAACCCGGGACCTTTCAGTCTGGAGTTCAACGCTATGATCACTAGGCCACTACAGCCCATCATCAGAATTTTATTATGATAATGAAGTACCTGTTTAGAGTATCAAATAAAAAAATAACCCTGAAATTAAGTATGATCATTATTTACATTAGTTGTGTGGCAACCCGTTGTGTCTTTTGAGTTATATGAGATCATTCAATTATTTCGAGTAAAATGAAAATGAACTTAATTTTAAATTTAGAAACAATCACGATATTAAATCTATAGAATACAATATTTCAAATGTTAAATAATATTTACAATTTAGCTCAAAAGCTTTCCCAATAGCAATGCAAATATAAATTAAATTACAAAAATTACGATGCATCTTTTTTTTATGTCAATGTAATTTATTTCTGTTTTCTCAATAGACGATATTTTGTTTTCTAAAATAAACGGAAGCTTGCATATGTGAAAATAAGTTGGTATCTATTGAAATTTTCTATAAAATTACAATTCAATCGCAATATTATTTTCACTATCGATTCAAGCAAAAGTTAATTTCAATTCGACAATTAATTAAAATTTTCAAATTTTAAGACTATTTTAGACAGCTTGGATTTTTTTCCTATATGAGGGTGTAAAAATTAAAAATGTGACAAATTTATACGGTTACAAAAATTTCAGTAACAAAAATTTCAAAACTGAAATTTCATCGTAAAGTGTTGCCATTCGCCAGATGACGTCAGATTACAGTATTACACACAGATTTGTTTGTCCTTTATAATATAGATATGAAATTTTTTTTAAAAAAAAAGCTTTTTTAGGACTAAGTCTGATTTATAGGCTAAACCCTTTCGGGTCTGGTGTACTATAGTACATGTCTTTTCATCGAGTATTATTTTGCTGAACAATTACTTACTTATTTCCCACTTATAGAAATGATAGTATATGACTTATGCCCTTTTAGGTGCGTTCGTAATTATGTAAATACATAGCACCTATAGTGGTCGTTCAGTCCGTCCGTCTGTCCGTCCGTCTGTCCGCATATAACAACGCAAAAACTACCCAACCGAATTATTTAAAATTTAAAATACATAATTATTACATAATTTTGTCGAGTCATTTCCAATTTTGTGAAAATCGGATGCATAGATCAATTACAGGGGCAATCAAAAGTATTCCATTACATCACGGTCAATGGGAAAAAAAGTTTCGAATGCATTTTAATCGTTTGAAATTTAAAATACATAATTATTACACAATTTTGTCGAGTTATTTCAAATTTTATGAAAATCGGATGTATAGATCAATTACAGGGACAATCAAAAGTATTCCGTTACATTACGGTCAATGGGGAAAAATGTTTCAAATGCATTTTTAATGGTGTTACAGTCATTCGAACTTAATAAAATTTATATGCAACTATAAAGTACATATTATAATATGCATTTTACATAATTTGTGGTGCAAAGAACATTTGGTATTGATTTATAAGGCCACACAAAAGTATTCCATTACATAATGGTATAGGGAGAACATTGTTTGATGAGCATTTTAATTGTAATTCACTATTTACAATTTTATGAGATTGATACATGAGAGTAATATTTTTAAAACTTCGTTATCGTAAGAACGTACCTCATTTGCTATGCTTCACGTGCAATTTCCAACTTGTTTATTATGACTTCATTTATGTTTTGACATTTAGTAACAGCAATAATAAAAAAAGTTTATTTAGTTCTCTTAGCAGCGTTAGCGATTCTGTTATTTTATACATATATTTCATTTTTTAAAATTTAAAATATAAGTTACTTTTTTAAACCAGTTATGTGTGATTAAAGGAAAAACAATCCTGTTCTCATGCGTTATTTTCCAAACGTCTCCAAATGTTCTTCCTTGGCCTATTATCACATAAATATAATTTGAATACTACACAAAAATGAGTACATTCGTCGATTTGACACAATGTGATAACTTTAAACTTCTGTAAGTTGATTTGGATATCTTCGATAGATGTTAATAAAATAAAAGAATTTTTGTTCTCTAATGGAAAAAAATTCGGGCACGAAAGGGTTAAAAAACTTTGAATGACTTTGAAAAATATTGAAAAACTTTTAAAACTTTGTGGAACATTGTGGAAAAAATTACAAATACCACCACTAGCTTTACATGTTCAGGTAAAAGAAGAACAATGAAAGCATTTTCAGCGTGAATCGAATGCATTCAGGCCTTTCTCAACTGCTTTTGTTTGACCAGCATCCGTTCCGAGCTGATTTAATCGCTTGACACGATTTTCTTCCTTCTGTTCATTTTTATCAATGAAAATCTTCCTTTTTAGATTTGAAGTTTCTATTAGTTCTGACATTGTTGATGAGAAGTAATATAGACATTTGATACTGTTAATGATTGACGCAAAAGGAATTTTCGTTTGAAAGGTTTATTTTTAATATCGTTTCCTTTTACGTTTTTTCCCAGCATTAATTAATATTAATACATTACTTAATACTTATAGGCAAACATTTTTCAAAGTGTATAGCTTTACAAAATTATCTGAATAATATTCATGTTTTCGGTAACCTTGTACAATAGCAATACATTTTTAGCATCTTTCTCTTTATTTTATTAACGCTTTCTAAAAAAGTTGAAGTTAGAGTTTAGAGTTCCTCTACAAAGACGCACAAAAGAATCAACTTGGTGAGATAATGGTTTATGCAACCGTCTCTAGATCAAAACTTTTGGATCGCATCATGTATCACAATAACTGTGAACAAGCATTATAGAAGTCGAGAGCCATTTTATATAGTCATAACGACGATACTGAAGATTATGAGAGTCATTGTAACAGCCTGACAAACATGTGACATTTTCAGTTAGGTATATAGTGATTCTAAAATGACTGTGATTTAATGACTACCACAAAAAGTTTTCGTGATCTTTTTTTTTTGTGTGAAGAGGAAAATATGCAACGATTTTTTTTAAAAATTAGTAACAAGACTGAATAGTGTAATTCATTTTTATTCTGATTAAAGAAAAAGAAAATATTCCATAAAGTGATGAAACGCGATTATTTTACAAGGAAACTATAGTTTTATACTGAGACACAGTGTGCACCATAAGTATTCTCACATTTTAAAAAATCAACAAATTGTTGAATTATTAGTAAGTCGTAATGTTCCTGGCGAAAGAAAAATATGGTTTTAATTTTCTTCTAACCAGTTTTTGTGATAATTTCCGACCGAAGTTTTAATGTCCAAACTTCATTCGGATACGAAAATTTATTATTATTTTTTTTTAATTTTTGAGACGTGAATGAATTGATGGAGCACCCTGTATATGAGCAAATTTGATTATTATATCGATTATTATTTAAACACCATTATACTTTAAAAATTCATCCTAAATCAACTTTTAAAACTATTACCTTTCGCACTATTTCAGCTATATTTAATTGTGAAATTTCAAGCAATAATTGTTTATTATTGAAAGAAACAAAGAAAAAAAACATGCATATTTTATTTTATTTACTAGACTTATTTTATTCATTATGTTATAGGTACTATAATAATATTTAATCTACATAATTTTTATGCTTGATTTTTACTTTGCTTTCAATTCATAAGTTACTAATTCATTTTTTATTACATTTTTAATACAGTGTAATAAAATATTCTGAAATTATTAATAGCTTTTTCTACTGTTTCAGGAATTTTACAGTGCAAATTTATGATGGTTACAGTTACATTTCGTTTTAATTGCAGCCTACAATATCATAAACTTTGTGCATTCAAATATGACTAGCTATTAAAGAAATAAAAATCCCCGACTATTGAAGAAATCTTCGATCTATGAAACCGATAATTTAATGAAGGTAAGAACACTTCTAGTTAATAAAAAATAGATCTGAAAGTATACCTCAGTATAATTAACTTTACAAGCATATTTACGACTGTTTCTTCAATTCGTCGACGTCTTTTTCTTTTTAAACAACATTCTTTGAACGACAAAAAGCGTCAAGAAACAGCTGGAAATGTACGTAACAGACGCAATAATATTCGTACAGAAGCAATCGATATACAAATAAACTGTTATCGAGTAGTTTTTAAGTAGGCTGTATATCTCTCTACTGAAAACAGACTGTTCGGGGTGAGTTGATTTGATTGAGGCAATATTTCAGCAGATAGGAATGATGGAGTCAATCGCCGATTTTACAACCAACTTGTTGATAAAGGCACTCCTTGTTTATATGTTTTTGGACTTGTCCTCATTAGGCTCTCTTTTCAACACAGATTGTTTGCCGTAAATAAAATCCGTTAAATAGTCGAAGGGTAAGGTAACAACTTGTAGCAGACGGGTGACTTTTACGATCCGATGCAGTATCTCTATGGGTTTCTACGTCAAGATGTTTTGTGACTTCTAAAATATTTGCACCAGAGTTAGCAGAGGTCGAGTAGTTTATATTTCGTACTTGCGCGCTTTATTTTGATATAACAAAGCGATATTTCGTTTTAAGTGTTTTCAAACCATAAACTAAATTAAATTTAATGACCTTCAACTGTAACTTGTAAATTTTATTACATTTCAGATAAATAACATTTCTGTTATAGTTCAAGGAAACAGAGCGAAAAGAGACATTTTTCTTCGAAATTCTAACTTTTAAATCTTTTTCAATGAAGCAAATAGTTTATACTCGTTGATAAAAGTTCTCTTTGTTTGTGTTTTGAGGATTGTCCTCATTAAGCTTATTGATTAGATCTGACTTGTTAGATACTGTGAAAGCAGAAGAACTGAGGTTCTTGTCTTTATCGACAATAGATATAGCTTATATATAGCTTAGACAAACCTCACAGACATATATGTAGCCAGAATATTCAATCAATATGTTGAAAAATAAAACAAAACAGTAAAATAAAATGAACACAAACAACGGAAAATTATAATGAGTTATTAAGTTTATTTTCCACAAAGAGTATTTGCTGTAAATATAATCAATTAAATTATCGAAGGGTAACAATGGGTATCAGATCGATGACTTTTACAACCCAATAGAACAAAAATCTCTACGGGTTTTGTTATGTATAAACTATAATTCCATTACTTAAAAACTACTACAACTTTCACTTTGTTTACATTCCAGTTCTGTTCTATTATAAATGTTCTATTGTGCATGTTGCATTTTGTACGTGTGTTGTGCTTATTAAAGTTATGTGTCAGTTAATACAGTGTGCTGATATAATGTTCTAGATATGCAAACAGAACAGGTTTCTGTATCAATACATTTTATGACTTTTGAAGTACTTGAACTAGGATTCGAAAGCAGTGGTTGGATAAATCATCTTTAATTAGTTATAATCTTTATTTTGTGTGTTAAAAAAAGAGATTATGTTTCAAATGTTTATAATTCTTAAACTAAGTTCAATATAATGATTTTGGTTGCAAATTAGCTATAACTTTTCTTACATTCATAGTGTAATAGCATTTCTTCAACAATTTTACTAAAAAGTGAATGTCTTTCGTCAAATGCAAACTTTTAAATCTATTTCAATTAATCTAATCCATACTCGCAAGTAAAAATAAAATATTTGCAGTAAATAATAAAAAGAAAAGCGCCCACTTAAAATGATGACATTAAGCTCACAAGCTGTTCAGACTAATTGTATATTATACTCTTATTTCAAAGAATAGTGCCCCTCAAAAAATAAATTAAGGGGGAACTATCCTTCGTTTCGCCCCTTTATACTTAACTGAATTGTACAGTGTAAAGACTTTAAAGTAAATATATATTTTAAAATTATCATTTTTTGAAAAACAATTGCAACTTATTTCTGGAATCAATATCAAATTTTTAATTTTTTTTCTTAAAACTCTAAAATTGAAAAAGTTTTGCCAAGATATAAATAAAATTTTAAATTTCTAAATACGAAAAAAAATTGCTTAAACGAAATTTAAAATGTTGAATCATTAATAAATCGTAATAGTTTTTAAAATAGAAAGAAAAAAAAATGATGAATATCAGTGATATAGAAAAAATAATAGTATAAACACTTAAATTAGCCAAAAATACGAAATTTATTTTAATTAAATCCACTTTAGTATGAAAATTTGAAGTTCCAGCACCAGGGATCTAACTAACAACCTCCTACTAGCAAGACGCCTTCCTTCCAAGTTATGATGTCTACACGAATAACGTTGAAATTAAGGATCTATTTAAAAAATTTCAGTTTCAAAAATTAACGAATGACATTGATGAAATTTATTTGATTAAAATAATAGACTTTTTACAAAATTTTATGATTTGTCGTATGCCATGAGATATTCAGCTGTAAGTACACAAAATTTGAAGAATCTGTTGGTCTTAGAGTGGGACTTACACAGTTTTTAAATACGGACACTATGACAGACGGACAGGCAGAAAACAATGATGAATGGGGTTTCGTCAGATGAACGTAGGGGAACATGGTGTACCTTGGAGCTTGGACATATGTGTACCTCGGACCTATGCTAATTCTAGCTTTACTTGTTTAGATCATTAAACAAGAACACTTTTATGTTAAATATTTGCCACCAGAGGTCTCATTTAAGTTCTTGGCATTTGTTTAGAAGCTCAACTAATTGTATGATTTTTAAAAAATGAAATTCACCTTTCAAAAGTAAATTTTTCTTAGATATTTCTATGTTAATTTTATACTAAAACGTATCTATTTTTTTAAATGAGGATTATGAGTTATAAAGCAATGTTCTAGCTACTACACCATGTGCTTTAAATATAGTTAAGCCTAACCTTAACATCATGATTGATAGTTTTGTTTTAAGTGTCAAGTGGTGTGCCTTGAACCTAATAAAAGTGATGTACCTTGGACCCAGTCCAAGGAACACTAGATATTGTCTAACGGATCTGCATTTGAAGGCAGCTCTAGGAGTTAACATTTGAAACTGACTTATCTAATTACAATTTTGGCTAAACATAAATATAATTACTAATATAAATAGGTTTTAATATCTTTTGTGATTACTGTAAGTGTAAATGTTCTGAAGTTTTATGTCATTTCAGACTTTCGTATTTTAAAAACCTAATAAACAATGAAATGTATCAAAAAATTATAGATGTAGCTTCTGGATTAATAAATGTTGATTTTATTCGCTAAAAACAAGTTTTTTTTTTTTCCATTCTTAGTAATGAGACCAAGTCCAAACTACACCACTAGTGGTGTACCTCGGTCCTATTTTAATTTTATTTTTATTTAAAAAATTTTCGTGGAAATTTTTTATGTAAAAAATTAAGACAAATATATGTAGTGTATAACATCATAAGGTTTTATAAAATCTTTTCTTTTTTCAGTTTTGGCAACTTTTTTTAATTAAAAAATAAAAAGTCAAAATAGGTCCGAGGTATACCACCTTCCCTTAAGTCTAAAAAATCATCCAGGACGTCAATACTGAAACCACTATTGAGTCTTAGACGTTCTAATCATTTATATACGGATTTGTATATGATTTTCCGACAACTATATTTATTTTGTAAAAAAAATACCACAAATGCAAAAAAAAAAAAAAAAAAAAAAAAAAAAAAATCAATTTTTTTAGTTTACAATGCTAATAGCTGCTAGTTTTACAGAAAAAAGACTGTCAGCTAAGATATCAGTAAAAAGCTCTTCCTTTCATGAAAGAAATTGTACTTAACACATACTTTCTCTCGCTCTAGCAAATTTTGGCCGTAAAATTAATAGTTTACAAATGCATTCACGAAATTAAACCTGTATTTTTCGGGAACCATTAAACATTTAGCAGATTTTGCAATAAATAAAATAGTTTGCAGATTTTTTATTTTCTTTCTTTCTTTCTTTCTTATCTTATTTATTATTATTATTATTACAGTAGAAGCTCGATTCATCGTTTTTCAAGGGGTTCAGTAAAAAAAACGGTGAATACGGAAAAACGATAAATGCGGATTAAATTCAAAATACGAAAAATGACAATGTTTATGTTTTTAAAATGCAGTGCAATGTATATAGTATACTATTAAATGCTAATTTGTTGCTTATTAAACTATAAAAGAAATAAATTGAAGTTATGGAAAATTGATATTTATTTTAAAAAAATAATAATATTGTTTGAATTTTCGTTAATTTTTTTTTAGTCAAAAAATAAATTTGCAAGACATACAACATTTTCCGGGTCCTTTTCTGTAATTTCATATGCATACATAAAAGTTCATACAGTTAGAAATGCCGTCTTCGCCATTATTTAAAATTTTTGCATTATCACACATTTCTCCTATATTTAGGACACTACATGTTGCAACATCTTGATCCATGGAAATAAACGCATCCTCTGCTATATGCAATCACTCTTTATCTGTGTTATTGTCATCATTATCAACACGAACAGCACAAATGAGTTATTTCAGTATGAAAGAAGTAATTCTATTTTGTATGTCATATGGATTCGCATGATTTTCAATCTCATTCCGGTGAAAAGAAACATTTTAGAACGATGAATGCGGGAAAAAGACTTTTTAAATAACGATGTACGCGGGTTTCGTTAACATTATTCAAGTATTATTTGTGCAGGGACCGTAGAAATAAAACGATGAATGCGGGAAAACGATGGATGCGAAACGATAGCTCGGAGTTTTACTGTATTATTATTATTATTATTATTATTATTATTATTATTATTATTATTATTATTATTATTATTATTATTATTGTAAAATAAACAGTATTTTTACTGGTGTTTTGCGTGACAATTTTTTTACTCTAAGACCAATACTTTTTTTTTTTTTTTTACAGTAAATTGCTGCAATGTAATATAAAAATTCTTTTAAAGTGACTTTAGGTTTGGATAAAAAACAAATATCGTTGTATTCTAGTGAACGAAGATTTGTTTCTCAATCTTAGGTGACAAAAATCAAACACTTTTAGACGTTAAAGAACGACAGCTCGTTATCCTTTAAATCGGATTCAAATACATCTGATCCTTATCATTTGACGATTTTCACAAAAAGTGTCAACAGGTTGCTCTAATAAGGTGTTTTCGATGGAATTACTGTGAGCATACTGAACTAAGTGAAAATGTTACCATTGCTACTAGTTTTCAAGAGGGAAAAAATAATAAAATAAATCTTTCTTACGCTAGGGGAAAATCAGATATTTTCAGACGTTGACAAAAAGTAACTCTTTTAAATCTTAATCAGATATGAGGAGTCTACACTCTTATGATTTGATAAATTTCGCAAAATTCGCCTGGAGGATGTCTTTAGAAAACGGCACAAGGACAATTTATCATTACCAATCTTCCAAATAGCAAAAATATATTTTCTTACTTCTTAATGAACAAGGTTTCAGATATTAAGAAGATTATGCACTATGTAATGAACAATTTTTACTTCTCGTTTTAAATGTCATTAACTGATCTATAATTGATTTCTAGATCGTTCAAAAGCAATAATTATTTTAAAGAATGATACTTATGGAAACGGAATCGGTAATGAACGAAAATATTCGGTTAGACAGGTTTCTATTTGTGTGCGCTGCAGTTGTATGAAAGGCTTGATTTCTTACTACATCTATATTAATAAAATAACAAATCGCTCTGTCTGTCTGCGTGTGTGTGTGTGTGTGTGTGTGTGTGTCTGCGATGGCTAGCAAAATCTACAGTATGTACGAGGCTCAAAATTTTTTTGAGAGTAGCCTGAAATCTCTCCTGATGCACCTGAGCTTCAGAATTTCGAAATTCTATTTATTAACTGTGTAATTAATTAAATTCCAAAGATCACTCTCATAAAAATCGCCTTTTTTCTTCTTTTTTTCCCTTTATTTAGTTATGGTTGGTTGGTTGCATAAAATTTTCGCATAATTAAAAAAGCTGGAACAGAGCTTTAAAATTCATAGACTGGCAAACTGTCAGTTTAAATGATGATTTTTTATCACAGCGGTTGTAAACCATGGAGGAAAAAGATAGGTGGTGGTGAAGTAAACCCAAAAAAGGGTTGCAATATTAAACCATTTATCGCTCAAATTTTAATATCCCAAACAAAAGCATGTGGAAGGGATTTTGTATTAATAAGACGAATTGAAAAAAATGAATTACAGCTGAAGTATATTTTACGAAGAAATAGTAATTTTTTAAAATGGTCTTTTTTCTATTATATTATTTATTTAAAAAAAATGTTTGCTTTTAAAATAATTGAAATTGATAAATTCAAAATAATTAAATGTCAAAATAAAATTAAATAAAATATTGAAAACATTTGATTTGAACTAAAAATTGTATTACTAAAAGTTTTTTTTTTTTCAGAACTTTTTAATTCTTTATAACGTAGATGAAAAATGTCTATGTTTTAACAATATATTAATAATTCTATGTCAATATATAAAATATATTTATGAAAACATTCTTTTAAAATCATGCGCGAAAACTTAAATAACAAATATTAGTCTAAAATCTAGATTTCAGAGTGCAGACGATTTTAAGACATTAACGAAAGAATGTTAACTTTTCAAGTAAAATCTTAAATGATGCTTCTATATTGATATTTCAAAGTCATATGATAAAAATAATCACACAATTCTTGCCTATGATTGATATATTTGTATCCTTTATGCATCGTGTATTACAGTCAATAATGGCACAAAACATTATTTTTTAAATGAAATTTTAGTTATCTATTCAATAACAGTTTAAAAAGTAAAAAACAAAGAAATACGGGTTTAAAACAGTTTGAATTGATCGGCGTGTCAAAGCACATGGTTTTGTCGATACTTATTTGGACTTAATGTAGCGGATTTTAGGGTTACATTTTTGGACATTATACTTCCACTCAATTTCTTTTTACTGTGTAGTTGTACGCAGATCTTTGGTATTTCGAACATTAGAATGTATGAGTCATTAGCTGTATTACAATAAAAAAAATCACAAAACACTTTTCTAGGAGTTTCTTTTTTTATCACTGATAAAATTTAAATGTATTCTATTCAATTTAAAATTAAATTATGGCTTTAATTTGGTTTTAAAACAAAGATAAAATATAGCTGTTTGGCGTACAATTGTTCGAATCCGCAAACGATTCATACACCATAATAAATTATCAAATAGCAAAGTAAATTATTTATCAGAAATAGCCATAAAAAGAATAGTAGCAAAACTGATTATAACCTTAATGTTTAGTCTAATTAACACATAACCGGATCCCAACCAGAAAAAACAGACCACACTCAGATCCGTGATAGACAAAATTTCCGTTAGTACCCGACCGAACCTAAAAATTCTGTTTGAAAAAAAAAAAAAAAAAAAAAAAAAAAAACTATGGATTTGATAACTGACCCGAACCAAATCTCAATCCCATAAAAATGTTCGAATGAAGCATAACCCGATCCAAACAAGGCAAAATAATTTTAGTGGGCATGAAACCTGACCCGAACCTAAATATTGTCTTTAAAAAAACTCGAAATATGACCCGAACAAAACCTGAAACCGATAAAAATATTCCAGAGAACTATAACCCGATCCCAGCAAGACAAAATACTTTCCGTGGTCATAAACCCGACTCAAACCTGAAAAATTCCATTTGAAAAATTCTGAAATTTGACCCAAACCACATCTAAATCCGACCAAAATATTCGAAAGAACCATAACCGGATTAGAGTAAGACTAAATAATTTCCGTGGACATGAACCGATACGAACCCAAAACTTCCATTCGAAAAAATACCTGAAATTTGAATCGAACTAAATCTGAATCTGACAAAACTATTTCAAAGAACCGCAACCGGATCCGAACAAGACAAAATATTTCCATGGACATGAACCCAATCCGAACCCGAAAAATTTCTTTGAAAACATCGCGAAAGCTGAACTGAACCAAATCTGAACTTGGCAAAAATATTCCAGTGAAGCATCTCCTTATTCGAACAAGACAGAATAATTTTCGTGAACACGCAAGAAGACCCGAACCCAAAAGTTCCATTTGAAAAAAAAACCCGAAATCTGAATTGAACCAAATCTGAACCCGATAAAAGTATTCCAAAGAACTATAACCCGATTCGAGCAAGACGAAATAATTTCCATGGACATAAACCCGACTCGAACCTAAAAAATCCGATTTGAAAAAACCTGAAATTTGACTCATACCACATCTGAATCCGATCAAAATATTAGAAAGAATCTTAACCGGACTCGAGTATGATAAAATAATTTCCGTGGACATGAACGAGATTCGAATGTAAAAATTCTATTGAAAAAATACCTGAAATTTGAATCGAACCAAATCTGAACATGACAAAAATATTCCAAAGAGCCGTAACAGGACCCGAATAAGACAAAATTTCCATGCACATGAACCGAATCTGAACCTAAAAAATTTCTTTGAAAAAATCTCGAAATCTAAAATGAACTTGATAAAAATATTCCGGTGAAGCATGTATTTATTCGAACAAGGCAGAATAATATCCGTGAACACGCAAGAAAACCCGAATCCAAAAATTACATTTGAAGAAAAAGCCGAAATCTGAATTAAACCAAGTCTGAACTTGACAAAAATATTCCAGTGAAGCATGTCTTTATTCGAATTAGACAGAATAATTTCCGTGGACACGCAGGAAGACCTGAACCCAAAAATTCCATTTGAAAAAAAAAAAACGCCGAAATCTGAATTGAACCAAATCTGTTCCCGACAAAATTATTTCACAGAAACATAACTGAATCCGAGCAAGACAAAATAATTTCCATGGACATGAATCCGACCTGAACATTTAAATCGAATTTCAAAAAATACCTGAAACCTGAATCGAACCAAATCTGAACCCGACGAAAATATTCTATTGAATCATAACCAAATCCGAACAAGACAAAATAATTTTCATGGACATGAACTCCGTGATTAGTTAGGTAACATTTGGGTTGCGATTAGGTTGCAATTACATTACGGTAAGTCTTTGATTTTATTTAATTTCACGTTAGGTTACAGTTAGATCACGGTTAATTTAAAGTTAGGTTAAAATTAAATTGCATTTATGTGATAGTTAGAATAAGAATAGGTTACAATAAAGTAACGGCTAGGTTACATTTATGTTATATTTAAGTTACGGTAGTAACGGCTAGGTTACATTTATGTTATATTTAAGTTACGGTAGGATACTATTAAGTCGCAGTTAGGTTACAGACAGATTATGGTTACGGTACAAAAGTTTACGGTTAGGAATTTGTCCACAGAGTCAACATTACGCATGCTTTGATTAAAAATATACACTTTTGTTAAATGGCTCTGAAATTATAATACTGTATACCAATCTTTTATCATCGCGTATCAATTTCATTCACGGTATAGTCGTATTTAAGAGTGATATAATTAGTTTGAAATTTAAAATATCTCACTTGGGATTTCTATGCGAAAAAAGTAATTAGTTACGTGATTTAACAGTGATTTTTACAAATAAATATCAACACTTTAACACGAAACTAACGCAATCGTTGGATACATGTTCCCTCCCATGTTTCTCATTGCTCATTTTAAGTATTTTTAGAGCTTAGTTGTTGTTTTTAAAACCGATTTTTCACAAAGTCAGCTGCGACATATTTCAAACAATGCATTTCTGCATGCTTCCAGTTAATTATAAAATCATACAAATTTAAAGTTCGTTTAGTATTGTTAATACGAACCCGGGCAACGCCGGGCGGGTCAGCTAGTAAATAATATAAAAAAAGTACCGGAGCTCTAATTTTCATCCCCCAACCTACCTCTTTACACATATATGGTTATATTTTATACATTATTTACAAAATTTAAAGTAATTTCTTCTTTATCATACTATCTTTCTATATATAAAAAAATAGTTGAATGTGGCAATGCCAAAACTTTTTCCTATCTCATGGATGTTAATGCTTCCAGAAAAAGGAAGGATATCTGCGTCACCTGTAAAGTGATTCACACCGAAATTTAATCAGCAACAACTTAATTAACACGTTTCAGATACTGGAGATACCGAAAGACATATTTTTAGGGGAGGGATCACCCATCCGGGGCACCCACCAAAAACTTCCCATAGGTGTTTAATCCCCGGAAGAAATATTTTACTACCAACCAGCCAAATTACAAACAACGGGCCATTCCATAACATAAATAACATATACAGCAATAATATACCATGGCACTAAAATATACAAAATGATAAAAATGAAAAACACTTGTTGACAATTTGACAAACGTCTGACTGACGGAACAAAGAAAACATAATTAACAAAATTAACAAGACACATACAAAATAAAGTCAGATATCAGAATAAATCATACATGTTCCAAAACAAAACAAAAACTAAAAATATAATAAAACTAATATAAACACCAAGGATTAAAAGAGAAAAAAAAATTAAGTAAAAGTCAGAAATGTTCAATACAGTTTTAGCTAAGGGTCAAATTTATAAACTATGTCACACAACAGAAGCATGTCCAAAGATTTAAAGTTCACAGTCCTGTCAATAAAACCAAGTTACAACATCAGAATTTGTAACGAATGAATGTAAAGTGTGCATTCAGATCATTATAAATAGCACAAAGTTTCTTATAATTAAAATGTGAAAATAGAACATTTCTGATATTCCACTCTGGGGAGATGCGTTTGTGTGCTTCTAAACGCTCTATTTCCCAAACAAATTGAGAGGGAGATTTGAAATTTGGTGTGTACTTAGTACGCAATAAGGGAAAGAAGCCTATTGAATATCCGTAATTTCGATTAACCGAAACTATTTTTTTTTTTTTCGAATTCTCGAAATATTCGTTCTGATAAAAGGTACACAATTTTTTTTCGAATTTTTTATTTTAAGGAGTGAACTTAAAAGACAATAAAAAATATACATTTTGCATAAATATTGAAGTCTATTAGATGATTAGTTGACAAAATGTTTGTAATAATATTTTCCACACGATTTGATTTTTCATGACCCTGTAATTCATTGAAAGTTTAATTCAAAGATTTATTTTAATTGAAAATGAGACATTTAATCCGACGAAGTAAACAATCAATACGATTATCATTTTTAGTACTTTCCAGCAAAGCTGAAAAGTGCTTATGCATTCGGTTTTTCTGTCCATCTGTCCGTTTGGCCGTCTGGCCACGCTCTAACTCTCGTAAATATACTCGGATTGTCATGAAATTTTGGGACGTTAATGGCCCCGAGCACGAACCCTATTGAAAATGAAGTTTCTGCCAATTTCTGATTAGTTTATTTACAGGGACAGTCAAAAGTTTTCCATTACATTACGGCCTATGGGAAAACATCGTTTTAAATAAATTTCAAAGGTGTTGCACCCTGTCAAACATCTTCAAATTTATATGCACCTACAAAGTGTACTGAAATATGCATTTTGTAAAGTATGCAGTGAAAAAAATAGTTATTATTCATTTATAGGGCCACACAAAAGAATTCCAATACATAATAATAAAAGGGGGAATTGTTTCCGACATATTTTAATTATGGCAAACGATTTCATATATAATCAAATTGATATACGTTGCTGAGAATTAATATGAATCATTTTATGCTTAACACGTAGTGCATAGCACTTATAGGGACACACCAAATATTATATTCTATCCGAAGTCCTGTATATTGTGGAAGATGGTTGCTAGATGGATGAAATGCATTATTAAATATGATATACGCTTTTAAGTTTCACTAGATGTATGCATATTATATTGATATAAATTCTAATTGTTACACGATTTAGATATACATGGTTACACAAAAGATCTTGGAAAGGTTACTGAATATGAGCGTAATTTACTTAAAGGTGGTTTTTAAATATGACATGCCTTTTTACGATGAACTGCATTTAGTTTACTAAGAAATTTTTGTAGAATATAGATAAACTGATATACAGGGTTACACAAAGAACTGGATACATAATCTCCTTTTGATGATAATTTCTAGAAATTTGGTTTAATTAGTTTGAAGAGAATTTATTTTTAAACTAAATTTTAGCAAAATAAGTTCGTGTATTAAAGATACGATGTATTTTACAGGATTAAACAAAAGTATTCAAGAATGTTTCCATCTATTAGTATAAATTGTTGAAAGGAAAATTTCAACCAGTTAGGGGTTTTCTTGCTAAACTAAATTATACCATTATATAGTCTATATATTAACCGAAAGATCAAATACAGGCTTTTAAAAGTATTGGAATACATATTTGGATATGGACAATAATAGGTTATTTCCCTGGATAACGAAGTTTTGTTAAATATTTCAAAAAGTTTTGGAAAGTGCTTCATAATCTATGCTTAACGCATGATTTTTCTTACTTCTTGTAGTAATAAGGATGTGTGTTTTACGCGATGCGGTACTACTTAATTATCCGACGACCAAAAAATTATCGCCAAATTATAAGATTAAATACTAAAATTGGTTTATCGTAAATGTCACATTCACTTGACATAAGTTACACGCGTTTGTTATGTGATTGAGTGATTTTTAATTCGACTTTTTATTCATAATTTTATATCGCTTACTAATTTTTTGTTAAAAAATAAAAACTGTGCCAATTTGTACAATTTTGCGAGTAGTTTGGCGATTTATATAATTTGTCGAAATTGGTCGACGGGATAATCAAGTAATAGCCTTAATTCCGTAATAGAGCATTACTATGTATTAAAAATATTATAACATGTAATAAAAATATATGTATTAAAAATAAAATTTAAGCCTGTTTATGTTCCTTTAATCTAATCTCGAATGTCCTGCCAATTTCACCTATGTAGCTTTCAGGAATAAGAATTTAAATTCCAAGATAGTTGACCACTCCATAAAGACAAACCATTTTCCCGATTTTCAAAATTACTTCTTAATTAGATATAACTGTAACAAATACGCGAGTCGTTCTTTTTGGAGGTCTGGTTCTCGAAAACAAATGCATTCGCAATTAATGAAGCATCATCAATACCAATTGAGTATTCATTTCTCATTTAACTATAATTTTCTTTTCTTTTTTGGCAACTTGTTGTGATATTTTCTGTTTGTTGGTTTTTTAAAATCTGATTGACTTATACGTTGAAATAACTGATGAATTTAGAATAATCCGAAACGTTTTATGAAATAGTTATTTAATGCTTACATGTTATTTATTTATGTGTATTGTCTGATTTTAATGAATTTTAATTACAATGAATATTATCAGACGTAATCCATTTGCTCATATCAAATATTACAATGATGCCACCTTAATCACATCTGTTTGTGTTTTTTACATATATAATTTTACCTATTACAAAGAGAGTAGAAAAATTATTACAAAATTATATTTTTGAAAACTAAACTGAGGATAAATTAAATAAAAGAGTGTAAAAACTAACTCAATTTAATAGATACAGAACTGACTACTGGTCTTCCACAGACTTGAAATATTTTCACCCAATCATTGCGAAAAAATCACCAACATTTAAACCTTAAAGAAGAACAAGTCTCCTTCACCCCACAAATCAGATTAGAGTACATCTCTTCATCAACCACAAAAGAGCACTGTTTGACACGTATATTTTGGCATATTTTAGCGAGTGCAGTTTAGCGCATAATATATATACACATATATTTATTTCTATATACTTGTAATCTTAAATAATATTTGACGATTTAGTGGGCGACCAACGAAAAATATTTAACAATAATTTAATAATTTCTTATTAAGTTTTTAAAGTATTATAATGATGTCATCTTAGTCACACATGTTTACATATACATACAGGATCAGTCATAAATATCGAAACAATAGGCTATCTCCTTAAATATTGCCCCTAGACTTCTAATTGCAAAAATTCATAAAAAAATGTGAAATTTTTGATAAGATAAGTTTCAACTCCATGGAGGGTCTATTTGAAAAAGTACAGAAATTAACTTTTTATACGGCCCCCGTAGGATAAAAATTCCAATTAGGAAAATTTTCCTTATCCAGTCCTGAATAATATACAAAAAGTTGCATCTTCATATCTTCAAAACTCGCAGAGTTACAGCCGTTTGAATAATTCGTCATGTTTTAAGGGATTGGACACAAATTGAAATGCGCAAAATTCAAAGACAATATCACTTTAACAGTTCAAGGAAACGTGTAAAAAATCTATCTTTTGAATTAGAAATTTGATTATTTTTTTCTTTTTTGTGATGGTTAGTCATATAATTTGCTAAGAAAATTACGACCTAAAATTTATCAAAATTTCATATAGTTAGTACTGGTTTAAATGGGATAGTTAAAAATCGTTTTAACTCGAAACATTATTTATCGGATTTCAAATTCTTTCCATTTAATTGAAGATGAAAATCTGATTTTAGTTTTGTTGTGGGGTTTTTGTATTTCAATATTAAATTTGGAACTATTAAAAATATTTATTGAAAAAATAATATAACTTAAAAAAAAATCATATTCTCAAAAGTAAATAATTTTTCAAAAGTTTTGAAACAAAACAAATGTAAAAACGCGATATGGATTAGCGATATTAAAATATAACTGAAACATTTACATATAAACAGAGATTCATTGATAAAATAAATATATCACATCCCTTGGAATAAATATAAAAAACGAAATGCTATAATAAGTATTTTTGCTCAGAACTCTTCCCCGCAAAACAATTTTTAACTACACTGAAATATAAAACTATGTAGAAATTCACGGTTGTGCCGGGCTATGATTTAAACTTTTTTGCAGGCTGGTCCGGATTATGATTTTAACATTTTTTCATGCTGGGCAGATCTTTTTTCCCTATGAGTCGGCTTGGGACCGGACCAAGATATTTCGAACCATGCAGACCTCCAGTGCTAACGATAAACTTATTTTGAAAACAAGTTTTGATTTAAATCAATATGCTGCTTTATTATGTCCAAATAAGAGGCACAATGTTAAATCGACATATACGAACTAATAATTTGTGGGCGATTCCTCATTTGCTTTGAAACTTAATCAAAAACTTTTCTTTTACAGGCATGGTAAAGTGGTGTAAGTCAGGAATTTTGGAGAATTTTGGATTTTAATATCTCTGTCAGATTTTCAGATACGGAGATGAAATTTTTTTGTTTAGTTTAGAAATGGATAAGGAATAATTTCTTTATTGGGAATTTTGCTCTACGGGGGCCGTATAAAAATTTAATTTTTGTATTTTTTCAAATAGACCCCCCATGGAGTTGCAACTTATCTTATCAGAAATTTCACCTTTTTTATGCATTTTTGCAATTGGAAGCATGGGTCTAGAGGCAATATTTAAGGAGACAGCTTATTGTTTCGATATTTATGATTCACCCTGTATATATTTTAATTCTGCCAATCAGAAAATGAGTAGAAGATTTATTACAAAATTACACATTTTAAAACTAAATTGAAGATAAATTAAATAAAGGAGTGTTAAGCTGAGCAGATACATCAATACTTTCAGTTGAACTACAAAAGTAATAAATCTAATCTTTGAAGAAGCGGTGTTTCCGACTATTGGTGGGACGGGAACAAAAAGTTGCTGGTTTTGGAACCTCTTTAAAGGATTTTTGAGGGACGAAGCCTATCGAACTGACAAAGGAAGAAAAAGTTCTTAGTGCAATTATCTCCCCCATCTTCAGTCATAAAGTTGTCAACTGATTTCGCGTTCGATTACTCTCTTGAAATTTAAATTCAGTGCACTGAAAAGGCAATTATACATTAAAGCGCCAACTCGAAAGATCAGAAACAGCGACGCCTGATCACAAGAAATTAGTCAAATGTGTTTGGACCTTAAAAATAGACTCAATCCAACAGATACAAAACTGAATACTGCTCTTCCACAGTTCTGAAATATTTTTCCCCAATCACTGCTGAAAAATCACCATCGTTTAGAGACGTTAACGAAGAACAATTCCGAAATTCAGATTAGAGTACATCTCCTTCTCATCAACTACAAAAGAGCACTGTTTGACAGGTAAGACAGGTTTTTGACCTATCAAAAAGTTAACAGAAAATTTATTACAAAATTATACATTTTAAAGCTAAATCGAAGATAAATTAAATAAAGGAGTATAAAAACGATATTACTAGGTTATCCCTTCAACCAATTTCGCCAAAATATACAAATCGCCAAACAAATAGAAAAATTATTTGTATTGACATAATTTTTATTATAAATAATGAAAAAACAAATAATTAGTAGAACATTAATAAAAATACAATCAAAAAGTCGAAATAAAAATCAGTTAATGAAGTTTTAATAACATGTGTATCATATTTAATTTCATTGAATGAGACATTCACAATCATCCATTATGGACATTTAATCTTATATTTGGCGATAAGTTTTTGGTCGACGGGATAACAAAGTAGTACCGTAAAAACTAACTCAATGCAACAGACACAGAACTGACTATACTGGTCTTCAACCATGGAACAAAGAATATAAACCGGGAAGGAAAACGAAGCCTCTTTCCCCTTAGGAGCAGGGTGATCGTCGATGCAACCGGATTTCTGTGAGTTTCACCAATATCCCAGCATTCCCTGAGGAATGGCAACTGTTTGGCGCATTTATCGCTTATTTGGCCAGAGACGGGTGGGTGCTGATTTCTACGGCGGCGAGAGGTAAAACACATGCCAAGTTATCGCCAATCGAAAAAAATCGCCAAGGTTGCCGGCAGTTCAGGGTCACACTTGTCCCAGAATTCTCGGCTTGCTTCGGCTCGCCTCCGTTGACCGGTTTTCCTTCCCGGTTTATATTCTTTGTTCCATGTCTTCAACAGACTTGAAATATTTTCACCAAATCACTGCTGAAAAATCACCAACTTTTAGACCTTAACGAATAACAGGTCCCCTTCATCCCCAAATCAGATTAGAGTACATCTCCTTCTCATCAACCCCAAAAGAGCACTGTTTGACAGGTGAGTGAATCCTTCTCATTTTCAGATTGACAAAAGTATCAATAAACAAATTTATTACAAAATTACATATTTTGAAATTAAATTGAAGATAAGTTAAGTAAAGGAGTGTAAAAATTAATTTGATGCAACAGATACAAAATGGAATACTGATCTTCCACAGATCTGAAATATTTTCACCTAATCATTGCTGAAAAATCATCAATGTTTAGACGTTAACGAAGAACAGGTCCCCTGCATCCCCCAAATCAGATTACAGCATATCTCTTTCTCATCAGCCGCAAAAGAGCACTGTTTGACAGGTATATTTTGCCTTTTTTTGGCATATTTTGGCGAGTGCAGTTTTGAGCATAATATATTTACTTCTATATACTTGTAATTTTAAATAATATTTGACGATTTAGCAGGTGATTAACGAAAAATATTTAACAATAACTTAATAATTTCTAATTAAGCTTTTAAAATATTGTAATGATGTCATCTTTGACACACCTGTTTGCATATATATATATATATAGTCTTTTTATATTTGTACCTATCAGAAAATGAGTAGAAAATTTATTAAAAAATTACATATTTTAAAACGAGATTGAGGATAAACTAAATAAGAAAGTGTAAAAATAAACTCAATCCAACAGATAGAGAACTGACTACTGGTCTTCCACAGACATGAAGCATTTTCACCTAATCACTGATAAAAAATCACCAACAGGCCCCCTTCATCCCCCAAATCAGATTAGAGTACATCTCCTTATCATCAACCCCAAAAGAGTACTGTTTGACAGGTAAGTGAATCCTTCTCATTTTCAGATAGACAAAAGTATCAGTGACGGACGTCAATCAAGATGATTTTCGGTTTGTAAATGACCAATTATTAGGGACCGGGATTTTTTTCTTCTTTTTTTGCCGTTGGCTACTTATGGTAGTAATTGGAAAGGGCATTTCTTTATAACCTGTAAACACAGAGACACTGAATTCTTCAAAGCTGGAGCCGCTGAAATACAAGCGCTCGGAATCATTTGCTCCATCATTATCATTTCTCGAAATACCTCACTTCGGAATGCCATCTTTTTCAGAAGATCACATGTTCAGATTTTATATTTATTTTATTTTATTTTATTTTTAACGCGATAAGTGAGTAAACTGCATTGATTTATAGCTAAATTATTACGTAAAACTTTGATAACAAGTAAAATTTTATATTTTTTCCGCAATATTTTTAAACAGGTTTGAATTTACAGGTGAAGTGTAGCAAATGAGGTGCGTTCGTACAATATCGAAGTTTTAAAAATATTCAGATCTCTGTGTAATAGTATACAGTACTTCGGATGCAGTATATTCGTCGAAATATTTATTATCTCCCTCTAAATACAATCTGCATTCAATTATACAGAAAGTAACTTGTTGTAAACCTTAACAAAGTATATCCATTTCATAAAATATGAAATATTTTAATATAATTAAAACGCGCCTCAAACAATGTTTCTCTCTATACCACTATGTAAAAGAATACTTTTGCGTGTCCCTATAAATGAATAACAAATATTCTTTGCACCACAAATTTTTCAGAATGTATATTTTAGTATATACTTTATAGATGCATATCAATTTTATTAAATTCGAAAGAGTGTAACATGATATGAACATACACTCTAAATAAAAAGGAGTGAATAGTCACTCCAGAATAGTGAATACTCACTCTATCGCAGACTCAAAATATGCCGAACCTCTTTAGAGTGACTATTCACTTTAGGCAAAAGTGGAATCATTGACTCTTTGAAAGAGTGAATACTCACTCCTAGGAAGTGAATATTCACTCTACACAGGGGTCAATAATCACTATTTCTGAGGAGTGACTATTCACTTTTCCTAAAGGAGTGCGTTTTTTCACTCCTAGTAGGAGTGAGTAGTCACTTTTTCATAGGAGTGAATGCTCTTTTATTTATTTATTTATTTTTTTTTTTTTTTGCAATGAATTCCTTTTTCTATTGCTATTATGGGCATTTTAAAAGAATCGTGTCTTTTAGAACATACAATGAAAATAAATACAAACGTGGTAAAGGTTGGAATAAAATACTTTATTGACAATATTTATTTAATTCAAAGTATGTAACATTAATTGAACTTTTTAAGGGAAAACGTAATTAAAGTTACACATGAATTAGATTATTGACAGAAATAAACTATTTTATTCCAATCTTTCTCCTTGTGTTTGCTTTCATTGGTAGTCCCATAAATATATGATAGTTTTAAAATGCCCATAAGCACAAGTTATTAAACAGTTTTAAAATATTAAACATATATTTTTTTTTTCAGATATACCCATTAAGTTTTACATAATAAATCCATAATGCACGTTATCTATGTTTTTTTTTTATGTATAATTAAAATCTTATTTCTGAAAAATATATATTAATACAAGCCGTATTTATAAAATGACATGGTAAGTCATATTTAATTTCAATTTTTTATTTCCGTATATAGAGTAGATGTGCATGTAGTACCTGCCGGCGAAGACACTCACGAGCTAATGCTAATCCTAAGGGGAGAGATTTTTCTAATATCTCGTTTGCATTTGGACATTTTATTTATTTATTTTACATTGAATAGCTGAGGTTCGTCTCTATATCGCATCTTTTTTACTTTTTCGATTTCGATCTCAGACATTTTTATAAAGTTTCTTTTACTTTCAAAACCGGTACCAAAAATGAAAGTGTTATTTAAAAAAATATCTGCAGACAAAATTGAAAAAAGTAAAAATAAACAAATAATTAAGAGAAAATGTGTTTTTGACGACTTCTGTAACTTAAGTGTTTTTATTTAAATGGTGAACGATTAAGCCCTATAAGCCCCTCTTTGACTGTGCCCTTAAACATTTGTTTCGGCTTCATGAGCGGTTTGATTGCCAGATTATAAAATTGGCAAAACATCGTTAGATTCATTTTTAAAAAATAATAATAAAATGAAGAAGATATTGAAATTTTATAAGTCACATTAATATAACTTAAAAACAACTATTTATAAAAATTTTAGTGTCATTACATTTTGGTAAGTGCAATTTAAAAATTAAAATTGATTACTTAAGTTTTTAATTAAATCAAAATATTTTATGCACTATAAACATTACCGTAATAGATTTTTTAACAGTGCCTATATGAGGTGTACGTTACTGGAAAATCACTACTTAAGTATTCCAGTAATAGACACTCCTCTCAAAACCTTAAAAATTAATGAAATTTTATAAACGATATTAAATACATAAAAAATTCAAAGCTTTCTTCAACTACAAAAACAAAAAATTGGAAATTTTGCAATAAAATAAGGGATACATAAATTTATTAAATGAAGCCAGCTCTTAGTATGATTTTCAATGAAAACACGATTTTCAATGAAAAACAGTGAAACTTAAAAACATTATTTTGTGCTTCCTGATTGGTTTAATTAAGAGTGTCAACAAAAGTGCTAAATTATAAAATATGCAAGGGCGAGTTACGAAAAAAAAAAAATAAATAAATAAAAGCTAAATTTTTATTAGTTATTATTTTTTTTTTATAAACCAAAAATATTCAGGTGTGTACATTACTGTTACATCTACCCTATAGTATTCTATAAATGTGAGTTAAAGTTTTATAAAAGTATACTCATGTACGAAAAAGAAAAATAAAGAAAATATAAAATACAAGAAATGACTACATATGTATTATTCTTATTATTGGAAAAACAATTTTAATGAGTTATTTATCTCTAATAAATAAATTTCATCTAATATAAGTCATATTGCAAACTTTTAAAATTACTATAGCCGTTCATTTATAAACATCAAGGATAAAACACAAATCTTTGCGTCAGCGATTTTTTTTTCCCTCCACGCACATAAAGATAGCAGAAGCAGACAGCTTCCTGTTAAAATAAAACGTTACCTCAACATTCTAGAAGTTACATTCGGAAAATAATAAAGAATACTGCCCAGTTAAACTGATGGCATTGAGCTCACAGGCTACAAATACTAATTGTACATTAAAGCCTTATATTTTCAAGGGTTAATTCCGTTCGAAAAAAAAATTAAGAAGGGGAAACATCTCTCCCCTTTCCTCTTTTTTTATACTTAATCATTGAACCTCCTATACTATCAAAGACATGCTTTATCATATAAAAAATCTATATCCAAAATTCAGAGCAAATTAGATAATTCTTAATAAAAACCCATTTAGCATTTATATAATTTAAAAGGAGTTATCCCCTTCTTTTATACTTAACCATTAAACTTCCAAAACGATTCAGAGATTTGAACGAAATCTGAAAATTCTGCTTGAAAAACCTATTTATATAAATTAAGAGGGGGGGAGGCATTAGAACCCCTGTTGCCCCTATTTATACTTATTCAATGAACACCTAATAGCAGTCTCGGAATCGCCTCATCAGAATGATCCTAATCTAAATTTTGAACGAAAACTTAATTCTGCATGAAAATCCCATTTATATCAACTAACGGGGGGGGGGGGCATTAGAACCCCTGTTCCCCCTATTTATACTTATTCAATGAACACCTAATAACAGCCACGGAATCGCCTCATCAGAATGATCCTAATCTAAATTTTGAACGAAAACTTAATTCTGCATGAAAATCCCATTTATATCAACTAACGGGGGGGGGATTAGAACCCCTGTTCCCCCTATTTATACTTATTCAATGAACACCTAATAACAGTCACGGAATCGCCTCATCAGAATGATCCTAATCTAAATTTTGAAAACTTAATTCTGCATGAAAATCCCATTTATATCAATTAACGGGGGGCATGAGCCCCCCGTTCCCCCTCTTATACATATCGAATGAACTCCAAAAACTAATCAGGGAAGCGCCTTATCAGGATATACCTATATACAAAATTTCAAGTGGATCCGATATTTTTATCATGAGTTATCGCGTTACGCACATACGCACATACATACAGAACGGACGGGCACATAAGCTCTCAGGCTATGATAGCCTGTGAGCTAAAAAGTTGAAATTAAAATTGACTTACCGGTTTTTTTATCCCTTGTTTGATGAATAATAATCCTTTGTTTGATAAATAAGATATGTGCAGTGCAACATCTTCGTCACTGAGTATTAATGGAGTATTATTGCTTTTTACTGAATTATTTGTTCTCTATTTTGACTCCAGATCAAGAAACTTAATCTATGTGGATTATTTTGAATCATAAGATATCGTTGTATATCATTCAAAGATCGAAATTTAAACTACTTTTCAGTATTAATAATACAAATTAAAGATCCACATTTGTAGACCGAGGAAACGAAAGTGAGACACATAACGGACACGATAAAATGGCGGAAACATTTTTATCATCACAACTGAGAAGACGATTTCTGATTGGCTGATGCGTAATACATATCTAAGTCACTTTCTAAGAGTGACCGTTGACTCTATCGAAGGAGTGGCACTCATTTTTGAAAACGAGTGCGTTTTAATGGCAAATAAGCGTAATTTTATAGGTTGTATTATAAAATGTAATTTTTGAAAAGTAAGAATTGACATATTTTGGTACTTTTCATTGTTTTACTCCATATATTGGTTCAAAGTTGAGCGGGGATTTTTTTCAAGCGTATAATGCCGGGCTTTCACTCTCGTTGACGGAGTGAGATTTTTCACTCTCGACCATGGAGTGAGATATTTCACTCTCGAGGACGGAGTGAGATATTTCACTTTTTTTTAGGGATTCAGAAATTCCACTCTTTAAAGAGTGTATTTGTATAAAGTTCACTCTAAAAAGAGTGAAAATGCAAATCACTTCTACAAAAAGTGAGCTTTTCACTCCTCTCAGTTTTAGAGTGTATGAGTGTAACATGATTTAAATGTATTTGAAACTAATTTTTTTTTTTTTTCATTGGGCGAATATTTTTGAGTGTCCCTGTAATTAAACTATACTTTCGATTTTTACAAAATTTGAAATGACTCGACAAAATTATGCAACAATTATATATATTAAATTACAAACAATTCGGTTGGGCATTTTTTTTACTCTGTAATATGCTTATAGACGGACAGACAGACGGACAGACAGACGGACGGACTGAACAACGACCATAGTTGCTACGTATTTAGGTAAGTGCGAACGCACTTAAACATTGACAATTTTGATCTAACACTTCCTGAACTGCTGAAATATGCGTGCATGGGAACGCACTAAACTCTAATGAGAATGCGAACAACCTAATATGGTCTAGCGTTCCAAAATACACATATTATCATATAATGCCGTTTCATCTTTCAGCAAGAGCTAAGTAACAAATTTAAAATGCTAGTAAAATTATGTAAATTAGATCCAGTGGAATACACAATAGCTACTATAAAACATCGCGACAGAGCAAAGGTGATAAAAGGAAAACATGAACATTTCCTGGAAACAAAACCCATAGAGATAGAAAAAGATAACTTGAGAAAGCGAGAGGCTAATCTTCAAAATAAATCAGGCAATTAGTATACAGTGCTGTTAAAATATTTTTTTTCTAAACACATGATTATTTCACAGTACGAATTCTATGCTATTTCATGTACATTCTTTGCAGAATCTAACGTACCCAACCCCCCCCCCCCTCCAAAAAATTTAATTTAACAAATTATAACAATTATTTGGAAAATGAAATTCTAATCAATTTTACATGATAGATTCAGATTCAGACAAAAGAAGTTTATTTGATTTAAGTTTACTAGATTCAGATTCGAATTCATCCAATTGAAATGGACAACTAATGTCTTAATAATACATTCGACGCAGCTGCGGTCGTTCGGTAGCTTCAGAAGAAAAGTTAAAGGATCACACATGTAAAAAGAAGAAAAACTAAAGGATCAGGGACGTTTAAAAGGGTCAAAAAAGGTATATATACAGTGTACCTGTAGAAGTTCGTTGTCACCCCAATAATTTCTGAACGGCAAGAGCTCTATAGTCATAAAAGTGGGGTCTAGATATAGTAAAGTAGCCATACTCTAATGAATGGAATCGCCGACGGAGCCAGTAGGTGGAAAATTGCGGAGTCAGCATTCTTATCCCATAAACGGAAAGAGATAGGGCCAGTGATATACACGGTTATAGACCATATCGATTTAATGCCATTTTGTAGACATTAATGCGAAGACTAAAACGGTTAATACGTGCATTTGTTTTTTCGCGATTTCCTAGACTGTGACGTGAAAAAATGATCTTTGAAAAACAAGAAAAAACTGATTATAACAACATACCTTTATTTGCGATGTTCAAATTTCTCACCATCAACTGCAATGCACATTTGCATGGAAGATAATCATTTCTCCTTCCGTTCATGTTTCATTTTGTCACAATGTAGGAAATCACGAAAAGACAAATGCGCTTTTTAACCATTCTGTTCTTCGCATTAATGTCTACAAAATATCTTTTTGTACTAAATGGATGATAATCTACAACTTGTAGATGACTTTTTTCCTCATTTCTTCCCGATTTCAAGTTAGGAATGCTAACACCGCAATTTTCCTACAGGGGTCCCGTAGGCGATTTCATCCAGCAGCTTATGGAAACTTTACTATACCTAGATCTCACTTTTATGATTATAGCTTTTGCCTTTCAGAAATTATTGGGGCGATAACGGACTTTAGCTGCCGCACTGTAGGTATATATGCAGGGTGATTCTAAATTCATGGTACAATTTTTAAGGGTTTGTACAAAGCACTGTAACAATCATTTATTGTATAGGAATGTATGGGCGCAAGTAATTCATTAAGGTACAAACACCAGGGGGCCAATTTTGTCCTTTTTAAATTTCAAAATTTCTCATTCACTCATTCACAAACTCCTATACTATTTTTTTTTTGTACCAATGAACCAATATATATATATATATATATATATATATAAATTAAGTGAAATTCTAAAATATTTTTAGGTAAATATCGAAAAAAACTATAAAAATATAAAAAATAAGGGTGAAAAGGATTTAATTTTGAAAAAAAATACTGGGAAAAAATAACTTTAAAGGGATAATTTCGAAAAATAGCAAAGAAAAATCAAGGGGATACGATGAACAATTTGATCGTCCAATGAAATTAAAGGAGGCGACCAATGAAATTCATTCATACGAGACCTTGAAAACAACGGCCGTCCGATAAGGAAAATCAGTCATTTTGGAGAGATTATGTTTCTCTTTCCAACTGGAAAGTGGAAACAAGGCTAAAATAAAGGTATTAGGTAAAAATTAAACAGACATTTCATGATTACATACAGAAAAAAATTCTTCGAAAATTTCCGGTATAAAATCGAAATTTTTGAAGAAAAAAAATCTTCATCATCTCGTTTCATGCAAATATTTCCTGTAATCGACAGATTTGTCTTTATTATTTATTTATTTTTTAATTTAAAAATTTCGGTTTCATATCGGAAATTTTCAAAAATTTTTTTTTCTTGAAGTGATTACGAAATGCTTGTCTTAATTAATGAAAAGAACAGTATAAATTTTTTTTGGTATAAATGAAAAATCTTGAAATAAATGAAAAAGTCAAATTAGCCCCCGTTACAGAGCCCTGTACCAACTCTTAAAAATCGTGCCATGAATTTAGAATTACCCTGTGTGTACATACAGGGTTGTTAAAATTAAAGTTCGCCTATTCAGAAGGCTCTAGAGCCGGTTCAATGGTTCCAAACGAAGCAAAATTTCACTAGTACGTAGTTGAAGAGATGCGCTCTGCGAAAATCGAAAAAAAAAATAGTTAAAATTTCTGTATATAGATGGCGCTGCGCCAAAATTTACGCCGATATTTGCAGATTCCTTTATTTAACTAAATTATTTTATCTAAAGACAGATGTCAGACAATCTCTGACCTGAAAAACAGTATTAAGCTTCCCAATCGCTCAATGTCACAGGACATTTTACGCAATGCTGTAGAAAGCACAGTTCGGAGAAAGGAATGCGTTATTGAAAATGGTGGAGGATTCACTGAGGATGCGTAATGTTATTCTTCGTTATTTCCTCGATGACGAGCGAGATATTTTATTTTTGTTGATGCAGATTATATCACATGAAATGATATTCATTTTTCTGTATTGTTTGGAGTCATAAATTAGGCTCTAGAGCTGTCTGATTAGGCGAACTTTAATTATAACAATTCGCAGCTCGTCGAAAGTTGTTGAAAGATTTAAATTTGTTTGCTTCGTCTGGATTGACTGAAATTAGCATAATGAATTTGCAAATATCGGCTTAAATGTTGTCGCAGCGCCACCCATTGACGAAAATTTTAAGTATTTTTTTTTCAATTTTCGAAGAGCATCTTTTCAACTACGTACTAGAGAAATTTTGCTTCGTTTGAGGCCATAGAACTGGTTCTAGAGCCTTCTGAATAGGTGAACTTTAATTATAACAACCCTGTATATTTCGCAATGTTTTGCTTATAAGAGAAAACTATAAAGAAACAAAGTTTTCTTTCTTTCAAATAAAATCAACATTTACTTTGTTTTATAATGTGTTACTGAAGGCAAAATACTCATCTTTACATACAGTAAAACATATTAAAATAGAAGCGCATGGAACAGGAAATTACCCCATTTTAGACAAGTTTCCATCTTAACAGATGTAATTTTGATGGTATTTTTTCCGTTGAAAACATGAAATTTTCCATTTAAGGAAGGATTTAGTCAAGTTTTGCTTTGGCAGGCTTACTGCATAATTTTAACACTACATATCCGAACAATCGGTCGTTTGGTTGTAGTACCAAATGATAATGTTTTGATTCGAAACAGGAACTTAACTATAAAATAATTAAAATACAAATCATGCAAAAATAGGTTAAATGAAAGTCTGGCGTGGAATATTTTTATAAAAATTAATTAAAATTCCTGGTTTTAGTGTTAAAGGGATACAATATCGTTGAAACCAACTCTTCAAGTTTGAATAATACTGTAATATATATATGGTAGCACAATATTTAAAGCAAAAAATTAAATGAAGTTTAAAAAAAATTCTTCTAAAACAGCCCATTTTACCAAATTACTTTTTTTAAAATTACCTTTTTAAAAATTCCTACCACTTTTATAAATATGAATATTTTTGCTTTGATTTTTTTCCACATTCATTAGAACGAGGAGGAACCCGTCAAAATTCGACGAAAGAAAATCTTTAAGAAAGACCTGTTTCATTGTTTTATATAAAATCTACAAAATTAGTTAAAGTAAAAAATGCATCTTAAATTATGGTCAGTCTAACTCTCAAACAAATATTATTTTAAGCTAAAATTTACAAAATTCTATAAAACCCAATTATCCAAATTATTAAACGAAATTAAAAACCGAAATTCACCGGTTTTATAATAGACGATATTTTAAAAACAGTATACGCATTTTAATTTCATTTTTTTTCCTCAATTTTAAGTGAAAATGGGTTGTTTCTGTTGGCACAATTATAAAATCGGTACCAAAAATTATAAAAAAATTAATATTTCAAAATAAATTGAGATACAGCTTTCAAACAAATTGCATTTAAAGTACATTTTTTTTCTCTGTACGACTGTATAAAAATTTAAAATGTGCGATGTTTAGAAGTATAAAATTTGCAATAGCGAAAATTGCCAAACCGAAATTGCAGGGGAAAGTGTTGCCATTCGCGAAATGACATATGCGTTACGCACAGATACGTTCGGACTTTATAATATAGATATACTACAGAAAACTGTGCATATTTTTAGATGTGTGGGATTTTACATTTAATATGTTTTTTTTTTCTCTCTCATGTACATTAAAAAGTGAAAATTTATCAAACTCTCAATTTAAATATTTTTTTAAAAATAACTATAAACTTGAATGTTAAATCCATGCACAAAATATTAAATACACCATGCACACACACACAAAAAGAAATTTCAAACTTTTATTTAAATTAGCAAAAAAAAGCTTAAGTATTTTTCGAACAAGCTAGCTATAAAAATATGAACAGGGGCAAAAATCAGTTTAAAGTTCTCATTTGTATGGGTAATTGCTCTGGATCTGTTAACAATATTTACAATACCTCGCAATAGAATAGTCGTATAGTTAAAAAAAAAAAAAAAAAAAAAGGTGTCAAAATATTCATATTAAAGAAGCTTTCAGTTAATATTAAAGAAGAAAATCAATATTTTAATCAATTTTAAGAGACTGTAATTGGTAAGTAAGATACTGTAAGGTTACTGTAAGGTTTTAAGAGGTCTCATAAGCGCAAGGAAAAGAGATGGTGGGTGAAACTCTGCCCACTGGCTCTTGGTGTCTTGGTTAATGATCCCTATTTTAGAGGCTCTTTAAATATAAAAGTAAGATGAATCAGAAAATAAAAATATAACTTAGCATTGTCGTATTCTTTTTTTCGATAAGAAAAGGGAGAGGAGTGATAGAACCTTTTTATCGTATCAGTTCTGAGCATAAACGATCATGACCTCAAAGCATACTTCCTGATCTAAATCTGGATGAGCTTTTCTGAATGATTTCGAGACTCAATTACATAAATTAAATAATAATAATAATAATAATAACTTTTTAAAAATTCCTACTACTTTTTTAAATATGAATATTTTGGCTTCGATTTTTTCCCACAGTAAAAAATGAAGACCCAAATTGGGTGGAAAGATTTCTGGGTATAGGTAATTTTCCTGAAATGGTACAATAAGGATTTCAAAATAGTAGAGTATTGTTCCCAAAATAGATAACCCAAAATGGTTCAAAACAGAGCAGATCTTTATTAACATTAAATTAATAAAAATTTCTGAGGTATAATGTATATACTATCTAAGATATTTTAATTGTTTTAATGTCATTAAAAATCAGACTTATTTAAAACGATTTTATGCTACAAACTGAACTTTCCAAATTGGAACAATTCTGTACCCAGAAATCTTTCAACCCAATTTGGGTTTCATTTTTTACTGTGGCACATTTATTAAAATATACTACATAAAACTGCGCATGGATTTTTAGATGTAGGGATTTATATTTTTGTTTTTTTCTCGCGTGTACATTTAAAAAAAAGAAGAAAATTCATCAAACTCTTAATTTAAATATTTTTTTAAAAAAAATGCCTATAAACTTAATATGTTAAATACACCATAAAAAAACCGTAAAGAAAAAAATCAAACTTCTATCTAAACTAGCAAAAAAAGCTTTAGTATTTTTCGAACAAGACAATGATGATATGAACAGGGAGAAAAATCGGTTTAAAGTTTTCACTTGTATGGATAATTGCGCTAAAGGGGTGTTCTTAAGTGAAAAAGAGCAACTTTGTGACATAAGTTTTAATTTATTGTTGTTGGAGTTTATTGTTCTTGTATGAAACTAGTGCTGGGTGTTGTTATTCGGAAATTGTCTAATTGCACTCAGTTTTCTTTTTCTTTTCTTTTTTTTCTTTTTTTTTTTCTTTTTTTTTTTTTTTTTTTTTTTTTTACAAACGCAATAGATTTTTCATAACAAGCCTTCAAAGTTGACGTTTTTGAACACCTTTCCCGACGAAAGCAGAAAAACCTGTCGAAAAGCAGGAGAAAAACGGGTGATCACGTGATCGAAATAGCTTAGAATTGGATATGTAATTTAATTTTCATAAAATGGAAAACTAAGTTCGATTCGAAATCGCTTCCCTAGTCAGGCCTTACAATTTTATATCTTTCTGTTAAAAAATAAATTTGTAAATGTGTCAAAACGTTTTGCGCTTGCTGAACGGAGCAGCTGAGAACAACCTTCGCGATACAATAGTCGTATAAGTAAAAATGGGGTGTCAAAATATCCACAATTAAAGAAGCTTCCAGTTAATATTAGAAAAAGAAAATCGATATTTTAATTAATTTTAAGGTGTTGTGTCCCCTTAAGAGGCTTCATGAGCGCAGGGAAAAGAGATGGTGGGTGTAACTCTGCCCTTGGCGCTTGGTTAATGATCCCTATTTTAGAGGCTCTTTAAATATAAAAGTAAGATGAAACAGAAAAGAAGAATATAACTTAGCATTGCCGTATTCTTTTTTTCGATAAGAAAAAGGGGGAGGAGTGACAGAACCTTCTTATCCTATCAGTTTTGAGCATAAACGATCATGACCTCAAAGCATATTTCCTGATAATGAACTTTTTCTGAATGACTTGGAGGCTCAGTTGCATAAAATTACGTTTTTACGTGAACTTCATTCATAAGCAAAGATTTCGTAACCGGAATCACATCACAGTGATATAATTCCATAATTATCTCCCTTCTTATTTCATCACTCTGCTAATTTATGAACTGGCGAGAGAGAGAGAGAGTCAAAAGCCGACCCGTCCCTTCAGATGTCGATTCTAACATGCAGAATCCCACCTGGCGTTTTTCTGGAAGCATGTTTCCAAAGATTCAGGGTGGTAAACCTTTCATAACTTCTTTTAACAGGTTTACTGCTGAATGCATATTAAAGAAATTTGCTGTCACAAGAATGAAAATTTTACAATTTGCATTGTCAAGCAGCATCCGGCAAGAAAGGGGCAGGGCATTCTCCCCCCCCCCCTCCCTGAATTCTTAAATTTAATTTACAAAAAAAATTTCCGCCCAAAATTTTGAAAAATAAAATAACATTTATTCTCTTCGTGTGCAGGGCCATATCTAAGAGGGTGCTTCGTACGGTTCAGCCCCCCCCCCCCCCAAAAAAAAAAAAAAAAAAACATTTTGAACCTCTTCTGAAATTAATTCTATGGTAACTAAATGAATTTACATTATGAAAATGCAAATGAAATTCTGTTGAGAAATTTAATTTAGTTTTAAGCACCTTTCATAGTTTTGCAAAAATACTGAATTTTAACTAAAATAAATGCTTCAACACTTGCTTATCCTGTTTTCATACATGAAGCTAAAATGATATTTAGTATTGCAGGATTTATACACGCGATTTTTTCATTATCATATTCTTTTCTTAGCATAAAATGATGTTATTAAAACAGTTTAATTACAAACATAGTACCTACATTGTGAATATGAACTAATTTATTTTTCTAAGCCACAAAAAAAAAAAAAAAAAAAAAAAAACATGAGCTCTTTCCTTCACTCCCTATTATTCACTTCTAGCTACGGCCCTGCTCGTGGGACTTCAATTAGTTATACACTAAGAGAAAACCAATTAAGAATCTGCCGTCATTTATCTTATTAAAGATTTGAACATAAATTGATTAAAAACTAATAACAATTATTACCAAAATAGATTGTAAAAATTCTTGAATAGTTAGCTTAAAGAATTTTTTAATTGTCTAATTAATTTAATAATAAAAGTATTGTGCTTAAATAGTAAAAATTTATATGCGAATTAATTTATCTATTTTTGATTAAAAAAAAAAGGGTAAGTAAGTTGCGTTCTAGTTAAGCTTTAATAAAAGAATGAAGTCAGATTCATGAATCAAATCACATTTCCAATGACAAAGACGAAAGACGACTGTAAAGTTCCATAATTCAAGCATTACAAAAGATCATAAATAAAGGAATTTAATATATTTATTCTAACTTCATAACAATAGGTAATAAAATACTAGCATTATATGTTTTGCATATCAAATAGTAAGATGTCAGAAAATTTCTTTAAAAAATATTATTATATATTTTAAAAATGATATTCAAACAAAATAACCAGTTAAAATACTAGCATTATATGTTTAGCATACCAAGTAGTAAGGTTTCATAAAATTTATTATAAAAACTTTATTATTATTTTTTTAACTGATATTCAGGCAAAATAGCCAGTATTTCATTCATATGCTTTACCAGGGTTGGCGAACCGAAAGCGAAGCGTATGAAAACTTCTCTAGCAAGCGAAAAAATTTAAATAATTATTATATATGTATGGGATGGTAAATATCTTCAGCAATGCAGCCTAAGAAACTCAAGGGTTCAATTAATAAATGCGCGATATCATATGTCAAGAGAAAGCATAAAATGAAGAGTATGGAGACATAGCAAGAGGATTATGGTGTAATCTTCTGATGAAAGAAAGATTTCAATAAAATTACCGAGAGAGGTTGATGGTTCCATAGCTCTTATCTCAACATGAAGGCTGAAGATAGCGTTAAGGTATCTGCCTACGTTTAAAACGTCAATTTCGATAAAAATTTGCATTTTTTTTTCTCTTATAGAATGAATGTGTTTCTATATCATTTTTTATTTTTCCTGTACGTCTATTAAAAATAAAATTAAGGGGAAAAAAACGGACGTTGCTAATTTAAATCGATGTTGAAAACTTTAAATGAGTTTTCTGAAAAATTAGATTTTCATCGAAAAAAGTAAACGACTATTGCTCTAACTCAAAATTTTATTATCCTATAACCATGAAATATTTTGTGTAGCTCTTTGATAATGTTTGGAGTGTAATGAGCGAAAGAATTAGTTCTAAATGACTTATTTGCTGATAGATACAGCTATTTTCATGAAGAATTACACGTAAAATTACAAAACTTTTCTATGTTATTGAGTATAATCTGCTGTATCTTTGCTATATGCGTTTTTTTTTTTTTTTTTTTTTTTTTTTTTTTTTTTTTTTTTTTTTTAGAGCTAGAGCCATTTTCATAAAGAAAATGCTTAAAAATGACAAAATTCTTAACAAATTTAGAAAGTTGTATATATATTGTATATATATATATATATATATATATATAATTTTGTTTATTCTGTGTTAGATTACATTGAAAAATACCAAAAAATGTAGAGTTTTAAAAATCTGAACGTTGTCGGATTCCTTAAATGCCAAATAAAAGATATGAGTAAGACTTCTAAGTGATTTCCAGTATATATGTTCTAGAATCGATAATATTAATCCAATTAATATTAATTTATAATATTAATAATTATCTAGAATCTATAAAAAAAATATGTTGATACGTCAACAAATGTCTGGCAGAAGATCTCATTGTTTACAGAACTGAAATTAGTAACTCTTTGAAACTGATTATTATTATTATTATTATTATTATTATTATTATTATTATTATTATTATTATTATTATTATTATTATTATTAGTATTAGTATTAGTATTAGTATTATTATTGAATTATCTTGTTAATTTCAGAAAATGTATATAAAAAAAAGTCTGAACAAATAAAAAGAAAGATAAAAAATTAACTTACTAGTTAGAGCTATTTTCGCTAAAATATTTACAAGAATAATTAGATTAATTAACAAGAAATATTGTTATGAAAATCTCTCAATTTTTATAAGAACAATACAATAATTTGTATTTTGATCCTATCTTTAGCAATGAAATATTTTGCAATTCCAAAGTTTTCGTATACATTTTTTATAATAGGATAAAACCTACAGAGAAAATAACCATATTAAAAAGGATTTAGCTTCGCTTCTTTCAATATGCTTTCTAAATATGGCCAAACAAATTATTTTGTATGAAAATTGTAATCTCCATTTATTAAGAGTCAAATTAAATAAATTTTACATTGAATTTTCTTTAATGGTACTAAAAGTACCGACAGGATATAAAGGCTTAAAAAAATTTTAGTAGAGATGACTTTGGGACAAAATAATCCTTATTTCATTCATATTCCGCACAATTATTCTATAATGCTTAAAGCAGAATTGTTAAATGTTGGAAAAAAAGTGATGATGTGTTAACAAGTACCTTCTATGTATAGATTATACGGTATTATTTAGTAACCGGTCTCACAGACCGGCGCTTTTTTTTTCAATTTTCATAGTTTAATTTATAACTACCAGTTTAACTACAAACACTACTGAAACTTGTTTTGTTTGGAGCTTGAGTATTATTGTCAATGACTGTTGAATAGGTGAATTTTAGTTATAGCATTCCTGTATGGAAAGTTTTATACAAAAACACCTCCCTGTGAGGTAATCGTGCTTTTTTATTCATCTTTCGGTGTAGCGGTCTCAAAAACCGCTTCACAGTAGTTATGTGACAATTTCTTTCATATCATTTAAAGGTTAATATAAATTATAAATCAGCAATTCATTTGTATTTAGATAATCCTGTATATTTACATATTGATGTCCGAATGTACTCGACGGAATTCTTACATTGCCTTTTTTACCGTAGTGGAAGGTAACAGTGATGCAATCGTAGAAAAAACAAGATATACGCTGTAAGCAGAGGATATACGCTCAAGGCAGAGTGTCCCACTAAAAAACTCTGTGAAAAACTAGGTGTTTCGCACAAAAATCTGTGGGAAATCCGTAGTTATTTGGCTCATTATGCAGATATTTTTAAGAATATCTTTAAAAATTCTGCAGATATTATCAAGTTAAAACTAAATGTGCAAACTTTTACAATTTTCTGTAGAATTTCTGAAGAAAGTGGCGATTTCTTCAGAAAATTTTAAGATTATTTTTAGCAGAGAGACTGTAGTAGTGTTTACCCTAGAGTGTATATACTATATAGCTTTTCTGAGAAACAGAGGGAATAAACAGTATTCCTTAAAAAATCCAGAAGGCATACGGCGTATACCATAAATACCCTCCACTACATGCATGAGGCTAAAGCATTTTTAGTAGATACTTTGAGAAAAAATAATCCTTAATTCATTCATATTCCAAGCAATTACTGTACAATGCCTGGGGCAAAGCTGACAAATGTTGAAAAAGAAAGTGATGATGTGTCAACAACTGCCTTGCAGGAGTTCTTATTGTTTATAAAAGTGAAATAAGCAACTGCAGTGATAACTGACAATTATTGAAATTCCTTGAGTCATCTTGTCACTTTGAGAAAATGTCAAAAAACCTGCTAGACAAAGAAAGTGAAAAAAAAGAGTTCTTTCAAAATTACTATTGAAGTTCGTTTCTGTAAAACTATATGATTAAGAAATACAACCATGTATTTAGTGAGCGTTATCTTCTTCTTAATAGTCACAGATAGCCACTTTATAGATGTCACTTTCTTTCCGACATACGCTTGATGTATGTCTCTCTTTTCATTTACGTTAAAAGGTTTGTTTTTGAAATTACTTGATATTTTTATTTATCCTAATAGATATAGCCTGTAGACAGCTATTGGACTGGTTTTCTACCATTTTCTTTTAAAATGAGTAATTGAGGTTTATAATAATAATTTCTATCAAATTAGCCATATTTTGTTCATTAGACATCTTACATTTTTGAGACATCAAATTCCCGATACATTTCTTTACCCGCAAATCTTGAATTAAATTTTAAACAGATGTAATATTAATTTATTTATTTTATTTTTCAAATATGATGTTTTGTTTGTTATATTTGTGAGTCTAAAGATAATCATTGTTTGATTTAACTTTTCTAGCTTTGAAAAGCACACTAATACTACTATTACTATCACTACTCCTATTAGGAGTAAATGTAGCATAGTATAAGTCGTAGTAGTGCTTCTACTACTACTACTATAAAAATTATTGTTATTTTTATTGTTCTTGATATTACTATTATTTTGTTGTTCCTAAGCAAATTTTTCCTGTTTTTTTAAAACTGAAATTGCTCGTCTTTTTTGTCTTGTCTTTTTAATCGGGAGAAATTGCGCTACCCTGGCTATGAATGATTTTCACTTTGTCACTAATAAATTCAAATAATTATCGTCATTATATTTAGTTGGAAATAATTGTTACAAATTTTGCGACAACTCAAGTTGGAGATTATTTTTCGACAAGTAGTGATAACAATTGTAAAAGCTGTAAAAACTCTGAATCTGAAATACACAGCAGGACTACCCTCATTTTAAGTAATGATTTTTCAGCTATATTTTTAAATCTGTATATTCTTAAATATTCTATCAATGCTTATTTTATACTAATCTATTTACTAACCGGTCTGCCATCTGTAGACCGGTTCTGATTCGTTTAAATGTTTTACTGGTTAGTGAAAATGTTTACCCAAATCATATATTGCAGATAAAAATTTTTGCACACTACGCATGACTTACAAAATGTAATATTACGACAATGAAATGAATGCTATAGCGATCTCGATCAGTATAAAGCAAGTTACAAGCTGAAAGTAACTGGCTTGGCATTTTGCTTGACACTAACGCTCTCGCCTCCTGATCACGAGATTCCCAGATCAAATACAACCGGCTCCAATCCACTCGTTCTCCTCAATGCTATAGACAATGAGAAACACAAATGACATCAAAATCTGTAACGTGCAAAAATCAAATACAGCATACATGCGGAATAAAATCTTTTTCGTGTTGGACAATAGGATCCCCCCCCCCCCCAAAAAAAAAAAAACAATAAATAAATAAATAAAATAAAAACAGACTTTTTAAATTTATGACTCTGGATTAAAACTTTTTTAGTACATGAAACTTTATATAAGTGCAGTAATGTATGCTCAACGAGAACTTACTTTGTATATTTTCTTTATATTGTAAGTATACCTTTCTCTCACTTGTTTCATTTAGTCATGTTTTTTCACTTGTTCATGCCGGGTCGATTTATTTTTATCACCCGCAAGGAAATGTAATTTTTTTTTCATACATTAATAAAGTTCATATAAAAGAAATATTCAAGAATCGGTGTATCATCATCATCCTTGTGAAATAAAGCAAATCTACTCGCATTTCAATTAATATTTTTATTCACACTGTAGCCGAAGACAGCACTAATGGAGCAATTAAATTTGTGATTGTATTCCAGAATTTTTGAGGTGGATCAAACGAAGAAAGAGGTAAGTAATTATCTTACCTTTATTTATTATGAAAATGAATTAATTATTATAGAATTTAAATAATGTTTTCCAAAATTTTGAATTTGTTTTACAATATTCTTAAACTGTGTGTTTGTGCTAAAGACTTTTAGAGAATAGAATTTTTTGAAAATAATCACTGTTAGTAAACTAAATTTTAATTTTAATTGAATTTTTAAAATATAAATGGTTTGTGTAAATATCCTGTTCTTTCGTTTAAATGTTAATAATTATTCAATTTGTAGTCTATTACAAGTATAAATTGCAAATAACTGCTTTTTTATTAGCCAGTACCGGTATAAGTGCATGATATTGGAACCAATTTGTGAAGTTTGAAAATTAATTACTGGGATTCTCCAAATAATATTATCTTACCAGCAGGGATTTGTGGAGAATATACGAAGGTATTATACCGTATACTTTCTGGATTTTTAAAAAAAGTTCCGTATACCCTATCATTGAACAATTCATAATGATAGCGTATACATTCTACCTATACTGTATACTCTCTGTTTTTTTGTTTTTTTTTTTCTTTTTATGATTACAACATTGCTCCTCAATCCTGGTATCGCCTGTAGGAAACACTAAAGAACACCCTTTAAATTAATTTAACTCTTTTTAGAATTGTTAAAATTACACTTTGACTTCTTCAATAAATGTGTGCGTATCATAAGCATCAGTATATCGAATAATTCACCTTTCGAGATGTTTATAAAAATTTTAATCTGGTTATAGCAGATCCTGAAATAAGTTAAGTTATATATTAAGCTCTATGTTATGGGTAAGATTTTAAACTTCTTCGGCTGTGATTTTTTTTTTTTTTTTTTGCAATTTTAGGAAAAAAATACTTTTACACTAGCAAAATTAAAAGTAGCTATCGAAATCGCAGAAGTTAAGGGTAACTGAAATTTAACGAATATGTTCTTTACAGAAACCTATAACGAATGTAGTTAATTTGCATGCTTTTGATATAACAGTAATCAAAGGTAAAATTTTTGAAGACGTTTGGAAAATGTCGTATGACAACTAGATCAAACAAACATAAACATTTAGTAGAGTTTTTTTTTTAAATTTTTTTTTTATTGCAAATTACTAATTCGGAAAAAGAGTTCCTAGTTTAAGTTAAAAGAGGGAAACAAATAAGGTACCCTGGGGTAATAACGCCACATTAAGGTTCTACCAATTTTCACGGCTTAGTTTTAGATTGTATTTTTCAAACAAATATAGGATCTGATACAGCAACTCATTGACTATCTATATAAAATAAAATAATTTTACAGATATGTATTCATAAAATGTAATGGCGTTTTTTCTTGACCAATGCTATTTGGCGTTATTACCCACCTATATGGGTAATAACGCCATGCAAACAAAACTATGAAATAAGATGGAATAATTGCATGTAGATAGCCCAATTCTAAAAATACAAATTCTACAAACTTAGAAATTGACAAATTGCATTCTAAGCTATTGAAAATGTTCAATTTTTTGTGAAAGTATAAGAAAAATAAAGGTGTGGTTTGGGAGGGGGGGATGAGGCAAAAGAATATCAGACCGTGAGCTTCTTTTTGCTTAAAAAGGACCGCTTAAATAGAAATATGAGAAACATTGCACAGTTTTAACTGTGTTTATTTGAATCAGTATTTAGGATGTAGCTCGGCCACTGTAGGGAATCAACCGGGGTATTAATGTAAAGGATTGGCGTTATTACCCCGGTATAGTTATTGCGCAGTGCATTTTAAATTACAAATTATCTCGAGAAGATATCCAAATTCTTAACAACATTTTAAAAGTACATGAAATGCACTACAAATTTATGTAATTAACAACGTATTTCCGGATAAAAAGATAGTCTTCACATCACAACACGTATCTCGCAAATTTTAGATCAAGCGTTAATTTTAGTTGTTTGTAAAAACAATAAGACCTAAAAATGAAACAAATTACTTGAAGCTGTTTTTTGCGATTTATATGACTCAAAACCCTTCTGCGCAGAGCACATGAGTGTCATTTACCTGATTATTTCATAATTATGCAAAATATAAGCACTTGACGTTATTACCCCGCCTGGCGTTATTACCCCAGGGTAACTTATTTGAATTAAAATAAACGTCAATGGTTTATTAAGAAAAGTATTACATTATTATTACCAAATGTTGGAACATAAGTGAAGTCATAATAGTAAATGTATAAACACTTTCTATCACTATTAGGTGCTGCAATTAACAAAACAATTTACTAGCTGCAATTACTAAATTTTAAGAAAAAATAATACTCAGTAAAAGGCATATCCTATTAATAGGGCATCAAGACTGGATGCATTATATTACAAACTTCTCAATTTACCGTACTTAACTAGGCTTACTCAACTAGATAACTATACAGGTATCTCCCTCACACTTTTATATACGCTATTCAACACTGGATTCGCTGGGCTGCTAGAGACGACTATTTCTCTATTCTGTTCGCACATTTTTTAAAAATATTTTTTTTTTATAATAATATTTCTCTTTTAAATGCTGTTAAAGCATATGTAAATTATTTTTGTTTTAAAAAAAAGTGGTACGAAATAGAATTAAAAATTAGTTGCCTGTGGCAGCCATAAATTCGATACTTTTCAAAAAAAAAGAAAAAAAAAAAAATTCATCTCCAACGTGCGACTCAAAACTCTTCACACATGATCATAGATTAAGACCATGGAGTTTAAGACTTGACTACTCTCACTTCAGATTTTCCATTTCCCCAAAACATGGGGTCAATATCTACCAATAAATACACCTAATGAGCTATTATATGCGTGTGTGTTTGCTGTATTCAGTTTCTGATTATCCAAAAAATACTTTAAATAATATCTTCCTCCCCTATTCCCTAAAATTTGTGTGGGCCCCCAAAATGATTGCAAAATTATTCATTATTTAATTATTATTATTTTTATTTTATTTTGCATTTTAATTTTTTGAAAAGAGAATTTGCTCAATGCTAAACAAAATCCATACCATTTTAGGTAATTTAATCTAACAAGGAAATCTTAATATGATCAATAGGCTGCTAATTAATCATACAAGTATGACATCCTAATGTGCGGGTTAAAAATCACCTCTGGTGCAACTGAACATACATCTATTTATACTACAAAATTGGCGGGAAAAAAAACTATTTAATTAAATGACCTTGAATCTGAGATTAATCTGGCACTGTTTATGGTACCGATGGTTTTGATGTGGAACCCGACACCAAAAAATATAAAAGCGAAAGCCATCGCCTCAATCTTTTATTAAAATTTAGTGTGGTGTGTTTGTGGAAGGAATCTTAAACTCTAATATAGCATTCCACAGTGTTTCTCTCTTCGCCTCTCAGGGGCGTGCGAAGAGAACACTGCGTCCGCAGCAAAGCTTCAATTTGGCGCCCCCTCACCTCAACTTTTTCTTGTGACAATCCAAAAATGACATTGGTACTATAAATCTGCGTCCACAAAATTTCTATGCCAGGAGCGACCACCCCCTTCGCCCCCTCTTTCGCACGGCAAAGACGCCTCTGACTATAGAAATGAAAGATACCTCAGTTATTTGTTCTCTAACCAATGCCATTAGTTTTGAAAAGAATTAATTTTGTATTCAGAGTTTTTTTCCGTCTGTTTTTGCTTTTAAAAATATAAACTTTTTTTTTCGATGATATTTATCTGTTATATTTTCTTTATTCGTTCATTATAATTATCTATGTACAATGTAACATATTTGTAGCATAATTATTGCTACTAATTGTAGGTTTCAGTCCCTAAAGAACTTTCCTTTTCACTCCCATTTGTCAAGCGAAATGGCAACTTCATGCTTAATAACGTTTGAAACAAATAACAATCAAGGAGAAGAAGAAGATGGATCATGTCATAATTTTGTTATGTCACTTCTACTGTCAAATATTTCCCTCAAGAATATCTAAAAAATGAAAGTTTCGAAAAAAAAAACTTTAGAATTCCTTTATTGAGATTTTAGAAACTGCCAATCATTTTTTTTCATTTATTTATTAATTGCTTATTATACTTTGTTTAATTACCCATGCTCACGGAACTTCAAGTTGCAATTTGGATCCACAACAATTACAAAACATTCTAGAAAAAAAAAAAAAAAAAAAAAAAAAAAAAAAAAAAAAATGGAAAGTTGACAATGAATCTTCATCGAAAATGCGTTAGGCACGCGCAGAAAAGTTGTCTGCACGCGAACACAGCTGGCCAATCAGACGGCCAGATCTGGTTCGCGTGCGATTCGCGCGCTTTCTTAACAGTCACGTGCCACAGGGAGGGAAGACAGATTTCTGGCGGGAAGAAAGATCTAAGTTTTTTCATCTTCTTTTCCTTCTTTTACTGTCGTTATTTTTTATTACGAGGATATTGACCCAAATGTTGTTAATTGGAATTCTATCTTGCATTTTTTGGTGTCTATTTATTATAAAACAAGCCCGAAGAAAGGTTCTTTTTTTCTTTATTTCCAAGGACATTTTAAGGAAAGAATAATTGTGTGTACGCAGCACTATGAAGGTTCAATGGGCATTATCTTCTAAAGTATTGAAATAATTATTTAGCGGATAATTCAGTTTTTGTAAGTTATAAAGAGCGTTTTCTAGATAAAAGCAGTAGATAAAAAATAAATTAAATTTGGAAAATTTATAATTTTTATCTAATCTGAAGAAACAAGCTTAATGATTAAATGCATAAAGGTTTCGAAGAGAATTTGAAGTTACACTTTGTATTACATAACCAAGGCCAGATGAAGCCAGTTCGTCACTCCTCCGCCTTTATAGTATATTTCTCGTTTGACTCATGAGAATGCTCAATAATAGGGTGAAGTAATCGTTTTCTATAAAAGCGGTGGAGTGACGATGCAGCAAAAAGGTCAAAATTTTAACAGTGTACGGTCTAAACAGAGGGTATACGCCCAAGCCAGAGGGAATTTCCTGGAGTATATGTATTATAGCTTTCTTAGGAAACAAAGGGTATACCGTGTTCCTTTAAAAATCCAGAGGGTATACGATGTATATCCCCGTATACCCCTCACTACACCCTGGCAGAAGGTTTGAGAGTTTGTGCTTTTAATAGTCAAAAAGTGCAATTACATCGAAGCCGCAGAAATAGGTTTCGGAGAAAAGTGTATGAATTAAACACTGAGCCAGATCAGAGAGTTCAATCTGTGTCCGAACCTTACTGTACAGCTCTTTACGCATCACACACACACAAAAAGCATGTTTGATACCTTGGAATACATACATGAATTATAAATACATATTTAGATATGTATGTATGTTTTACTTTGAATATTTTCTGTTCTGGTGAACAATACTGAAAGAGATCCGTACGTACAAAAAATATATAGAGTGGATGAATATAATAGAATATTTTACAAATAAAATAACTATTAAATCTCAAGGTATCACCATTAAAAAAGGTTAAGCAAACATTAAATGTTAGAAAATATTAGGAAATGTAACGAACACGTTTCTTTTAAATGCACTGTTTATGAATAAAGAAGAGTAAAAAGAAAAAAAAAAATCCGAAAACAGAAATTAGGTTTCGTATCTGGGATTATTTATTTATTTATTTTCTTTTTGCAATGGATAAGTAATCTCAATCCATACGTCTGCAATTTCTTTTTATATATAAAGTTAGTTTTACTTTCGAACCGGCTTCGATTGCAAAAATAAAATCTAATAAATAAATAAATAAATAAATAAATAAAAAACCTACAACCGAAATTCAAAAAACTATAAAAATGCTGATGTAGGGATCAATATCAGGCATCCAATAATAATAATAATAAATTCTTATATAATATTGGATAATATCCTTTCCACAGGTTTAATTTTACTTAGCTCGCGAGTCCCTTCGCCGGACTTGACAGAAACCTTAAAGACATTTACAATAAAGAAATTTAAAATTATACTATAGGACCTTTTGTAAAAACAGTATTACACAATATAAAGAAATCGCAAATGATTAAATGTCAAAAGCGACTAACCTGAAATTTTCATATTCAAATTGCATAATCAATTACGACATCACATTTGTAAATAAGGGGAAGTTAAGAAAGGATTCATACTACCAGTTTTTAAGGAAATGCATAAAAAATTTCCAAGTGTAAACCAAATCGCAAATGACCGCATTGATCGAAGTTGCAATCAGGCTCTATTCATAACTTAATCATAAAGCAGAATTTAAACAGGTATTTTTGATAATATGTATTTTCTCGTAAAAAACGAAATTAAAGAAAAATATTAATATTCTTATTCCTTTTAATAAAAAAGTAACATGATCTCAAACAAACAATACAATAAAATTGTTGATAAAAGTTTTATTGATAAAGTGAATAAATTCGGAATTCACATAGTTGCTGAAATATGTCCTAAGTGTTTAAAATTATGAATTGCTGCTGTAAGATCATTTAAATATAAAATATATTATGATATATATTTTTTGATTCATCCAGTATTTAATATTTTTATATTTTTTTCAAAAATACTGATAATAACAATGCATTCATTCATAAATATATATGGATGGTCAGCGTTATCTGAAACAGGAAAACATGAAAATAGTAGCTGATCCTTTCCCCAATATGTCCCCCTCCCCCCCCCCCCCCCAAAAAAAATCGCACACACACAAAAAAAAATAATTACATGAAGTTTGGATAAATGTTATGAAAAAAAGATTAAAATCTATTAAAATGGTCTAGTAGAAGATTGAAATCAAATTCTTTTAATAATGGGGAAAAAATCATAAAAAATCGCATAAAAATTGCGAACTTTTCAAAATTTGCACAGGACAAAATTTAAGGTATTCGGATAAAAGATTAAAGTAGGATTATTTTATATTTATATAATTGTGTAAAAAATTCCCCACAGAACACAAACACAAAAAACCCTTTTAAAAATCGCATAAAACACTAATTTCTTTAACTAAAGTAGAAAAATCACTGCAAAACAGTAAAAGAACCCTGCCAAAACGCCACAAACCGCAGACAAAAAAATTTACTGTAGCGCAGTAAAACATTGTAACCGGAATTCTATTTCAAATGTCGAAAATAGGCAAAAAACGAGAAAAAGAGCTAAAAATTGCAAAAACTTCAAAGGACAAAATTTACTATATTTTACTAAAATTTTGAAATTGAAATCTTTTTTATGGATATTAAAAAATCGCCAACGAATGTGAAAAAATGCTAAAAATAGACATAAAAATAATTGAATATAAATAATTTCAGAGGAAAAATTACTACATTAGGTTAAAAGTTTGAAGTTTAACTCCTTTTAAAAATGTCAAAAAATCTAAGCAGAACACCAAGATAAACCGCTAAAAATCCCAATAAGAATCGCATTAATATCGCTAAATGTTAAAAAACAGCGGAGGACAAAATTTGCTATTTAAGAAGAAAAGTTTGAAATTGAATTTCTTTTACAAAAGACAAAAAATCATGAAAAATTCAAAATTGTTGTACAAATTCAGATCAAATTTCATTAAAAAAAGAAATTTAAAAAAATGGGTTAAAATAGTGAAATGGAATTCGTTTTATTAAAGCAGAAAAATGCTGCAAAACGTAAAATATAAAATAAATAAAAAATATATGAATGTAATAAAAACTTAAAAAAAAGTAATAAAAAAATCCAAAATCAGCCTTCGAGGTGCATAACTACAGATATAGAAATACGTTCCTGACAAATCTCCTAGCTGTGCATTCTTTTCTTCAGAACGCGGAACACTGATAAACAAATATCTATCTTTATTACTCGCAAAGATGTTAAATCAGACGAAAATACGTTCAAATTTTCCAATTTTATTAAGGTACATATAAAAAAGAATGAAAAACTGTGTGTATCTAACTGTGTGTATCTAACTGTGTGTACAAATAAAACTGTGTGTACAAATTTATATTAAAATTCATACCATACTTGAAAGATTTAAAATTTTATGAAGCAAGGATAAACAATTGCGCACATTCTGACGAAATGGCTTTTATTTTGCCTCTTTTAACCCTTTCTAGATTAAATCTTTTTATGTCAATCGAATTTATTTTGGAGAAAATGTAAATGAAAGTTTGTTACTCGGCTTAGTCTGTTACTATTAGCACATTTAAATTTTAAACTCTTCTAAATTTATGAAGATTAAATAATAATAATAATAATAGCTTTGATCTGTCTTTATCTAATGAACTCAAATATAGCGTCCAAAGAGTATGTTAACATTTAAAAAAATAAAGATATGCAATTTTTCTTTTCTTTTCTTTTCTTTTTCAATTTTCTTTCTTTTTTTTCCTTTTTCATTTATCTTTTTATCTTTTCTTTTTCATTTTTCTTTCTTTCTTTTCTTTTCTTTTTTTTGTGACTAATTGCACATTTTCATATGATTAATTATATTCAAATTTACGTATTTTTAAAGATTTTTAAAATATATCTATTTATTGCTCGGTTTTCCTTATTTCTTCTTCAATTCTTTTCAAAATACTTCGAGAACGCAAATAATCGTATTTTGTTAAAGCACTACGCATTCATTAAAATAATAATAACAACGTTTATTAGCTTAAAAAAATAATAACGATTATTAGCTTTGAAACTATCACTTAAAACATCAAAGCACGAAATCATGAAAAAAAGGCCAGTCTTAAAATATTCCGAAATTTTCGGTATGAAGTTACATTATCCAAGAGAATAAAATATTAAAATGCTAATTATGTTTAAGTTCAGGGATTTTATACCGTTTTAAATGTTCATCAAGAATTCTAAACGTGTATTATGTAATATTTCTCTAGAAAATCTTTAATAATAATAATAATAATAATAATAATAATAATAATAATAATAAACAAAGAAACTTCTTCAGTATTAGTATTCTTAGCTCTAGAAACAATTCTTAAGCACAGTATAATTGAGGTTAGAAAAAACTTTTTTAATTTTTAGTTATTTTATTCTGAATACGCTTTACTTTAAACACTATCTCTAGCATCATGTACTTCTATTCTCTACCTACTAGAAGGCAGGCCATGTTTTGTCTCGGATTACTTGAACCTTAAGAATTTTTACATGTAAGTAATTTAATTCATGCAGACCACCCTCTATCGTGATATAGATTTTTTTATTATTATTTAGCGCGCATCAAAATAATTATAATTCATCAAAATAGTTTGATCTAAAAATATTTAATCATGTACTTGTATTCACAATAAAAAGCAGCATTATGCGATTGAAGACTTCAAAAAGTAATATCCGTAAAAACTGTACGCCAGATGCACATTTAAAGTTATAAAAGTTTTTAAATTCAGAAAATTATGAATAAAACTAGAAAAAATTAAATGTCAAGCAACACCACCTTTGAGATGGAATGACCCTATGTCTTACACTTTATTTTCAGAGATACGCCGAAAATAAGATTTAATGTTTACGACCAATTAGCATAAGGAATTAATTTTTTTAGAATTGTTAAATACTTTGCATTTATAATAGCGCAAATAAAGTGTCTTAAAAAATGTGACAACCGATTACTCATGCAAAAAAGCACAACGCGACAGCTAAAAGATTAATGAACTTATAAACTAAACATTTTATATCTAATCACAATTTTAGAAGAATTGAGTAATGCATCTTCTTGTCATCCTCATCGCATTATCTACGTTTTTATCAGATTACATACACAACATTTTTTATTAATAAGGAACAAAATATGTCGCTAACTTTTTAAACAAACACAACTATTCATTTTAAAAAGAAAATCACAATCGACTAATTAATGATATTCACTAACGAGATAGTTCATCATTTTTTACCGAATTTTTTACCGCATAAGTTAATGAATTGTATCATTTCATATCTGCGATGAAATGATACAATGAATCAACTTTTTAATTGATTGATTTTTAAATTCCTGAAGCCTGGTGCTTATCACATTCATCTAAATAAGATGTACATCGCAGTGAGAATATTTTTCTATCTAATTTGACATACTGAATTTTTTATACTAGTATTATACGTAAAAAATTGTCATATCTTAAAAAAATAAATAATTAAAGTGACATTTGGTAATGAAATATTATTGACACTTGATGTTTTTGTAATAATATTTATTGCATTGCCCAAAACGTGCTTGGTGAAGACATTTTTTGAACTCATTATGTATGTTTGGTGCGGTAAATTAAAACATAATATTCATTTTTATTTTTCATCTGTAATTTTTCGGATATAAACATAATCAGTTTTATGTTTCCATGTTTTATATTATGTCTACAATTTACATAATAGAACACAACACGTTAACAAACATAGGATATTTTTTTTCTTGAATACTTTAGACTCATTTATTAATTATAGCAATTATAATTATAGCCTTCAGCAGGAAGATTGTTTATTCCGCATGACAACAATGATACTGTGATGACTGCTTTCGATAGCACGTACGTTTATATCCAGAAGAGTGTGAACTATTTCTTTCAGAGACATTTCTTCTGACTATACAAAGGAAGACGTTTTGTTAAGCATATGGTATTTGTCATTACTTCAAATTACGTTTTGGATGTCTTCGTTCCTTACTTCGCGGAAACAAATAACAATTACGCTAACATACTTACAAGCAAATAAAAAAAATATTCATATAATATCAGAGAGTGGCTGAAGCCAAATGATGTTGAGAATATTGATAGATTTTACCGGGATTGTTTGGAACTTCTGCACAAAATTGATATTGAACATGAAATGCCAAGATTCTTAATTAATCAGCAAGAGTTTTCAACAGATGATGCTAAGGGACACCTCTCGTAACCCAAATTTGATTTTTCAGCACACAATTTCTAAAAACTATAATATTTGGATAGAAACACAGCGAAACATTATAACATAATATTACTGTCAGTGTAAAGTACGCGAAAGTGTCGTAGAGTGGTGGGTGCATGTTGTTTTTATATTATGGTTTCTGGGTTACAAATACTACTGTAATCGCTCAAACAAAATTAAAAAACCAAATATCGAACATGTTCATATACTGTACAAGACGCGGCCGCTGGATGGTCCATTGATGATTCTGGTGAAGCAATCGATAACGAAAATAATCTAAAACGCATTGTCCAGAAAGTCTGAAACTGTATGATTATTAGTATTATTATTATTTGTTATTTATTATTTCCGATTTTCATGTATTGAAATAATAATCTTAGTAAGCTCATTTATCTTAATTTTACGCTTATTGTTGTATTTACTATTGATTATACGGATTAAAACTAATGACAATTGTGTTTAAGCTCATTAAAACACATAATATTTACTTAAATATATATATTATTTTCTCAACAATTATTAAACTTTCATCAAAAATATTATTAGTTTCTTACTTGTCATGAGGTATACTAATGAAAAAAATGTATGTCACATCTAGGTGCTGATGGGCGAAAAATGTCCCTTATTGACCCACCTTCTTTATAACTGAAACAACCCCAAGGTCCCCCAAACTCACTAGATGGGCTCTTGCCTTGCAACGCTGGAACCTGAGTATTTCTCATCGTCCAGGAGCGCAATATTTGAATGCTAATTCAATTTCTAGGCTACATAGGAAGAGCTGGGAAGAACAGCCAGTTGCTAGCCCATCGGCATCAACGACTAAATAGTGGACAACCTTAAAGGGATGTCATCACGTGTTTAATTTTTTTTTCTGTGTATGTGTAATTGTATTTGAATTTTGTGTTTATAATAGTGTATTAGCATGCATAGTTTTTATGTAATAATAATATTAGTGCACGGCTTATTAGAGATGTCAGTAGATAATGTTCAGACACCTTGAAATACATATGTAATAAGCATAATGAAGAAACCTGCAAAGAGACTATTGAACTCTTATGTGATATTACTATATGTTTGGGGAAAATTAGCCCCTAAATGGCATATGTTCCGCTAAGGTGGGGGGTGTCAGGTTCTGAGAAATCATCTGCTATTAGAATTGGAATTTATGTTATTTTTATCTTAATATTTTATGTATTGTATGGGCTGTGTACTGAAGTTTCAAGGTGACATTCTTTCTTTGTTAAAGCTGGAGTGAACAGGTGAACATGTACAGGTGTAGTGAGGGGAAAAAGAAGATTGCTGAGGGGTGTGTTCTACCTTCAGAGATGTCTGTGGATGATGGGAAAATAAAGGACATTTCACGAATAGGGGGTTTACATTGGAGATCGCATGAGTTGAGAAGGGGCAGTGTTTTGCTGAGATATAGTGAGTTGGGACCGAGAGAGCAGAGTAGACGGGTTCCCTATGTGTAGAGCTCTGGTCGGACAGCGTAGGCTTAGAACCCATGTATTGGGAGATTCGAAATTGATCTCCGGTAAAGTTAATTTAACGTGTATAGAGTGAGAGGGATAATATGTAAGTTGAACAGTACACAGCCAGCATTTATTGTATTAGTTTAATGTTGAACCGGATCACCTACATCCAAGTTATAAGTGTAAATAGTGTTTTATATCGTGTACATAGAGTGTAAATAAACTGTTAATTTAGTTAATTGAAAGCGTTGGTTTTCATTTACACAATCTTCTCAGTGCGTGACCGATATCACCTAATAATATCGGTGGTGGCAGCAATAAATAATACGGACTTTCTTTAAAGTTGTGCGGTCTAAGAGGAAACTCCGACATCGACTTTGAACAGCATAATGTAAGATTATATGAATAAGAAAACAATTGTAAATGTTTGATTTGATATCAAGTTAAAAAAAATGTTTACTAGATGCATTTCGTTTGATTCTTGATTCCGTTAGAGAAACTGACCAGCATACTGGGCGAAGACTGCTAGTATTTCATAAAACACCCAATATATATTCCAATTGCAGTATATTGTTTCTACTATATTTACCAGTTTTCCTGAAACTGGCGTAAAATTTGGTTAAAAACCTTGGCTGAATAAATTAAAAATATGCAAGAAATTTTGGAACTTTTCATAAAAATTGCTATATCTCCACCAATGCTATTCTTACAAAAATCAAAGGACATGTTGTATAAGATAGGGGAGAGAAAAATATGAATTATTTTTTATAAAAAAACGAGTAGGTGCTAAAAGTTGCCTTTATACTAGCACATCAACTGTGAAATTTTACCGCTGAAAAAAGAATACCTTAAATCTGCGCTTTTGGTCCATTTTGGTAAGATTTAACTTTTTAAATAAATAAATAAATAAATGAATAACTAAAAAAATCATATAGAGGTAGTTATTGTTTTAAATCTTTATTATTAAATACTTAACATATTTAAACTGTAAAACTATGTATCTTCATTGTGCATAATTGGAGTAAAACTGATAACTTTTGGTTTTAAAAACTACGTTACCACTCTATTAAGGCATAAAAGAAATTGTTGTTTTGAATATACCTCTTACACAGTTGCTTTCCAAATTACCCTGAACATAAATTGTGGAAGTGATTGTTTTTCATGTTCAAATCGCCCGACCATCAACACTGTAAAAAAAAAGCGTCGGTCTACTAAAAAAATTTTAGTAATCCTTGTAATTACTAAAGAATTTTTAGTAATCTCAGTCGGTTACAAGAAAATCTGTAAGAATTACTAGAAAAAAGTTAGCAACGAATAGAGTTAATAATTTTATATTTTTAATAGCTATTACTAAAACGCGCTTGGTGTGGCCTTGATAGCATAGTGGTTATAGTAATGGACTCCAGGCTAAAAGGTCCCGGGTTCGATACTGGCCACTGCCAAATCCGCCTCGAATGTATGCGGTGTAAGTACTCGTTAATAAAGGGATTATGAATATCCTGATGGAGCATTAGCAATGTTTGGTGCTGCCATCTATTGTGGTTTTGCCGAAAATCTTCCGCTCCAGAAGTCTGGATGCAGCTCGAAGGAAGCTCCTGCCCTTCGAGCCCACGTAATGGTTCATAAAAATAATTTTGGAGCAATTACTAAAATTTGCTTGGTGGCTCATACTAAAAATTTTTAAGTTAGTTAAAGAAAAAGTTCTTTTGTTCAGTTTATAAAAGAGATGCTTGTTTCGCTTGCAAAAAAAAAGTTTGTAATGGTTACTAAAAAATTCTGTGGAATACAAATTTACTAAAAAATTTTTAGTAACCTCTTGAATTTTTTTTACAGTGTAGACATAGTGCTTTATGTATGCATTCAAGTGTGATTTTTTTTAATAGAAAACTAGCATAAGTTTTCTATGTACCAATCTAGTTCATCTCATCTTCGTAGTCACAGACTTTGAATGCTGCTGCTGTGAACTCCTTCACTTATATTTTTACGGATTGTATAAAAGAAAACAAGCGGAATAATGAACGGAGATGTTATTAATGGAATTTATTCAGCACTCTATCATCCTTAACAATTTTGCATTCAATTAATGAATAGTGATTGGAGTTCTGTTACCTTAACATTTTTTCAATCAGTTATATTTTCTTACATAATGATCTGTTTCAAAGGTAATTTTAGGTATTTAAACTTTGAGTATGCCATCTTCCACTTTATTTTTTGCATTTATTATATGGTGAGAAGCTAGCAATTTAATGTGATGACGATCATCAGAGAACATTGGAATCAGAATTTGTTTTGCAAAGCAACTATTGTCCTAAAAAAACTTTTTAATGTTTGTTTTATGTTATTTAGCAGCCAAATAATTTCCCATTAATTTTTAAATCCCTTCTTTAGAAGTGGATTACATTTGAAAATAAACCATCTTGTAGCACAAACTTGGAATACATAGTACTTTGTGAGTAAATGTACAGACTCTATCGGACAATGACTGATCATTCGAAAAGTGGAGAATTTTATTCGTCTATGTGAGAGATTTTGTTTGGGACAAGTTTAGAATGGACTATAATAATGGATCGTACGATACGTCCACTTCAAGGAATTTCTTCTGCGTCATTTATTAGATAAGATCCATGAGAAAAGTTCTAACCCACATAGATCTACCAGATCAATTACAAAATGTTTGTCTGCGTGCTATTCACTTCAAATTGCAATTTTTTAACCCATAGAGAAACATTTTGAAAAAAAAAAATACTTATACTAAAGATATCCAGAACAGACCAAAAATATCTGCTGGACATTTGCTAAGTTATTATCACTAAGCGAACTATTTCTCAGATGAACTAGCGAATAGAAACTCAAAAAATCTTCCTCCACAAATTTCAATTTTATTATTTTTTAAGATAGCTTACAAAGGTGAATAAAATTTTCCGCATTTATATAAACACTGATTGTCCACCAGAGTCTGCATAGCTCAAATATGTAATCCAAGTTTATGTCAGAGGATGGTTTTAACCAAATGCAACCAAACGCATTTAAGGAATGGATATAAAAACTTATGGGAAATTACTCGACAACTAAACAATACAGAAGACAAAATAAGGCAATTTCTAAAAAAAAAAGAAAAAAAAAAAGAAAAAGAAAAAAAAAACAATGGTTACTTTCCACACCGAGAGCAAAGTCTGATTGCAATCTTCTGACGATCTTCATCACATTAAATTGATAGGTTATGTTGCTTCCCACATTATGTTGCTTCCCAACATATCATAAATGCTAGAGGTATAGATTAACTGACGGCATATTCGAAGTTCAAATACTTACAATCAACTTTAAAGCAGATCATTTTGTATAAAATATAATTGATTAAAAAATATTGTGGTAACAGACTACCAATCATAATGCATTAATTTGTTGAAGATAATACTACCTTTGATAATAAAGTTCGGTGAATAGTCCAGTAGCATCAATGTAGATGAAATATTAACGAAAGTTATTATACCATCCTTCAAAATAGTCATCTCCCATAACTATGCACCGCTGAGATCTGCAATACATGTTTTGAGAAATTCGCAAGAGGTCTTCTTTTGGGATGAAGTTCAAAAGCTTCGTCACATTTCGTTGGATGTCATCAATATGGACAAATCTCTTTCAAAGAGAGTTTGAGTCGTGAAAATAGGAAGAAGTCTGGAGGATTGAGATCTGGAGAGTATGGTGGAGTTTCAATTTGCACCATCCCTCATGAATTTCTTTCGGTGTCTTACAAAGCTTAAATCCAAACTTTAAACTGATCTTTTATTCGTTAATTTTTCTGCTCTCAGTTAAGAACGAACACACTGAACAAGCACTTAGTAAAGCACGTCTTACACAGAACATAAACGACGCTCAGCAGAACAACGGTGGGGGAATATGGTCTACACTTGCCTCTATGCAGGTGGAGCGTTTTGTTTCTCCAGTGTTGCCAGATCGGTCGTTCTGAATTCATTCACCGAACTTTATTGTCAGAGGTAGTATATGGCTGAATAGATTACATTAATAACATACGCATTGCATTACTCCGTTTCTCTTTCTTTCTAGGAGCTGTAAAAATATACATGAAGGAGGCCACAGTATCATCATCCAAGGTCTGTGGATACAAAGAAAAGGTAAACTAGGTACATATGTAACACAGAAAACTTATGCCAGGCCTCGATAAGGAAAAAGACATTTTAACGTAGCATAAATAAAACAGACCGCCTAGATGGTCGGATGGTTGTGACAAGTGGGACATAAAATGCAGGCACCTCCACGAGTTATGCCCATCTCAGTTTTGAAAACAAGTAGGTAAAAACAACAATTGTAAGTAACAACAACAGTGTTCAAAACAAAAATTCCTTGTATGCCTCGATAGAAGGATAACGCCGTACTCAATCTGCCAAACTGAATAATTTGAGATTTAATTTATATAATCGATGGGGAATGTTATCAACTCATTTAAAAATTTATAAAACATCTAATCAGAGGTAAAAAGATAATAACAAAAGCTTTCTTCATTATACTAAATCCTGTCATACGTAATTAATTCAAGGATCCCATGATAGATAATGATTCTATATTTGCCATGCTGATTACGTTCTATTTAAGATGGAGTCCTATTTTTGTACTAGTGAGTTTAAGATACGTAATGATATTAAATTTTGTATTCATGCATTTTTGCGTAAGAGTTTACCAGCTATTGCGTCAAAATCTGAATACATATAAAACTAGTCATAGTACTAACGCACCTTATTTGCCACCTTATTTTGACGTGCAATTTCCAACTTGTTCATTTTAGCCTTTATACTAAAGAAGCTTTCTTAGAAGCTCAGCTTAAACATTCATAAGAAAATCAACTAACTTTATGTTTTTAAGAATAATGATGTTTTCATGAAAAATCTGAAAAACAGAATTATGGGCTTGAGAATAGTCTTTAACCCTCTCGTCACCAAGTCAAGAAAAAGATCTTTCTAACCTTTAATATTTCTAAAATACGACTATAAATAATGATGCAAATATTTTATTTTATTTTATTTTACTTTTTTTTTTTTTTTGTTATAGCCTAAAACACGAGCCCTAAAACACTTCTTCATTTTTAAAGGAATCTGTTATGTTTAAAATTAATTTGAAAGCATGCACATATTAAGGGAAGGTTAAACAATAATAATAACATTTTTCACCTCGGAAAAAAAAAAAACTAAGCAACTCAAAAAATTAGTTTATTTCTCTTATAAAACAATAAAGCAACAATTGTAAATAATGTTTGAAATTATGTAGTACTGACATCTAAGTATGATTAATGCAACTATATTTAGAAGCCTCTATATGTTCTGAATAATTTAATAATATTACTAAATGAAAGAGAAAAAAAATGTTCGTCTTTTTTTATTTAACCCTTTATCTACCGAATTATGAATTCATGAAAATTTTAGATTCTAAAGCATTTTACGTAAATTGTTTAAACTAAATTAAAAGATTTATATAATCATTTAATAAATTTTTGAAGGATTTTAGTAGACTTGAAGGATTAATTAAATTTCAATTTACAGGAATTTTGAGCAATATTTAAAACCCTACTCATATCTTTTATTTTAAATTGCTTTCTTAGTATTTTGTAGAATTAAAATATGTAAAAATGAAGACTAAAGCAGTAATAAATTTTCCCGAACCAAAGTGTACCAAAGATGTTCAAAGTTATTTAGGATTGACAGGATACTTTCGAAAATTTATAAGAAATTATTCGGTTATAGCTAAACCGTTAAGTGACCTGCTAAGAAAAGATTCAAAATTTAAATTCGATATAGAAGAACAAAGAGCTTTTAATGAACTCAAACGTATTTTGTCGTTAGAACCAGTACTTTTAATTTACAATCCCAAAAGTGCGACCGAAATCCATTGTGATGCCAGTATTGATGGCTATGGAACTGTTTTAATGCAACAATCTCCAGTAGATAATCAATTTCATCCAGTTTATTTCGCAAGTAAAAAAACCACCGAAGCTGAACGGAAGTACACTAGTTATGAATTAGAAGTTTTAGCTGTAATTGAAGCCCTGAAAAAGTTTAGAGTATATGTGCTAGGTATCCCATTTAAAATTGTAACCGATTGTAATGCATTTAAAATGACTATGGATAAAAAAGAAATGAGTACAAAAATAGCTAGATGGGCAATAATGTTATCCGATTTTGATTATGTTATTGAACATAGACAGGGTAGCAGTATGAGACATGTCGATGCATTAAGTAGGTATCCTATTTGTATGGTAATCCAAGATAGCTTAACTTTAAAAATTATCCAAGCTCAAGAAACCGATGACCATATTAAAACAATAAAAGAAATCCTAAAGGTGAAATCTTATGATGATTATCTAGTTAAAAATGATGTTATTTATAAATGTGTTAATGGTAATGATTTATTAGTTGTACCGGAAGACATGCAAATGAATATAATCAAGGCCGCTCACGAAAAAGGTCATTACGCAGTTGCAAGAACAGAGAAAAGTTTAGAAAATGATTTTTACATCCTTAAGTTAAACAAAAAATTGAGAAATGTATAGCAAATTGTGTTCCCTGTATTTTAGTTAATAGAAAATGTGGTAAACAAGAAGGCTTACTTCACCCAATAGAAAAAGAAGAAACTCCATTACATACGTACCATGTTGATCACTTAGGTCCATTAAAAAGCACTAATAAAAATTACAAACATATCCTTTCGGTCATTGACGCATTCACAAAATTTGTTTGGTTGTATCCCACAAAATCTACCGATGCTGCCGAAGTAATTTCTAAATTAGAAATCCAAAAATCTATCTTTGGAAATCCAGTTCGAATTATATCAGATAAAGGTCCTGCATTTACCTCTAAAGCTTTTGAAGATTATTGCATCAATGAAAATATTAAACATATCCCGATTACCACTGGATTACCCAGGTCTAACGGCCAAGTTGAGCGTCTAAATTCTGTCATAATATCTGTTCTGTCTAAATTGTCTGTCGATAATCCTAAAAAATGGTATACACATGTAAGCAACGTCCAACAGGTGATAAATTCGACTTTTCAGAGAAGTATAAGCACAACTCCTTTTGAATTGATGTTTGGTACTAAAATGAAACTAAAAAATAACATTGAAATTACTAGTCTTCTGAATGCTGAAATACAATCTGATTTTACAAATAATCGCGAAGATATGAGAAAAAATGCTAAAAAACAGATTTTAAAAGTCCAAGAAGAGAACCGTAAAACTTACAACCTCAGACGAAAGAAAGCTAACAAATTTAAGATTAATGATGTGGTTGCTATAAAACGCACACAACAAGGTCCAGGTTTGAAGTTAAAACCAAAATATTTAGGTCCGTACAAAGTCATAAAAGTAAAAAATAATGACACCTACGATGTAAAGAAACTTGGATTCAACGAAGGACCCATGGTCACCAGTACATGTGCAGAGTACATGAAGCCGTGGACGGACGAAGCTTGAAAAAAAAAAAAAAAAAAAAAAGAATTTCACCGATTGTGACACTATACCAACTATGACAAACCTCTGGACTGATAACTAATAGAATTTTAACTTTATTCTCGAAAAGACGAAAAGACGTAAGGTAAAAGAAGATGTAAAGACGTATGAAAGAAGACGAAAAGACGTAAGATAAAAGAAGACGGAAGACGTAAGAAAGAAAAGACGAAAAGACGTAAGTTAATAGAAGATGAAAAGACGTATGTAAGAAGAAGACGAAAAGACGTAAGATAAAAGAAGATGAAAAGACGTAAGAAAGAGAAGACGAAAAGACGCGAAAAAAAAAATATATGAATTTTTTCAAGAAATAATCTAAGCTTTGATAAACAATTTGAATAATGACTTTTTTTTTTCAATTAAGACTTTGGATGCTGCTGTGTTTTTTTTTTCTTTATCTTTCCAGATGATCCAACTGCTGCTGCCTCCAAAGGGACGAGCATTCGAGGACGAAAGCCTAGTCAGGACGGCGTTGTGGGAGCGATTCGTTCTCCAACAGCCAAGTATCATGTCTTGTAAGGTTCTTCATATCGCAACTCTGATAGAAAAGGTCTTTAGAAAGCAGACGATTTTCTGAAAAAACTCCATTCAGACGAAAAGCCGAAGAAAAAAGAAATGAACGGGAGAGATCGTTGGATGGAATGTGAGGAGAGTTGGTGTTGACTTTAGAAGAATGTTGATTAAGATGACGCGATTAAGATGTTTTAATTAAAGTTTCCTTTTGAATGTTCGAATTGTAAATATTAATATGTAAATATCTTTTTTGTAAATATTAACGTTTAATATAAGTCATTTAAAAGTTTAAAAACGGTGTCAGAATTTAATTTACCTCCAAGTTTATTTACTTATGTGTTCGAAAGAACTTTTATAAGAAGAATCTCCATAAATATAGAAATATTTCCAAAATAAAAAATTCCCATACCCCTCCCTCAGCGCCAAGAAAGCTGGAAAGAAACAAATGCAAAAGAAATCATCCTTAAAAAATATTTTTGTTTTGTATAACCAATAATGCTTTTGGAACAAAATAAACTAATGTATCTGTAATTTGTTCTAAACAGTATTACAACTAATCGACGTATTAAAAGAATTTTAAAGTAAGTAATTTTAATAGTACTTATAAGTACCGTTGGTAGATAAAGGGTTAAAGTATTGCTACTCGAAGTACGAGGTTCATATGACGCTCTGGATGACGCTATAAAAAAGGCAAAAAACTATTTTGTTGAAAAACTTGTGATATAATAAGTAAAATGGATGATACCCTATCAGCATTGCCTTGGGATGACAACTGTGTGAGGTCGGACGTCGTCGATTTTTAAAAATCCCAAGAGAACGTGTTTCTTAGAATTAAGAAAAAAGTGCCTTGACCTTATTCATTTTTTATGTTTTGAAGAATATCGGAAAGGTGTGGCACGTTACTATGAACTAGAACAATTCTTATCCTTGTACAAGCATGCTTTAAAACATGAAATGATACTGTCTTCATAAATCTTTTGCGCATTAAATATTTCCACAATGTATCGCACATTTAGAAATATGAACAAGTTGGAAATGTACGTCAAGTGTAGCAAATGAGGTGCGTTCATACTATAAGGAAATTTTTTTAAACATTCAAATCTTGGTGTAATAGTATACAGTACTTCGGATACAATAGATTACCCGAAATCTTTTGTGTCTCCCTGTAAATACTATCTGCTTTCTATTATATAGGAAATAACTTGTGGTAAATTTCAGCAACGTATATCATTTTCATAAAATGTGAAATTGTTTAATAATCATTAAAACACGCTCCAGACAATGCTTCCTCTACACCATTAAGTAGTGGAATATTTTTATGTGGCCCTGTAAATAAATAACAAATATTCTTTGCACCATAGATTGTGCAGAATGGATATTTTAGTATATACTTCATAGATGCATATCAATTTTATTATGTTCGAAAGAGTGTAACATTATTAAAATGTACCTGAAATTATTTTTTCCTATTGAACGCAATGTAACGGTATGCTTTTGATTGTGAATGTAATTTAATTCTTCATCCGATTTTCATAATATTTGAAATGACTCGACAAAATTTTGCAAAAAATATATATTTTTTAAATTTCAAATGATTCGGTTGGGTAGATTTTGCTTTGTTATATGTGGTCAGGATAGCCGGACGGACGGACTGAACTTCGACTATAAGTGCTACGTATTTACATAATTACGAACGCGTCTATAAAAAAGGTGCCACGAATATCTCTACTAAGTGTAGTTTCGTATTGAGAATATATGGGATAACCTAAAGTGTATTGGCTGATTTTAAAATTCAATAACTTGCAAGTAGAGACAACTACTAAAAATATTTTTTGTACAAAAGGGTTAGGTAAGGTGTCAGGAGAATTTTACTGCATTTCTTGATTTTAGTTTCTTATGTATTTTGTAATAAAAGTATTAAAGTTACAAGCGTCTCCTGATTTTTTTGTTACCTGAACTACAGCAGATTGTATGAGAAGAAACTTTTATTATTGTGGAAGTAAAACATAGATAAATGAATAAATAAAAATAAATAAAAAATAAAAACGACAACAATAAAATGAAAAAACAAAGGGAAAATAAATAACAATAACAACATGAATCTCCTTTTTTAACCATTGTTACAAAAACAAAACGAAATTAATGTATTTTTAATTGTTTTGTCAAGAAATAAAATTTGCAACATGACAAATATATTATGTTACCTTCATTTGCTTCGAAATGGCAGCATTGTTCTTCTTTTTTATCTACAGTCTGATGTTATAGCATTTTATAGTTCTAACTGGCAATAAAGAAAGTGTTATTACAAGATTTGTTTTGGAAAGAATATTGTGAAATCCAAGTTTCAATGGAGTGAAAGTGAAACTGATAGATGAAAAATATTATCCCTAATGAAAGGTTTCAACCGAACGTGCGACTAATAGCACAAAATAGAGTAACCAAAACATGGGATAGTATAACTACTGCTTACGAGGAAAAATGAAGTTCAAAATTCTTAGATATCCTTAAAGGAAAAAGAAATCTTATATGCATTTTGGTTTTGTGTCTGCGGTTATGTCATCTTTACTTTTAAAAAATTTTCTTTGTTTTATGTTTTATTATTTTATTACAATGCTTTATCTTTTAGATCATGTTTTATCTAAATTGCCTACTTGTCATTTTTTAGAAAAATTATAAATTCTAAAAAATAAATGTGTAAATTAGTTCTTTTACATACGTATATGTGTAAATTTGTAAAATTACACTTTCATCATAAAGTTTGCACACTTGTTAAAATTCACTAGTATCTATGTGCGTTTATTGGTTTAGTGTGAGTGTGCAATTTACTATCTATTCAAAAATGGTTTAGTGTGAGTGTTCAATTTACTATCTATTCAAAAATGATTTAGTGTGAGTGTGCAATTTACTATCCATTCAAAAACTCAAACAAGTTTGTAAATAATAGAAGATGTTAGAAGATAGAAGGATTAAAATAGATAGAAGGAAGAAGTAATAGAAGGATTTAACCGAATTGGTGTGTTAATGTAATTTGCAAATTTTCAATATTACATAAATATCTATGTATTTTGCATATTACATTGAAATATGCGTAAGAATATTATACTGATGTATGCGTAAGAATAGAATATTACACAAAAGTATGTGTACATATTTTACACAGCTATATATGTAACAGCAAATTATTATACAAGTCTATGGATAACATTATTAGGTAAAAAAATGTGTCAAAACAGAATATTATACAGAAATATGTGTACTTATGTGAGCATAATAAAAAATAATACTTGAAAAGTTGGCTTGTGGAATCTTAACTGAATGATCAAAATATTGTCTTAGATTTCGCAGATTGTTTGTACAAATTCCGTATATATAAGCATTGCTTCTTTATTGTAGATTGAATTAAATTGTTAATTTCTCCTATTGATGTAAACGTACCTTTCAAAACATATAACTGAAAAAAAAAAAATCCGACAAAATAGAAAAATAATACCAGCACCACGATTTCCATATTTTAATAACAGTGTCTTTATTCAGATTTCAGAGATTCTATTCATAAATAAAAACTCTACTATTTTAGGGATTCAAAACAAAATTAACAGAGAATGGCATGCAGTAAATATAATTTCAGATTATCCGGTTTTTCATAAATTAAGATCGAGCTATTTTGTGGTCTAAAAGTTAATATTCCAGAAAGAAAAAAAAACACGTATTTATTTTTCATGCAGATTTCTTTTCCGTCCATAGAGTGGTGGTGTAGTGGTGTATTTTTGTCGGCCGATTATCTACGCTATGGGATATAGGCCCTATGGGGTGGGTTGCCCTCCGTGAGGGTCTTTCTAAGGGAACCTAATCCGTATTTACGCAAGGCTCAAAGAAAACCACGGAAAACTTCGAACGGTTAGGCCGACGGTCGCGATTGGGTTCGAACCCAGCACCTACCGTCTACCAGTTTGAGGTCAGAACCTCGCGGCCACTGGTGGGGCCTTCCGTCCATAGAGATATTTAATTCAAAATTTACAGCCAAGACTATAAGGTTTTTTTTATTGTGTACATATAATCTATCTTTTTTTATATCGCACAGATATATGTGTATGTATATGTATTTACATGTTAAACTGTGGTGTTTCTGAGTTATCTGATAGCATTTTACATACCTAAGCCGCTTAATGTTCTACACAGCAAAATGTGTATTTTGAATTCATACCAGGGCGTGTGTTTAACAATTTACACATTTTTTTACTAATCGTTTTTGCATCCACAGTATACCTATTTTAATGTGCAAATTTACGAATGTATATCTTAGAATGCATTGAAAGTTAAATATTTTTTTATTTATTGATTTTTTTAAACTTCTATAATCGTTAGTGCTATTATCATTTATTTAGTCATTAAAATTAAAGCATTTATTACAAAAAGATAAACAGAGGTTGGTTGGTTGATTTTTGTCGTCCGATTATCTACGCTAATGGGATATAGGACCAGGGGGAGTGCCCTCCGTGGGGGTCTTTCTAAGGGAACCTAACCCGTATTTACGCAAGGTTCGAAGAAAACCACGGAAAACTCCGAACGGTTAGGCCGACATCCGCGATTGGGTTCGAACCCAGCACCTGCCGTCTACCAGTTGAGAGGTCCGAATCTCTCGGCCACTGGTGGGGCCAAAGATAAACAGAGAGAGAAAACTTTTATAAATATGTATTACATATCAAGACGTGAGTTTCAAAATTTACTTTAACCAGAAAATCAAATTTTGAGAAATCGCGAAAATCTTATGTCATTTGTATTCATTGCAAACTAAGATTTTACAATACCAGAAATACACGATAAAGCTGTACTATTTTGCAGATTGTAGTGGCTTTTAGATGCAAGAATAAAATTGAGTCATTCTCGATTTTTTAAATTTTGGATAAGCGAGTTTTGAAATTTCCGTCCTCATAAATATTACAAATTATTTCTAGTACAACTTAGAAGTGATTATGATTTAAAGTTATCTATAATTGTTTTAAAAACTATAAGGGGCTGTCCATAAATGATGACACGCTTGAAAGGGGGAGGGGAGTTCATGAAATTGTGACAGTTTGTGACAAGGGGTTAGAAGAAATATGACATTACACATTTTGGCTAAAATAAAAGCATTAAAATTCAATAGATTTAATTATGAAGTATGAAGTTATTTTTAAATTAAAATTTTTTTTGTTCATAAATATAAGATTTAAAGCCAAATGTGTTAAATTATATTTCAAATTCAACGATATCACAGTTTTCAATTGCTCTTTCAGATTACTATTTTATTACTATGCTATATATTTATTATTATTGTAATCCTTATATCATGCAAAATAAGAGTAAATTTTAATGTTCAACTCACAAATGTCATTAAAACACATAATTAAAGTTTAAAAATACAATTTTAAATGTGATCTAAAACGTAGTGCTTTGTTTCTGAACTCTAAATGTGTGTTTACGTAATATAGTGTGACATGTGGCAAGAGGGGGGGGGAGGGGGTAAAGGCATGTGTGACACTTTGTGACAAAGAGGGGGGAAGGGGAGTCAGAAATATGGAAAAAAACGCTTGACATCATTTATGGATGGTCCCTAAGGAGTCACAGGAAGCAAAAAGACATTCAATTTCAGAAAGATTAGAAAGTAAAGACTGTTTCCTAGAAATCCGTATAAACTTTGAAGTTATGCGAAATAGAAAAGGAATGCGAAGCAGGTAAAACCAGCACATGGAATGTTGCATTATTATAAATAAGGGCATGCTCGTTAGCCGATAGCTCATTAAGTAATTTGTGTTTTTCGGCAATGAAATTTAAAGTGGGATGCCCGCACCCCCATGTTTAAAACTCTTCTATTTCGCAATTTTCATCGTGAGAAGAAATTTATTTATGAATTATTTGTTCGCCAAAAATATCTCCAAATGAACAATACATGATGTTCTACAACATTACTAGAAGGGACCACCGGTCAAAAAACTACCGGGATCGGGTAAGAAGGGTCAAAAACTCATCAAACCAAACTTACAGCAGTTGAAAGAACTACTGCATTTACTCGTGTGTAACGCACACTTTTCTTTTTCAAAAAATCAGGTCAAAACTCCTAGGTGAGCGTTAAACACGGAATATTTTTACCACGCTTTTATTAGTGTAACCTGTATGTTTGTGAGCTTGTGAGTTTGTGAGTTTGTAACTCTCCTTATTTTATGTATGTTCACCGATTACTCCGAAACCATGCAACCGATTAACTTGGTTTTGGTGTTAAATGAAAGACGATGCTCTTGAATTGGTACCACTTCAGTTTCATCGAAATTGGTTGAGTACTTTTTTAGTAATTAGGCAAAAACTAATAAAATTATTGATTTTTCGCTAATTAAAAGTGTTGAATACGTTCACTGAACGGAGTGTAGACAGCATGGCCGAGCGGTCTAAGGCGCCGGATTGAAGCTCTGTTTTTCGAAAGAGATTGTGGGTTTGAACCCCACTCCTGACATTATTTACATCTATGTAAAATTTAAAAAAAAATTTCCGTAATACAATTTTTATTTTTAACCGGCTTCAGAAAAGGAAGAGGAAGTTATTAATTCGACGCGTATGTATTTTTTTTCTATGTATGTTCACCAATTACTCTGAAACTATCCAACCAATTAATTTGGTTTTTCTATTAAATATAAATATAGTTTAAAAAAACTAAAAACCACTCTTTTAAAGCAATCAAACTAAAAAGTGAAAAATAAATATAGTTTAAAAAAACTAAAAAATATGCTTTTTAAGTATATCAAACCAAAAAGTGAAAAATAATTCGTACTATAAGCTGAAAACGAAAATAGATGAAAAATACAATATTACTATAAAATCATTGTTATTATAGAAATCAATTAATAAGCAATAAATAAAATTATCGTGGAAAAAAAACGTGGGCTGCTTCTTAAGAACTGATAGATGAAACATGGTAGATGGAGCACCCCACGCTTTTTTTCCACGATAACTTTATTTATTGCTTATTAATTGATTTCTATAATAACAATGATTTTATAGTAATATAGTATTTTTCATCTATTTTCATTTTCAGCTTATAGTACGAATTATTTTTCACTTTTTTGTTTGATATACTTAAAAAGCGTGGTTTTTAGTTTTTTTAAACTATATTTATTTTACTGCTGATGTAATCACACTATATACATATGAATCATGAAATGTATTCAAAGAAGACATATTCAATCGGAAAATCTTAATTAATTGAAGTAATACTGCATCTTTTTTTCATTCCTTGCAATTTTACATGTAACAGAGCTAGTAATATTATATAAACGCTAATTAGCAATTCTCCCTGCAGACACTCACTCCCTACCCGAAGTCTAAAAATGTATTTTCGCCTTGTTTTATGCCTGATGTAATGTTTGTTTCGATTTTCTTTACCAAAATTCATTTAGTTATTTATTCATTTGTGTATCAAATTTACGGTGCGCGTTATATACGAGATTAAAAAGAATTTCTGGTAAAGTACGAGGTGCGCGTTATACACGCGTGTGCGGTATACACGAGTAAGTACGGTATTTGGTGGAAATCACTGAAAATTAATCTATCCCTCGGTTTCCAAATTCACTATTTCACACGGTTACTTACACAAGACAATCATTAAGAAGCTTAACATGAAATATTTAAAGAAAATTATTACACCAAAATGAACAGAAAAGCAAGCATTTGCGTGAAAGCGGAGTGTGGTTATATGTTCAGAAAATTATATGATGGAGAATTAATTTTGGATGACGAGTGATGTGATAAGGGTGGGTACTACACATCTGACATCACTACGACAAAACCTATCATCAAGTTCATTGCTAAAACGAAAAGAAAAAAAAGAAAAAAAAACCAAAGAAGCAAAAATTATGACTCAAGCATAGTATGTGTAGTATTTTTCAACACATTCAGAAAATGTAACAAAACTGCACCGTTTAAAAAAATTAAAAAATTACATCGCATTTCACCATACGGAAATATAAAACACATTTCAAAACCGAATTTCAGCTGTACCCATCTACAATCGTAAAATTAACCGGATTTTTTTAGTAGCCCTGTATATGACATAGAGATTTGTATCTATTAACAATATGTATTCCAAAATTTAGTTCATTTTAGAGATGCATATATTTCAGTTGAAAATTTCCCGTCAGCAATTTTTTCTAACAAGGAGAATGGTATGCGAATACGTCTGTGCACGTGCAGCCCTGTTTATAAGGTGTAGAATTTATATATAAAGAGTAATATGAAAAAAAATAATTAAATTGAAAAACGTATACCGAAATTTAAAACGTATTCTCGAAAAAATACTGTGCAAAGGCAGTGCTGTAACCGATTTCTTTTGTGTGTCCCTGTAAATTAATAAAAAATGCTGTGAATGCTGTGTTTTAAAGTTATCGTAGTGAAATTCACTGATTTATATTAATTTCAATACATTTGAAATAGCGTAACGTTATTAAAATACTCTCCAAACGATTTTCCCCGTATGCTATAATGTAATCGAGTTCTTTTGAGTGTCCCTGTAAAGGAACCATTAATCGTACATACGTCATATGCAATAATAAACATGCTTTGGTGACCCTAAATAAGTTTTATCAATTGCGTGAAAATCCGAGTATATTTACGGGAGTTGGAGCGTGGACAGACGGATAGGCGGACAGACAAACCGAATGCATAAAAACTTTTCAGCTTAGTGGGAAAGTGCTAAAAAGATTCTCGTTTGTATTGTGATAGGTCTGTTCATTCGAAAGTCTACGTTCGTTGCCAATGGCCACGACATTTGAATAAGCATTCGCCGTCGTCTTTCTTTATCCCCTACATCTGTAGCAATTACATCGGTGGGATTACATCTTTTGGCCATAATTGGTCTCCCAGTTATTACAGCGAAAATTTTCTCACTCACTTCCACTAGCGAAATTCCTATTTTTAGAGAAGACTGACGGCCAACATCAACTGAGCCGATCCTAAGCCTATCTAAGTCCAATGTGTATGCATTAACAGGAAAGTAAGATAACATGCAGAAATTGATCAATCGAGTTGTAGTGACATCTATATTCCAAACAGATTTAGTGCATACTTGTTTGAAAAAATAACTTCAACTTCTACAAACAATATCTTGTTCTCGCAGACAATTCCGTTCGTTGTAGAATAGAACAATTTTTGCTGTTATAGTTGTATATATGTCATTAAAGTTTTATTTTCTTAAAGAATGTATTCAATCAAGCGTCTACACATCATATGCCATAAATTGGTGACCGAGGACTGTGCGTAAAAAAAATAAAGTCTTCTGAAGATCTTTGTATTTGATTGACATTTGAACTTGCATTCTTAAAAGAACATTTTTATTTTTCTATTACGATGATTGATGCCAAGCTTTGGATTTTGTTTCGGTGATAGAAATACCCAGTTTCCTTCCGTTAGATCCTTATGGTTTAGTATGCTGGAATCAACATTAGGACTTGCGATTCCTAAACTATTACAGAGAGTAAAACAAAATACAACTATTGCGTCGCACATTTATCGCCAGACGCCGCAATTTTAGTACGAGATATAATCCTAAATCTTAATCAAACTGATCCGTATAATCATTTGAAAAAACCAAGTAATGTCCCAAAATTATGGATCAAAATTTGGTACAACATCTAGCAAGTATCAGCAAAAGTAAAATCAAAAAGCTCTGACAAAACGGTTTAATTGGAGCCCGATAACAGTTTTATACAGAAATGTGATTGTTAAAGTTTTTCTTACAGTGCCCATTTGTTTTTTGTCTCGATTTTCCATCGGTTATCAACGGAAAAATGTCGTGCGGATTTGGTTTGTTTCATCTAACGGAATTCTGATTTCTTGGATGCTATTAATTCTCAAGTAAACATTTGCATGTTCAATAAACATGTTTAACTGACCACCATGATAAATTAATAGCCATTAAATAAATGAGGTAGAACCCATCGAGATTCGACGAAAGAAAATCTTTAAATATGAACTGTTTCATTGATTTATAATAAACTTACAAAGTTACTTACAGTAAAAAATGCATCTTATATTGGTCAGTCTAACTCTCAAACAAATACTATTTTAAGCTAATATTAACCAAATAGTATAAAACTCAATTATCCAAATTATTAAACGAAATAAAACCGAAATTCACGTATTTTATAACAGACGATATTTTAGGAATAATATACGCATTTTATTTTTTTATTTATTTTTATTTATTTATTTTTTTAATTTTAAGAGAAAATGGGATGATTCTGTTGCCACAATTACAAAATTGGTACTTAAAGTTATAAAAAAATAAATATCTCAAAAATAAATTGAGATACAGCTTTGAAACAAATGGCATTTAAAAGAACATTTTTTCTCTATACGACGGTATAAAAATTTAAAATTTACTATGTTTAGAAGTGTAAAATTTGTAGTACCGAAAATTACAAAACCAAAATTCCATGGAAATGTGTTGCGCACTTTAATTTCTTTTTCTTTTCTTTCTTTCTTTCTTTTTTTTTCTTTTTTTCTTTTTTTTTTTTTTTTCAATTTTAAGAGAAAACGAAGTGGTTCTTTTGCCACAATGACAAAATTGCTACTAAACACTGTCAAAAAATTAATATCTCAAAAATAAATTGAGATACAGTTTTCAAACAAAGTGCATTTAAAAGTACATTTTTTTCTCTATACGACGGTGTAAAATTTTAAAATATGCGATGGTTAAAGTGTAAAATTTGCAGAAGTGAAAATTGCAAAACCGAAATTGCAGGGAAAGTGTTGCCATTCGCAAAATGACGAAGCGTTACGCACAGATACGTTTGGCCTTTATAATATAGATATTAAAGTTAACATTTTCTTTTGTTGCTCTTCCAGGCATAAATTATGATTACTGAGCTGAAAAAGTTTAATTGAGAATCGATGCTTAATGTAGAAACCGATATTCTGATCTAAGAAAACTAGTTAATGCACTAAAAGAACTAATCGAATCCTGTTTAGAAAATTGGTGGCCAAAAAAAAAAAAAAAAAAAAAAAAAAAAAAAATTGATTTTTTTTTTTTTTTTTTTTTTTTTTTTTTTTTTAAATTTCGAAAATATTTTTACTTTTGGAAGCTCCTAAGGATAAAGAATGTTTCTCGGAATCTGATTTATTCGGAAGAAATTATTATATAATTTTTCACTCGCCATTATATTATATTTTAGAAGATTGAAAAACAAAAATTCTTTTTTACATTGTGTGTTCTTAAAAATGTTTCACACAAGCGCCAGTCGCTGGCAAGAATGGGTTCTCAAAATTGAGCATAAAAGTCTCAATTTTAAATGCGCCACATATTCAAAATAGCTCCAATCCAAATGTACTCCAAACTGAGAACCACATCTCAATTTTGATTCAAAGACTGTGTTCCAATATGAATTGTTATGTGGTCATTTTGAATTCACCTTGACGAAGCACTCATCTACAACAATGCAATATAATCTTAAACGTTATAAAAGGATGTGAAAGATTTAATTCTTTCCGACGAATAAAAATGTAATATTGTGGCCTTATTTAATAATATATTGCATTGTTTTTCTATTATTCAACATCTTTTATGCTACCATGAATCAAATGAACCATTACAAATAACAAAATTATTGGTTCGCTTGGGTTTGATAAAATGTGACATTTCAAAATTGAGAAAGCATAGTTTTTTTTTGATTGAAACATACTTACTTCAATGTGAATATATCGATTTATTTATTTTTTAATATTTCACTTTTTTCAGTGATTATTATTCAAATTCTAAGCCATTTTTAATGAACTAATTATTTCAAAGTTTCATGTTACTATAATATAATTTTTCTAAGCTATTTGCAGATATTAGGAGGAGGGGGGGTTGCTCGAGTGGTACGTTACCTAATTTATAATTTTTTACGTAAAAAATTATAAATATTTGGGGAAATATGAATTTATTAGATTAAAGTATTGAATCTAACACCTGAAGAAAAATACGAAAAATGTCTTTCTTAGCACTTACTGAACATTTAAAAAAAAAATTGTACTTGCATTTTTCGGCAGTCACCTTATACCATTTCATCGCAAACAATCTTTTTTTCTTTTTTAGACCAATCATGCAAAGCTGGAATTAAAATCTAGCTTTAGTCTATTATATATGACTGTATATAACAATGTTACAGAAAGATACATAGTATCTACTTGCAACCATTGATGTTCAACACTCTAATACTCTTTTAATAACTGATATTGAGAAAAGAGTATTGATGATGAAAATTCCTTTGGAAAATGTGTTTGCAGTTTTGTATTCACTTGTCAGAGTTTTTGATTGCATGAATTCCCTCCCAGAAAACTTTTTTTTTTCATCGCATTCCATTTGTAGAACAAACAAGAAACACATGAAAAAGGAATCGGATACATGTATAATTGAAGATATATACACTATCTGCATAAAATGAATAGCATGTTAATCACCTATGGGATCTCCTTCATCATCTCTTTCCTTCAAGGAATGAAAAAAATATGTTCCTTTTACAAAAACTGATTAGAGGAACTGCGGATTTATGTTCTGTCGTCTGTACGTCGTCATTATTCACTCACAAAATTCAAGAATTTTTATTCGCTTGAAAAAAAAAAAAATCTGTCGCACGTGCCAGGTGTGTCACGTGATAGGTCACTCACACCCTTTTAGATCGATCAGCAAGTGTTCTAAAAGCCGTCTCTTGCATTCGAATAAGTTCGAATGGACTTTCGATAGATCACGTACCTAGGATAAAAACTTAATTGCAGCACCACCACCCCTTCCCCCTATTCTTTTTCTTGTGTTTTTATCTGTGTATTTAGGTGTTGTTGAACCGCGTGTCTTTTCAGACTATCCTCAAGGGCGGAGCCAACGATTAACGTCGTACGGCCGAGAGGCGCGTGCGGAAAAATACCTGAGGGACGACGTGGGACAATTATTTGGTGTATTGACGTTTCGCAGAATTTAGGAATGTGCATAAAATTTCTATTTTCTGACAATGATGGAAACTCTGTACCTTACTTTAGGCATAAAAAAAAATTACTGGGTGTAATTTATCAACGATCAAATTATAGTGTTTAGTAACAAATAAACACATACGGCCAACTTAATTGGGCTTTTACCGGCAATTTGTTTCATTTTACGGCTCTCAACCCTTCAATTTCGTCAAAATAGAATTTTCTGTTGTTTTGTCACTAGCGCAAACAGTTGATCACAACTCTCTCTTTTTTTTCTTTTTTTCACGAAAAAATGATTTTGTTACTTTATCTTATTAAGAGAAGACTCCATGAAACAAGAATATATGCCTTGCATTACCAATGAAGCTGTCAATATTGTCACAATAATTTCATACTTATTACACATCTAAAGGACGATTCTGGACAATTATTTGGAATATCGATGCCTTGAAGAATTTAGGAATGTGCATAACATTTCTACTTTTTGATAATAATATAAATTCCTTGACCTATTTGGATTGTAAAGGAAGACAACAAAGGTAATTTATCAACGACCAAATTATAGTATTTAGCGACAAAGAAACACTTATGATCAACTTAATTGGATTTAAACCTGTACTTTAACTTTTACTAGTCTAAACCCTTCACTTTTGTCAAAATAGAACTTTTCTCTTTTTTTCGTCTCTACAAGGACAATCATGTCTTACATGTCTTTTTTTAAAGGAAAAAACAAGTCATTTTTTTTAAACATTGAAAATACTTTAACAAACAAAATTGTGAGGGTACTACTCTGTTATCCCATCGACTGATTTCGCCAAATTATACAAATCGCCAAACTAATATCCAAATTATACATATTGACGTAATTTTTATTTTAAATGGTCAAAAAACAAATAATTAGTAGAATATTAATAAAAATACAAATAATAAGTCCAAATAAAAATCACTTAATGACGTTTTAAACACGTGTATCGTATTTAATGTCATTGAATTGACATTCACGATCATCCATTATTGACATTTAATCTTATAATTTGGCGATAGTAGTTTGGTCGACGGAATAACAGAGTAGTACCATTGTGAGAAATATGACTTTTCATTTTCATGTCGGCGTCATATAACTTTTAATATTTTCTATACTGCTTGTGTATTTCAAAATATTTGACATGCAATTAAATACGCAAAGAAGAGACTGGACTGTTATTTGGTATATTGAAGCTTAAAAAAATTTAGAACTGAACATTATTTTTTATTTGGTGAAACTAAGAAATCCTTGTATTCCATATTCGGCATTTAACCCTTCGGACTCCGGTGCTCTTACACAAATTTTATTCGGTTAGCACCACTTTTTTAAAAGAACCTTGACGTAGAAGCAGACAAATTCAAAAATTCTCTGATTAAATAAGGAAAATTTTATTTTCTTTTGTTATTGGTGCCAAAAACAAATTTTGGAAAGAAAGATGATGTCTCCATAGCGGAGACAACAAAAAGTCAAGGGTTAAAACCTCTTTCAGGGATTTAATTATAATGATAATCAATAAAAGGCTGCATCTGGCCCAAAAGTTTAAATATCTAATTTTTATTTTATTTTGGTGGGTTTTGAACTTTTGAAATTTTTTAAAATGTGTGTTTTTTTAGTTTGTTTATTTTCATGACTCATGAGTGAGTGTCCATGGGGGATGCACGCAAGAGAAAAAAATCGTCTGTAATAAAAGTCGACTTAAGAAAGCAAGGATGTAAGCAACTAGCAAAATCGGTTTGCTAGCAAAATTATCTAGCAAAGCTAGATCTAGCATTAGCATAAATTAATCTAGGAAAATTAGTGTAATAGTTGAAATATGTCAAGTGATATGTGAATGTCTAATTTTTATTAGAAAAGATTGTGAGTATAATTCAAAGATTGCCATTTAACATTTTTGCAGTTTGACTTAATTATCGCACTGCATTGGGCAGAAATGAGAATTAAGTTACTGGTAAGAACTAAAGCTAGTTTTAAATAATTGATAATTTAGAAAATATTATGAATTTTTATCTCAATTCATACGCTTAGTTAAATATTCATTAGAAGTTTTTAATTTTTTTTTAATTTATCCTCTTAGTATGCAATTTACAGCTTAAAATTAACCATAATCTCAAATTCCAAGTTTCTTGTCTAATGCTTCACCACATCTCTATAGGAGAAGTAGCACTAACATAAAATGTTTGCGTTGAAGTAGGGACTGTCACCATTAAATTTGCCAAAATTAATTTTGAGATCGGTTCGGTATTCGTTTTTTCTAATATTCCATAAAAACGTGATTTAGAAAGGTTTTAAAGGCTTTTTTTTAGAACGCTTCTTGCTCCTGCTAACCCCAAGTAGTAGTGGCATCTGGCACCGGCATAAAATATAGCACGTTTATCTCCTTTCTAGTATTTCTGTTTAGCACTGAAGTTTAAATGATAATTAAAGCAAAGGCTAAAAAGTTTATTTATCAATTGTTAAAAAATTAAATTTAAAGTTCTATTTAATTTAATCAATAATTGAAATAAATTGTAAGATTTGGTAAGTGGAGAATTGAAAAGGATAATGTAAAAATAGGAGGTCTAGTGTTGTTAGTAGAGGAAAATACACCAAACAATAAGTGGCCATTAGGCAGAATTATTGAAGTATATTACGGTAATGATGAGAAATTTCGCATAGTTCAGGTAAAAACTTAGAATGGAATTTTTAAAATATCGATTAGTAAATTATGTATTTTCCTATGCCTAAAAACCATAGTACTTAAAAAAAGGGTAAAAGATAAATATACATATATGTGTGTGAGTGTTATATTGTTTTTTCTTTCAGTTTTTATATTTGAGTAAACATATATAGTGACCTTTTGTATTTATTTGTGTAATTAGTGTACTTGGTAAAAAAAGAGTTATTATTGAATGTGAAACATGTCAATGGGGGCCGGTATGTTCCATGTAGGCAGACAATACCATGCTACCTATAATTAAAACCTCAGTATCCAGAAAGTGAAAAGAAGTGAAGTGTTTTTTATATTATCATTCCAAAGTTGTGTTTGAGAAATGTGCAGACGATAATGCAGCAGTGAGCTGCTAGTAAGTGTTATTCTTTTAATAAAGTGTTTTGTAATATAATCAGTGCCTATGGAATAATTTGTGTAGTGTGTGCATTAATTTAACAATATTCTCTGTAACTCATACAATTGATACGGGTTGAATCAACCATGGGTTCAATGATGTAACAATACACGCTTACCAAAATGGATCAAATGGCTGCGAAACTGCAAGAATGTAATATTTTAAAGGCTAAAAAAATAAAAAATAAATTCTTAATAAAAAATGAAGATTGCAATATTAAAGAAGTATTCTTTTTTTTAACTCATGGTTTAATTTTAATAAATTTACGATTATACGTTGAGAAATAGGTTCAAAAATCTTATAAAAGTAGTTTAAATAATGTTTAATTTTTTCTTTCATGTAGACCTATTTAAAAAATGAGCAGAAAAGTCAGCATTTTTTAATAAATTCACTTGCTTAGTTCTTTCTATCAAGGAAAAAAAATCAGCGAATTTTTTACATTTGAACTCAGTTTCCACGTCAAATAAATGTATTGAAATGGAAATTTTAGAGAAAAACATGAATTCTTTTAAAAAAATTAGGCGTGATTTTTAAAATGACAATTAATTGCTCATAAGAGAGCCTTTTTTGTTTAACTTTTTAGCTTTATACTTGTTTTTCAGATTCTTTTTCAACATCTTGTAAAGCTACTTCTGCACTTTTTGAAAATCTTCACGGCCATCAGCATTTGCTTGTTAGATTGCGGCAACTATTTAATGTGTTCTCATGGGACTTTATAAATTTCGTGTCACTTCATTAAAGGTAGCAACATTTTCTGAAAAAAAGAGAGATTAAAAAAAAATACCATACTTACAAAAAGCTTTTGATCATACATGTGTTAACTGATAAATGTATTTGATTGTTTGGTTAATCAGAATTTTATATGTAAAACATCGGAGTAAGAATTCTGTCTAATTTTTTAGACATTTCATCTAATATGAAACTGAACTTCACATTTTTCTGGATTGAAAATTATTTCAATCTATTGAATTTAGGTATAATTCCACTTTGACACTCTAAAATTAAAAGTATTTTCGGGATTTGTTTTAAACTAATTGTTTATAAAAATCCACTTACGCTAACATTTTATACATATGCAGGGTGTTTGTTCATTCTCAACAGTGTCCAATCGCTATTTCTTAAACCGTTAGTCATTTAGTTACTGTTTCAAAAACGTTTGAAATGAGGTAAAAAGTATGTAAAAATCGATTTGAATCAGTACATATTTTTTAAAATACGAAATTAAAATTTTTATATGCCCCTATGCTATAAGTTATATTAAATAAAAATATCCTATTGTACTAATACGTAAGACAAAATAAGTCCCATTCTTCTACGATTAAAACTGACCCAGAAATAGTTTTTTTGAAATTGAAGCATCTTTTTGTCTGCGAAATAGGGGCTCACAGATTTACTAGAAATATGAATAATCATCAGATATATATATAAAATAATAGTTGAGAGTAAAACTAACATTACAACATCCATTTGAAAACTATTTTCACTCTGACCTATTAAAAATTATATACAAGTTGTTAAAAAATAATGGAATTTTGTTAAATGAAATAATGCAAAGTAACACCCTAAATCCTGTACGAAATGATATATATTTTAAAATGCTTTAAGTTTAAAGCTATCTTAATTAAGATTATCTTAGAACCTGCTCTTAGCTAAAATGACTCCCTTCGATAACAATGTAAACTAGTCGTTGGGGGGAGGGGGCACCGTAATACTTACCCATCATGAATATGGATAATATAAAATATGAAAATAAAACACGTGTAAACTATTTATAAAATACATCGTAAATCGAATATAAAATTTAAACGTGTATTTACATTATTTTTAAAACGTAGTAATGCTCTATTAATGAACTGCAAATGAACCCCTTTGAACAAATTATATAAAACGCCAAACAGTACCGAATTGCTTTAAAGAAATATCCTTATAACTCCAAAAATAATTATCATATGAACTAACAGTTTACTGCGTCGAATTAAGCGTCTCATTTCCAATTAAAATAGATCTTTGAAATGAAATTTTAAGGAAATACAGAGTCATGAAAAATTGAAGAATGTGAAAAACATTATTACAAATATTTCGGCAACTAATAATCCGATCAACTTTGTTCTTTATGCAAAATTTGTGTTGCTTTATTTCCTTTTACACCCACCCCTTAAAATAAAAAAATCGAAAATTTTTATAAACATCAGAACGAATTTTTCGAGAGTCCTAAAAAATAGTTCCGTATCATCTAGGTTACTGATATTAAATCAGCTTCGTCCCATTCTTGCATACTAAGTACATACAAAATTTTGAAGTCTCTATCTCAATTTGTTCGGGAGATAGATTTTTTACAGGCACACAGACAGATAGACACACAAACAGACAGACGGCAATTTTTTTTTCTTTTTTTCTAAAAGTATGTTTTTCGTAATCTCCAGTGTCTAAAACGTGTAAATCCATAAAAAAAAAAAAAAAAAAAAAATTGATTTTTAAAACGATTACAAGACTTACCCTATACTATGTATGATGGGTAAGTAAAATGTACGTGCGAAATAAGCCCTTCTAATATTTTGAGCACTTTGTATACTATCCCTCGAAACACGGCCCAACTCATTTGTGTTCAGATGCAAAAAATGGAAAAAAACACCATATAAAAATTTAAATTTCATAGTTTTAAAAATACATTACTATTGAAAAAAAAAGACTTTTAAAATAAATTTGCAACTGATTTAAAACATTTTCGTAGTTGTAGCAGTATGTTAATGACAAACTATTTAGGAACCATTAAGACTCATTGAACACCGTTGAGAGTGGACAATATTTTGAAATCAAAATTCTACTTTTGGTTATGCGATTTATTAAAAAAACTAGTTGGCGTCCAATTCCAAAACTTTCTCCTATCTCATACATTTAATATTTCAAAAAATAGTTACACATGTTAATACTTTAATATTATTAATTCAATAATATATAAACTTTGATTTTCGTCTTAAATTTATGCTTCAGTCAATTAATCGGATCGAAAACGAGTTAATGTGGGTCATGATGTTTGTTAAAATCAATAGTTTTCCTTTATTTTGTTATCATCAGCTGTTTGCAAATAGCCGGCATAGCAGGACGCAAGTTCCCGTCTCTGTACTAATCGATGCACAATAGAACGACGAAGAATCGAGAAAATGATACACAAAGCGCTACGCTATCACAATGCTCCTTTCCCAAGAATGTAAGAATTTTTTCTAAATTAGGGGAAAATCTGCTGGCCATAGCCAAAAACATATGCAAAAAATTTGGTTCAACTGTTTACGAAATGATTAGACACTTTTTAATGGTACAATAATGAAAATACATGGAAATCGCTTTTACAGAGTCCCCCTTCCAGAAGATTTTTTTCAAATTCTGGGAGGACCTGCTTGCCACGCCCAAAAATAATGATACACAAAAAATTTAATTCAGTTCTATGCATAACTTCATACACTTCTTGATGGAAAAAAATGAAAATGGCACAGACATTGCGATTATAGCAACCCCTTCCAGCGATTTTTTTTTTTCAAATTCAGGGAGGGTCCGCTGACCGCAGCCAAACGCTTACACAAAAAATTTGGTTCAATTCTATGCCGAACTTTATACACTTTTAGGTGGTACAATATTGAAAATGGCACAAAAATCCCTATTGCAGCGCTTCCTTTCGACGGATTTTTTTCATATTCAGAAAGGACTTACTAGCCATAGCCAAACACTCACACAAAAAATTTGGTTTAATTCATTGCATAATTTCGTGCACTTTTCGGTGATAGAATATTAAAAATGGCACAAAAATCGTTATTGAAGCGGCCACTTCCGGCGGAATATTTCAAAGCTGAACGAAGACCTGTTTGCTATAGCCCAAAAATTCACAAAATATTTGGTTCAATTCTATGCATATCTTCATACACTTTCTGATTACAGAATGGCGACATACGGACATACACAAAGACACACAGACACACGGACAGACAGACATTTTGTAAAAACATGATTTTGGAATCTCTGACCCCTAAAACGTGTGTCGAAAACCGGAAGTTGGAAAAATTTCGATTACAATCTTCTATTGAAGATAGAAGAAAGAAATAACGGCTTGTATGGTGTCGGGTGGGAGCACTCCGAGAAAATAGGGTTGAGCGGAGGACATGGAAAATAATCAAAAATTTTTCTAAAACAAAGTAATAGAAAATTATAAAAGATTGCTTATAAAAGAAAATTATAAAATTGGAAACTTGGACTTCAAAAATTTCCAACGTATTTTCCGAATTTAAATGAAAGATACACAGCTAAATGAATGGGAGGAAGGATACCACATATTCTATTAGTAGTCATTAGTTTAACTTCACTTATGTTAAAGCAAGAAATGAAATGAAATTGGTTACATTTTTATAACAGGAACCTTTTTTTAAGCATGCAATAAATTGTCGCTTATTATGTTGCCTTTTTTTTCTACAGACAATTTTAATAAGAATCAAATACAGTGCAATTTATATCTTGTAAAATAGAGATAAGTATGACATGTTGTACATAAACACACCCCTTTGAAGATATCTTTAATTTGGCACAGAATTAATTTTCTTCTTAGCTTAAAAGAAAAGTGGGATAGGCCGGAATAAAAATATGCTTTATAAGTAGAATTACGAGAGCTTAAGCATTATATCTGGACAGATAAGTCGAACACTTAGCCTGTCAATGAGCGCTTTAAGTGAGGATAATCCCTTCAAAATTTAATACAAAATGTCTTTGCCTAATTAATTTAATTGGAGCTAATGCAAATAAATTGTTGCAGCACAAATTTCAAAGTACGGACTTCAAATATTATTTCACCAAAACAGAAGTTGACTAATGACATTTCATCTCGCGGGAAAAAAAAATGGCGGGCCTCCCTATATAATATAAGCAGCATCCATGTGGCTCGTGCTTAAAAACTAAGCGATGGCGTATAGATTAATGTCATATACCTTTAAATATGGATACCATGGCTTGTGAACTGACTTACTGCAACTTAAATGCCATCAGTTTTAGTGTCATAGCGTTTTCAAAATTCATCTCTCATACTGTATATCAAGGAAGTAACTTGTTCACAGAAGGAGTGGCCGAAGCTCGTGGACAGTAAGCTTCAGAATAAATCATACGAGATATACCAAAGCAGGACACTAGCGTTGTCTAGTTTTCTAATTGATTTCCAACAATTAAGGGGATCACTGAGTAACAGGTTCGGTCCCAGGGAGCGGCTAATCAGAAATTCCGAATGATCCCGTTCGATCCTCGGCACCCCCTTTTACCTCCAAGGCTTCGGACACAATCGAACCCCCTAATGGGGGTATTAATGATACGTCCTGATTGTATTTCTTTGTGCGGTCTCGCACTGTTAGCGCTCATCTTTTTCTGTGGTCCTTGTATTTAAAATTCGATAGATGCAGTGATTAGCTTTACGTATTTTACTCAGTGAGCTTTAGAGATTTAATGGAACTTCTTTCCCTGAGGCTAGCTTATTTAAGGAATATTTGCAGTTATTTAGAACCGATAAGTGCTACCTGTGCATGGTTCATTTCTCAAAAATGAGATTATTATAAATGAGATAACGGGAATCTATCGAACCTAACTATAATATTTATTTGAATGAAGATGTTCAATAGTGTAAATGTAACAGTTCATAGACCCTTACTGGCCCCAATCTACAATTTTGGATGCTTTAATATGATATTTCAAATCTAATGTTTCATAATTCATTTGCAAAAGGTCATATTTAAATTACCTTTCTTTGGGGGTAATATATCGATACGTTTTCATATGAAATGCTAACGTTCTGATAAGTTTAATTTTTTTTATTTTCTGATACAGAAAATTGGTACCGAATATACATATTTTGTTTATACAGAACATACATAATTTGTTTAAATGAGATACTATACTGCACTCATTTGTTTTTAGTAATAAAATGATTATCTAGACTCGCTTTTGAATGTGATATAAAAGAAACTAAATTTAAAGTGGTGAAGATTTTTACATTGGCATGAATTCTTCTAGGTTGATTTCGAGTGAAATTGCAGATCTACAGCGAGCATGTGCCCTGGACCCCAAAACTACCATCAGTAAAAAGCTTTACCTATCTATCTATATATATATCACTTTTTTATGGACACGATAACATCGATAATTCCGCTCAAATCTCTTCCAAATTGATATATAAAATCAAGGCGCATAAAATCTCGGTCAATTTCGTAAATGGGCAAAATCGGATCAAAGGGCTGGAAATAAAAAAAAGTTTTATAAAAAAAAAAAAAAAGTAACTTTTTAATTTAAATAGATATTGAGTCAGTTTAAAGTTTGTATTACTTCTAAAAAATTGGCGAAATTTTTTTGAATAAAATTAAAAATGTTCTCAAGGGAAGAAAAAAATAAGGTTTTGGGGAGAAAAAAATTCATAACTTCATCAAATCTCAAGATATGAAATCCAATTAAATTTATTAGTATAAAATTTCTTAATATTCTCTAAAACTTTTGTATTTATAAGTTTATGATAAAAACAACTCTTATCGCCAAAGAAAAAAAAAAGAGGTTAAAAAAACAAATCCATAACTTTGCAAATTCTAAAGATATCAAATTCGAATAAATTTATTACACATCTTCTCAATAACATCTACAACTTTTATACTGAAAATTTTTTGATAGAACCAATACTTATAGCAAAAACAAATTAAACAAAAATGGGAGTTGAAGGAAAAATCGTATTATTGGTGTACTCAGATCCAGACTGCTTATAATCTGATTCAATTTTAAATTCATTTTGCTCTCCAACACATTCAATTGGCAGATTCTCTTATTTAAGAACTATACCTATAATGTGACTTATTGGTCAGTTTTTTGATAAAGGCAGAATGTATTTAAAAAGATAATGCCAAAGTGGCTATTTTGAACAGAATTTCCGGAAGCGATCGTGATTGAAAAATTGAGGAAGTATTTAAATAAAAAACTGTCTATTTTCTGACTCACTTTTAAACCCATTGTTCTCAAACGCATCCAGTTGACAGGTTGTCTTATTTAAGAACTGTATAATTTGCCGTATTGATAGTTTTTTTTTTTTTTTTTTTTTTTTTTTTATATAAAGGCAGAATATATTTCAAAAATTGCTGTCAAAGTGAGCACTTCGAGTAAAATTTCCCGATCTCTTAAACCGTGAGAGAAAAAAATTTCACTCTCAGAAAAAATTTCGCATTTCAGTTTGAAGTCGTTTCGCATTTTTTCAGAGCATTATGGAATGCTTCAGATTTGCTTCTCTAATTGGATTTTTATTTTTTCCCCTTCAAATGCTATGAATGTGTGCACATGTATTAGAAGTTTCTACGTTATAAATGTAAACTTTTTAAGACCCCCCCCCCCACATACACACACAAAAAGTCATCAATCACTTAACTATATTAAATTGAAAAATTTGTTTGGTACTTTCGCCCCACCCTGCATTAGCGTACAAATTCTCTCGCCAAATCAGAATCTCAAGTGAATTTAAAAAGTTAAAAATTTATATTTTTTTAACTAATTGCTTACGTCATAAGTAGAATCTCAAAATACCGACTTTTTCGCCAAACAGCACTGTGCCAGCTGAAGAAGATACTGAAAATGAAATAAAAGGCATTTATTTTATTTTTATGTCGAATTCCTAAAGAAATACTGAACAAATTTTCATGAATTTTAAATAAGATCTGTTCGAGAGTATCTTCTTTCAAAATAGTAATAATTATAATAATAAAATAAAATCACATAAATTGATCGCGAAGTTGCAGAGTAATCGATGAACATACATAAAACAAGTGGGCAAGGGTGTTTTCGAACAACGCTTAAAGGATTTCGTTTACTATTCCTTTTAATGTATTTTTTTCTTTATCTTTGAAATATCGAAAATGGTACCATTAAATTTAATTTTAAAATAATTGCAAGATACTATTTTTGTCAAATTAGAAATATTTATAATCTGCTTTTTAAACTTTAAATATTTGGAAGAGTTCGTGTAATCTCATTTCCTTCCTCTTTTACTTTACTGAAACTTAATTAATTATTTTTATTTACCTTTTTAACTACATCTTAGAAAACTGTAGTATTCACCATATTCTACAGTAGTGCACATTTCAACACTAGGACTTCCCTCAGAGGGATTAGTCTGAGCGATGTTGCTGAGAATACACATTTAATAACTTGCGACAAGTAAAGAAAATTAGATGTTACCTTTGATTGGTCATTCATTGTGATAAAATATGATGAAAATAAGCATATTGAATCATAGAATTACAAAATCTTATATATAAAGTTGCATATACTATTTTTATAAAAGGGAAAGCAAACCATACATGGATATAAAATTGGAAATATGCAAAATGTTAAAAGTAATACAGAAAATAAAACACCAAATTTTCCTACATTGGAAATATAACTCTTTGAAATGATGTCATGAGCATAAACAGAAGCTCCGCACCGATTTGAGAAACTATAAATAACATAAACTATTATGTTTGAAGAGAATGGAGTGCATTTTATATGATGTGAGATCCGTCTGAATAGTTTATATTGTTGAACATCTGTTTTCCATGGATGCCATGAGGTTGTCGATAAGAATTAAGGAATCCTTTTTTTAAGAATTTGTCCTAAACGAGCATTTACGTCTTATAAGTTACTGTGATGCCAAAGTTATAGTTTCTAACCCCAACAGTATCCTAGAAATTGCAAAATTCTCAATAAATTGGGTTTAAAACCTTTTCTAGAAAAAAAATGTTTAATTTGTGAATTTAAATTGTGGAATATTTCATAATTATAATTGTGGAATCGTTCATAACGAGAATATTATATCTTAAAAGTTGCCACAAAAAAAAAAAAATAGTTATATCAACATTAAAGAATTCTCAATTTTAGAACTTTTTTTGCTCGTGCATTGATGGTGATTATTGTTCCTACGCAAAATATAGTATATTTTGCAGCAAACATGGTTACCAAAATTTTTTGCCCACATTATTTTTTAAATCGGCTAGGTACTCCCAATGATAACGAAAAACACACAAAAGTTAATGCTTTATAGCATAGAAATACAGAATCAAAAGCTATTTATCTCCTATTATATACACATAAATTATCTAATTAGTCCTAGCAGATGCATTTTTAAATATACATAGATCAATATAATGCTTCATTTTTCTTTTATTAGTATTTCTTAGTATTCATTTTTCATTTATTTGTATTAATCAGTAAAAAACTCACTTTCTTAAGCCCGAATTACGTCAAACTTTTTATAAAAGCGCCTAAGTCCATATAACAGCGAAGTATTGTGAAGAGTATAGCATAGAAATATAGAATTATAGCATAGAAATATAGAATCAAAAGCTATTTATCTTCTATTATGTAAATAAATTATCTAATTAGTGCTAGCAGATGCATTTTTAAATATACATAGATCAATATAATGCTTCATTTTTCTTTTCTTAATATTTCTTAATATTCATTTTTCATTTATTTGTATTATTCAGTAAAAAAACTCACTTTCTTAATTGTGAAGAGTATTAAATACAAGGTAGCGCACAAAATAAATCGCCAAATATTGTTCTTTTCGCCCTCTCTCGAAATGGATTTTTTCCGTACATTTAAAAAACACGATTTTGAGTCATCTTATTTAAAATTCAAATAAATAAATAAGAGGAAGCAATAATAGCATAAGTCAAAACATTTTATTTCAGCATCAAGGAATTGTATCGTAGAGTTACACATGTGGAAAAAAGCTGCTTTTGGCCAAAAAGCGTAGTCTCCACTAAATTTGAATCCGATAAAAAAAAAGGACCGTGATTAATTAAAATGTTATAGGCAGAGCTGCCAAGTCTCCGGCATTTTGGATACCGGTATTTTAATACAGAAAATGTTTTATTAAATTGGAACATTCTGTAGATTTAAAAAATAACTTCCTATAAAAAATTCTGCTCTGCAATAAGTGGGGACTTGGCATCTCTGCATAGGAATATTTCGTAATCTACTTTTTAACCTTAAAAAAAGCAACGACCATTTTTCGAGTACAAAAAGTATTGCCAATTGTTCCATTTTGCATACAAGGTACCGATTGTAATATTGATACATCTATGGTGATAAATTTCCAATAATTTTTCAAATCCCATTTATTTCATTAAAGATATAAATCTTTTATTCATTTAGTTTAAAGTAAATGGTTTTCAACTAATTTCATAATACTTTTGAAATATCACATTTCATTGGCTATTTTTTAAAACATTTAGAAAATGGTTGTTGTTTTCAGTCAAATATAGACTTTGGTCTGTCCGCATTCTATTTTATTATTATTATTATTTATAAATGGTGGAGCAATATTAATACTTAATCCGTAACGTACATAATATATGACTCTGTTATTACATAAGTCACCTTTTTATCATCATAAAAATTATGTTTTTACTGATTTTTATTAACTCAATAGGAAAAATTTTGTGATTTGAGAAATAGATGTCCGCATTTCATTTATTTATTTATTTTAACAAAATTCATTTCATTTAGACGAATTTTTAATTAAATAGGAAATCCAAATGTCGCTGTTAATAAAGAAGAAAGTTACAAAAAAAAAGTACAAAACGAGTAGACGCATACTATCAAATATGGAAAAACGACGAATCCAAAAAAGACGTCGTATGAAATATCATTTTTTAAAGCAAAAAAAAAAAAAAAAAAAAAAAAAAAAAAAACGAGGTTTGATTATCGAACCTACTGATTACAAAATGTGCATTACATTAAAAAATAAATAAAAATAAATAAATAAAAATAAATAAATAAAAATACTGCAAATATTGATTGTTTTTCTTTTCTGCAGTTTTTGCTTCTAAAGTTGCGCTATGTTGCAAAAAGATATATGCGGCTATGAAAACACACTTGGTAAACATTCATGCTCAGTTTTACAAATAAATACGGCACATATATGCCCTATACACACCAAGATACCTAATTGGTGCCAAACTGGCGTTCAGTTGCCTAACATGGTTATCAGATAAATGTTATAATAAATTGTTTGTTCTAAAAATATTATCATTTATTGGTTGTTATTTCTTTTTTTTAATAACAGAAAATGTTTCGTTTATTCCTTATTTTTTATTTTGAAATAAATAAATAACTTGTTATTATAGCATGCTATATGTATGGTAATCAGAACGATGTTTTCGCCTAGTTGGCATAAAAAATCTCGCCAAACCCGGTGCTTATATCTCTAGTATATTATCTCAAGAATTTTATTTATGTATACTATAATTGTTTTTACATGCCACTTACTTTTTCTTCTATATAAAAATAGCTAAGTGGCTCCTTTATGCAGTATAAATTGTATAAATCTTTAAAAAATAACCCCCGTTGCCCCCTTTTGGATCGAATTAAAAAAAAAAAAGTCTAATTCCAGTATTGCTCCCAGGTATGCATACATGTTCCAAATTTCAAAGTTGTATGCCAACAGGAAATGGATGAAAAATGAAAAATATGTCACATATGCACCAGGGTACATAATTGGCGTCAAAATGGCATTATTTTACCTCAGACGGTAACCCGGCTTTATTTATTTATTATTTGTTTATTTACTCATAAAATGTTTATTTACTTTCATTTCCTTTTTTTTAATTATATAAAATACTTGTTTTTATAGTTATTAATTATTATTTTATTTACTGTAAGTTCTTTTTGATAATAGAAATAACTTAAAAATGTGTACGTAAGCGTTATTTGAAAACGCAGTTTTCGCCAAATGGGCTTTGAAAAAAAAAATGCGCCAAGTCTGATGCGCGTGTGGCATCCGTGCCGAAAAATTAGTGACCAGAATTGACTTCCACTCACAAACAAAATATAAGTTAAAAGAAAACATGCAATAAAAATAAATATAAAGGGAAAATGATGTCATAAAAGAAACTTTTTATCTAAAAACGTAATTGTTTCTAATTTTCACGCGCGAAATATATAAAATATTCTTTTAGCGATCAAAAAATGCTATTAAGTTTTTATGACATTTTTTTTTTAATATAAAAAAATAACAGTTTTATTTTCCTGCATGATTAAATTTTAAAATGTTTTATTGCATTCAATATTTCTGAGTGCGTAAATGATTACTATTTACTCCATGTACTGATTCGGTTATCTACGAAAATATCCAGCTTGTGAAAATCACGCACACCAAATTTCTGTGACGTAAGCAAATAAATTGCGCTTTTTTATCAGTTTTTTAAACATAACTTTTAAACTATTTGGAATTAATTTTTAAAAGTAGGTGCATTCACCAGATTACCTCCATAGGTATCTAATGGTACAAACAGAATCAAAATCCGACAAGTACTTGTTGAGATTTGCTTGACGAAAAAATTTTTTTGACTTTTAATATCGTTACGTACTCTGAGTATAAGACTTCGCTACGCTCAGACAATTAATGTAAATTTCAGTTTGTTTAAAATAGTGTAATAGCAGTAAAATACATAACAAGCAATTTCTCTCTGTAGACCGTGTAATGAAATGTAATAATGTTTTTTTTTTTTTTTTTTAATATCTCTGCAAATTAACCTCAAATGCTAAACACTTTTAATACTTCAGTGCTATAGTGATACCCAATAACATTTATGAATTTCATGGAAATCGGACTGTGTTTTAGAGATAATGATTTAGAGAATGGGCAGACTGACAGACAAACTGAATTCATAAACACAAACACTTTTCAACTTTGTTTAAAGGTATTAAAGATTACAAAGTTTTAAGAATTCTTTTTTTTTTCTTTCTTTTTGTCAATTGGCTATAAAACAATTCTTATCAAAACTTTTTTTCTTTTAAAGCAGTGAATCTAGTTAGAAATTCAAGTTCTAATTAACATTCATATCGCAGCTAAACTATTAAACGTAAAATATTTCAGAAGTTTGTTAGAGAGCGTATAACTTAGATCGGTTTTAACTACAGGCATAGAACTCTACCGGAATTTTTTTTCATATATTTTGCTTTATTTTATCACATAAAAATATTCAAAACTCTGCGATAAAAGCACCCATTTATAATGTTAAAGAAACTTTTCGGGAATTCTAAATACTGCACGTACCTCGATATGGTCGATAAATCAGAATAAATTACAAAATTTTGTTACATAGTAACACTTGATGAAATAGAAATTAGTATGTGGCTTGCAACATGTAGATATAATGTTACGTGTTCCACATCTATATTTTTGAACGTCAAAATTAAAACATTTTTTTCACGTCATTAATGCTCAACCATTTTCTAAGTTTTTTCTTGTTATATTTCTAGATATCTGAGGTATCTATCTATCTAATTGCATATTTAAACTAGAATTTTTCCTTTCCCAATCTTACCGCTTAAAAAAAGTTGTTTGGAATTTTAGCTATACATGAAGAGTTTTCTAATGTCACTTGGAAAATGTTGTGGTATTTTTATTTGAAATTTATATATATTTTGTTATTCTCTTTAATAAAAAGCTACATGTTGCTGATGGCTGACCTTTTTCGCTAAACATTGCCATAGGTTAATCTCGGAAAATGAAATATTTGAAATTACTGAAAAAATTATTAGCAGAAAAAGTATTTGTCAGAAAATTGTTAAACAAACTGCGTTAAAAAGCCAAAAGATTGTATTTTTCTTGATATAAATTTCAAATCTAATGATTATGCCGTTTTACAAATATTGAATTAAGAAAATTATACCAAGATTCACAATGGAGTACGATAGCATTGTGAAACATTTCGGTAATGTTAATCCATAAAACTGGTGACAGCTACTGCCTTCATTTTATGGAGTAATTTTTTTTTCGCTTATATAATGGTGTAATTTAAACATATATTACTGGTGTAACATCACTATGTTACACCGGTTATATTGGTTAAAGTGCTCCGTAAAATTGGTGATCTAATGGCAAATTTTACATCACTTAATTTTAAGATGTTTAAATGTGTCAGATTTCTACTGAAACGGTCAAGGTTTTGCATGAACAACGAAAATCTCAAGTAGAGATAAGCAAGGTGGTGAAATATTCTCGATGTGCTGTGCAATCTACTGTTTATATATTCACAAAAACTTGGTCTCACTTGCGTAAACAAGACAAAAATGAGCATAAAACGTGTGACAATGAAACGCTAGGACAGAAATCTAACACAATAGTCTGTTAAAGATAAAAAAAATCTGAGCTTGCTGTAGCTCTGTTAGAAGACATTAGGCAGATTTTAAGTATTTGAACCCAAAGAAGAAGACTGGAGGAAGCCTGGTTTAAAGGGTGCAAAGCTAGAATGAATTCTGGGTATTAGAAAACAACAATAAGAAATGCATGGAGTGGGCTAATCGACACCAACATTTCATGGAAGAAGACTTGTAAAATGTTCGATTGGTCTAATTTAACTTTAAGGTATTCATTTTTACCCATTTTTATAATAGAAAAGAACCATCATTTATTCAAAGTAGGCTTTGGAATGAAAATTAGAATATTTTAAATGGGCGATTTAAATTTTATTTACAAGAATTTGGAAGATTCTTCGTGAAGCAACGTAATCACAAGAATTTCATCCAGATGGTGTGGTACTACTGTAAAAATCAGAGACAGCGGCATCATTATCTGCAGCTGCAAAGCTGCTGATGAAATTTTCGTTTGCGAAGACTGGGTAAACAACCGAAAACACATAAATGTGTTTGAAATCTGTGCCGAAGCCTTCCGTAATGCACAATTTTTGGTGACACCAATGTGCATGGCTCAAATTTAAACAAGACAATGTTATTTGTCTTAAATCAGCCACTATGAAGCGCTGTTTTAAAGAGAGTAACATCGCATTGCTTGACTGCTCAGCGCAGTCTCCAGATTTTAATCCAATCGAGCACCGTTGTGGTATATTATAACGAAAGTTAGACAACACAGTATAACATCAAAAACAGAAAATAATGTTATTCAAAAGTGCGATGCCATAAGTGAAGAAAAATATGCAAGCCTTGTATGCGATATTGCCCAAAGGATTGCTGCTGTTATTAAATCCAAAGGTGGAACCACTAAATAAAGATATTTTTGTAATTTTACACTTACGTAATGATTTATAAAACAATAACACTCTTATTTTTTTACCTTAAAAACCAAAATATTTTACAAATAAAGTTGCCTAATACTTTTGGCGAAGACTGTACATTATCCATCTGATAAGTTTAAAGCACATTTTTCAGAAATGTATTAAGCCTTTATGAAAACATAATGTACCAAAATTTGAAGATGGAATTTAATATTTTTCAACTGTGTTTTTGTTTTTCAGTGCATCTAATTACACGGAATATTATAACATTCATGTAAAAAAATGTTCTTATCAAAACCAAAATTTACTTCTCGAGTCATTCCATTTCAATTAGCAATTCCTTTAAGTGTTCAACTTCATTAATATTCGTATCACAATATAAATAACTAGATAAAAAAATTGCAAATTTCATTTGAGAAACTATTTTTTTAAAGACGACTAGTATTCTTAAGTGCTTTGATTAGAATAAAATAAGAATGTGGAAGTATAGTAAGATTTTATCTACAGAAAGTTTATATGGTTTGCATACATTAGTTAGTAATTGCATACATTCATGTGCCTATACACATTTATAACATGATGTGAATAACTTTTTTAGAAAACAAAAGTTTTTTATTTCTTTGTAAAATAATCTTTTATTTATTTATTTATTTTTTAGATTTAATGCATATTTTTATATTCCATAATTTGTCAATTTAAATTTCTAAATACAAATTTAAATTGCACTATGTATGTGTGAGTGGGGAGAAATGGGGCACTTTTTACAAAAATAAAAAATCAACTTTGACTGGCATAAAAACTAAAATTTCGAATTATAGAGTAAAAAAAAAAACATGTTCTTCTAATGTTCTTAAACAATAGAAAAACATAATTTTCAGAAGAAATTTTATAATTAAAGAAATTGTAAACTTCAAAATGGTCTCATACCTCCCCACTAGCAGGAAGTCATGGGACAGCGATTAAATGATGGATGATGAGGCACAAATAGTCTAGTGTCAGCTATATATATCACACAAAAAACTGATGGAACAAGAGAGAAAAGTAGAGCTCGATCTAAAAAATGTTAGAGTAAGAATTGGGAAATATTTCCAATGTACGTACAAAAGAAAGGGAAACAGATGATCTGTCAAGCTCATAAAATAAACCAAATTTTTGTTAGCTGAAAATGAGGACTGAGCTGTACTGGTGCCTTAACACATTCGCCTTAACACATTCGCGCCATATCACGCGCCACCCCATATCACGCGCCAGCGCGTGATATGGGCTGATGTCTCTATAGCCATTCACGCGCTGGCGCGGGAAAATCTTTCACGGATTCTTTGTTATAAAAAGTAAATAGGCTTCTGGGAAAAACCCAATTCTACAGTGATGCATCACATCTTCACGTAAGCGGCAATGAACGTGTTAAAATCAATCAGGGAAAAGGGGGCATTTTTAACTCACTCCGTATTTCAATCATCCATAATCAGTTTAAAAATTTGGATTCATAACTATATGTTACTGGCTGATGTAATGAAGTATGAGAACGGTTCGTTCAGTACAAAGTGTGAACACAATTCCATTCCAGCTGTTTTGATAACTGGAAAATCAAAGCTCCAAGTAAACTCAAAACCTTGAATAGATATGATTCAATCATATGCTAAATATTTGTGTTCAGACATACTTATCTATACATCAATTCTTCAACAACTTGATTATATTAATGTTATACTTTAATTATCACATCATGGTTTATATTTGTTTAGAGATAGAGCTCTACTTTTCTCTCTGGTTCCATCAGTTTTTTGTATGATTTCATAGCATTTAGCTCACAGGCTATCATAGCCTGAGAGCTTATGTGCCCGTCCGTTCTGTATGTACGTGCGTTCGTGCGTAACGCGATAACTCATGATAAAAATATCCGATCCACTTGAAATTTTTGTATGTAGGTATATTCTGATAAGGCGCTTCCCTGATTAGTTTTTGGAGTTCATTCGATAAGTATTAGAGGGGGAACGGGGGGCTCATGCCCCTCCCCTTAATTGATATAAACGGGATTTTCATGTAGAATTAACAGTTTTCGTTCAAAATTTAGATATAGGATCATTCTGATGAGATGATTCCATGACTGTTATTAGGTGTTCATTGAATAAGTATAAACAGGGGGAACGGGGGGCTCATGCCTCCCCCTTAATTAATATAAACGGGATTTTCATGCAGAATTAACAGTTTTCGTTCAAAATTTAGATATAGGAACACTCTGATGAGATGATTCCGTGACTGTTATTAGGTGTTCATTGAATAAGTATAAACAGGGGGAACGGGGGGCTCATGCCCCTCCCCTTAATTGATAAAAACGGGATTTTCATGCAGAATTAACAGTTTTCGTTCAAAATTTAGATATAGGATCATTCTGATGAGATGATTCCGTGACTGTTATTAGGTGTTCATTGAATAAGTATAAACAGGGGGAACGGGGGGCTCATGCCCCTCCCCTTAATTGATAAAAACGGGATTTTCATGCGGAATTAACAGTTTTCGTTCAAAATTTAGATATAGGATCATTCTGATGAGATGATTCCATGACTGTTATTAGGTGTTCATTGAATAAGTATAAACAGGGGGAACAGGGGGCTCATGCCTCCCCCTTAATTAATATAAACGGGATTTTCATGCAGAATTAACAGTTTTCGTTCAAAATTTAGATATAGGATCATTCTGATGAGATGATTCCGTGACTGTTATTAGGTGTTCATTGAATAAGTATAAACAGGGGGAACGGGGGGCTCATGCCCCTCCCCTTAATTGATAAAAACGGGATTTTCATGCAGAATTAACAGTTTTCGTTCAAAATTTAGATATAGGATCATTCTGATGAGATGATTCCGTGACTGTTATTAGGTGTTCATTGAATAAGTATAAACAGGGGGAACGGGGGGCTCATGCCCCTCCCCTTAATTGATAAAAACGGGATTATCATGCAGAATTAACAGTTTTCGTTCAAAATTTAGATATAGGATCATTCTGATGAGGCGATACCGTGGCTGTTATTAGGTGTTCATTGAATAAGTATAAACAGGGGGAACGGGGGGCTCATGCCCCTCCTCTTAATTGATATAAACGGGATTTTCATGCAGAATTAACAGTTTTCATTCAAAATTTAGATGTAGGATCATTCTGATGAGGCGAGTCCGTGGCTGTTATTAGGTGTTCATTGAACAGGGGGAACGGGGGTTCTAATGCCCCTCACCTTAACTTGTATAAATGGATTTTTCAATCAGAATTGTCAGATTTCGTTCAAATCTCCGAATAGTTTTGGAAGTTTAATGGTTAAGTATAAAAGAGGGGAATAACTCCTCTTAAATTATATAAATGCTAAATGGGTTTTTATTATTAAGAATTATCCGATTTGCTCTGAATTTTGGATATAGATTTTTTTAATATGATAAAGCATGTACTTGATAGTTTAGGAGGTTCAATGATTAAGTATAAAAAAGGAGAAAGGGGAGAGCTGTTTCCCTTTCTTAATTTTTTTTTTCGAACGGAATTAACGAAAATACAAGGCTGTAATGTACAATTAGTATGAGTAGCCTGTGAGCTCAACGGCATCAGTTTAACTGGGCAATATTCTTTTTATTATTCAGATCCTTTCAGGAACTTTATCAATCACCTTCAACTAACAAATCTAAACTATTATTAGTATTAGTTTAAAGTTATTAGTAGACATATTAGTTTGGCGAAGTACCGGAATTGACGAGAAGTTGGCTTCAATTTTAGCGAGTAGTTTTGGACGCCAGATTTGGCGATATATCGCCAAGTTGGCAAAAAACTTGCCGACATTTGGCGACCGAACCGCCCCCTCCCAGATGGTAGTCCCACTGCAGTTTCTCGGTATCTACGCAGGTTTTCTTATGATGTTAGGTATCTACACAGATTTTCATAGCTTCATTTTCAAGTAGTTATTTTTATAAATATAGAAGATTTTTTTTCCTAATTATCCCTTTTTAGCACTTTCCAACAAAGTTGAAAAGTGCTTATGCATTCGGTTTGTCTGGCAATCTGTCCGTATGGCCGTCTGTCCGTCTGTCCGTCTCTCCGCGTCCTAACTCCCGTAAATATACTCGGATTGCTATGAAATTTTTATACGTTATTGAGGTTTCCCTAGCACGAACCCTATTGAAAATGAAGTATCTTCCATAATTAGTTTATCTACAGGGAGAATCAAAAGTTTTCCATTACATTACGGCCTATGGGGAAAAATCGTTAATATACTCGGATTGCCAGTAAATTTTAGGACGTTATTGACGTTTACCCTAGCACGAACCCTATTGAAAATGAAGTTTCTATTATGATTAGTTTATCTATAGGGCGAATCAAAAGATTTCCATTACATTACGGTCTATGGGGAAAAATCGTTAATATACTCGGATTGCCAGTAAATTTTAGGACGTTATTGACGTTTACCCTAGCACGAACCCTACTGAAAATGTAGTTTCTATTATGATTAGTTTATCTACAGGGCGAATCAAAAGTTTTCCATTACATTACGGCCCATGGGGAAAAATCGTTCATATACACGGATTGTCATGAAATTTTAGGACGTTATTGACGTTTACCCTAGCACAAGTCCTATCGAAAATGAAGTTTCTAGCATGATTATTTTATTTACAGGGAGAATCAAAAGTTTCCTATTACATTACGGCCTATGGGGAAAAATCGTTTCAAAGGAATTTTAAAGATGTTAAACCCTGTCAAACATATTAAAATATGTATTCTATAAAATATAAGGTGAAAATGTAGCTATTATTCATTTACAGGACCACACAAAAGAATTCCATTAGATAATGGTAAAAGGGGGAATTGTGTGTGACATATTTTAAATATATTAAGCTTTTTCATGTATAATAAAATTCATATGCATCACTGAAGCTTAATATAAATTATATGCTACTGTCTTGCATAAAATGAAGTACATAGCTTTACAGGGCCATACAAAAGATTTCAAATAGTAGTGTTACGAATTTTGTAAATAGTTAGTGTTTGTACTGTAAAATAATGTAAATAATCTTATTAAGCTCCATTTCTTTACTAATATTAGTTTTTGTTACATTGTCTCTGTTATCAAGCAAACTTGTCTATTATTTTCAGTGAATGTCTATGGCAGCTTTGCGAAATATTTGAGATATCGCCAAGTTGGCGTCACTTTTGGCGACTAATTTTGGTCGCCAAATTTGGCGATATATCGCCAAGTTGGCGACAAACTTGGCGATTGTTGGCGATGGTAACCCTTCCCTATTTATGGTAACCCCCCTTAGGTCTACTGATACATTGTTTGTTGTTCCGTGGTTTTCCGGGTTTTTCTAGAAATTTCTAGCACATGCTACGAGACTATATATAAGGAGAGCGATACGAGCTGTTGTGGTTATTATTTACCAGTCAGTCATTGAGTGAGCTACTAGAGATTGTCCAAGCAAGTTTGCTTGATGTATTGAGTTTTATCTACGTTGTTTTGAATGTGATATAGTGTTGAGACATTGTATAAAGAGTCTCTGCGACCTATATTTGTACTTGTTCGATAGATTTAAACAGTTATTTTGGAATATCTTGTAATATTTGTGAGTTTCGAAGACTCTGTTGTTCTGAAGATCTGTAAATAAATTATTTTCTACTTTTCTAGGAGAAAAGAGTTTGAAGTTGTCTAACCATAAGATCGAAAGAACCCTATATACGCTGCAACATTTGGTGTCAGATGTGGGATTCTTATGGCGAAAACACGAACAATGGACGTACAACTGAAAGAACTGTTAGAAGCTATTAACGGATTAAGAACAGAGCTGATCAATAAAATTGATAAAGGCCAAGAAGAGTTGGCGGATAAAATGAATAAAGGCCAAGAAGAGTTGGCGGACAAAATGAATAAAAACGAAGAAAGAATGGAACAGTTGACAAATAAAATTGATAAAGGCCAAGAAGAGTTGGCGGAAAAGATGAATAAAGGCCAAGAAGAGCTGGCGGAAAAGATGAATAAAGGCCAAGAAGAGTTGGCGAATAAAATCGACAAAGTCCAAGAAGATGTGACTGAAGAAATGAAAAGAAGCCAAGAGAGAATGGAAGAATTAAAGGAGGAAGTTAATAAAAGCCAAGAAGAAATGAAGAAAACTTTGGAAGAAAAGTTCTCATCGGTAGAGAGAAGAATAGAAGAGAAAATTCAGAATGAAGTTAGTAATGTTGAACAGAAAATGGAGAGGAAAATGGCGGAAGTAGAAGAGAAAATTCAGAAAGAAGTTTGTAACGTTGAAGAAAAAATCAGTAACGTTGAAGAGAAAATACTAGGTGAAGTAGATGAAAAGCTAAATAAAAAAGTACAAGATCTTGAGAATAAACTTTCAGCGTCTAGTGGTAATTATGAAGAATTTAGGAATCCGCCTGCTTCTCCCGTGCACATTAAGCTGTCGACATACGATGGAAAGAGTTCCTGGCAAGTTTACAAGACCCAATTCACCATTGTAGCTGAAGCGAACAAATGGAGTGACGAGGTGAAAGCTTGTCAACTGGCAGCATCTTTAAGAGGAGAAGCCGCCGACGTGCTGCAAACATTGCCCGATATGACGCAACTCAATTTTGAGACTCTAAGTTGTGCACTTGAAATGAGATTCGGCGAAAAATTCTTCAAGGATTATACGAGAATACAAATGAAGAGCCGCCATCAAAAATCGAGTGAAACCCTTCAAGAGTTTGCCTCGGAAATTGAACGGCTTGCAAATTTAGCATTCATTGACTGTCCAACAAATGTACGGGAAATGCTCTCACTGCAATATTTTGTAGACGGAATAAAAGATCCAGAAGTGCAGAGAGCGGTACGAATGGCAGAACTACAGGATTTAAAGGCTGCACTACTATATGCCTTAAAGTTGGAAGCAGCTACACAAGCCAGCCGAAGAGATCGTCATTCAGTCCGAGGGGCAACGGTGAACAAAAGCTCAGACACTGAGAACGACGTCTTGAAAGAAATTAGGAAAATAAATCAAGAAATTGAAGCTTTAAAATACGGAAGAACAAGTTCAAGAAGACAGAATCTCACGTGCTGGGGATGCGGTGATACAGGACATCTCCGAAGAAATTGCCCCAAAATCCACGAACGTGAGATAAATTCAAACAGTCAGCAGGGAAACTAAATTTTGGCCATCTCGCGGGGCGGAGGTTGCCAGAGAATGAAAAGCCCCACCTGAAGATCCTCCAGATATCAAAAATGAGCGGCGGTGATAACGAATTATATGTGATAGGCTTTATTAACGGAATTCAGTGCCGTATGATTGTCGATACAGGAGCCAATGTGACAATAATAAGAGAAGATTTGGCTCGAAAATTGAAATGTAAACTCATCTGGACTCCACCATGCGTTACCCTGCAAACTGTGACGGGCGACAAGATAGGCATATATGGAAAGGCCAATTTAACTATCAACTTTGGAGGAACGAAATATTACCATACGGCATATGTGGCTGACATAACAGATCCTTGCTTAATCGGACTAGATTTTCTGAAGAAGTTTGACTTCAGACTTGATTTCAAAAATAACAAAATGATCTCAAAATTTGAAGAAATAAGTCTTTTTGGATTAAATAACGAAATTGAATGTAAACAAATAGTAATAGCCAAAGAAGACATTAATCTAGATGCAAGAACAGAATGTTTGGTTCCTGCTGTAATTAAAAATAAAACTAATTATCGATTTGGCCATATAGATTATCCAGAAGACAATAGTACACAAGCAGGAGTATTGGTGGCTTCTTCTGTGGTAGACCTCTCGAAAAAGACCATTCCAGTCAGAATTGCTAACATCAGTGATAAGACGAGGACTATCAAGAAAGGAGAGGTGATAGCGTCATGTGCTCCTGTGACGTGCATAAGTCAAAATTCCAGTCACTCTGAGAAATCTTCAGATAATTTAGTCAAGGATTTGTTACAAAATACAGACTTAAATCCAAAACAGTTGGAAGCTGAGGAAAATTTAATTAGAGAATTCCAAAGTTTATTTTCCCAAACATCTGAAGACTTTGGACGAACTAAAATGGCACAACACCGAATTGACACGGGAGATCACTCTCCTATTAAACAGCACCCTAGACGATTACCTTTTGCCAAGCAAGAAGAGGTGCAGAATTTAATTAAAAATATGGAAGAAAATGACGTCATCGAACCATCAACAAGTCCGTGGGCGTCTCCCATTGTATTAGTAAGAAAGAAGGATGGTTCTACAAGATTTTGTGTAGACTACCGCCGACTGAATGACGTCACCAAAAAGGATAGTTACCCTCTGCCAAGGATTGACGACACTCTTGACACACTTGCGGGCAACACTTGGTTCTCGACTTTAGACTTGAAGAGTGGTTACTGGCAGGTAGAGATCCATCCCGACGACCGCGAGAAGACTGCCTTTACAACGGGACAAGGATTATGGCAGTTCAAGGTAATGCCTTTTGGTCTATGTAACGCACCTGCAACTTTTGAACGCCTTATGGAAACGGTTCTTCGGGGACTGTCATATGAGGCATGTCTTGTTTATTTAGACGATATCATAATCATAGGAAAATCTTTTGATGAACACCTGAACAACCTCAGGCGGGTGCTACAAAAATTAAAGGAAGCTAATTTGAAGTTAAGCCCTTCGAAGTGCAGTTTGTTTCGTAATGAAGTCGCCTACCTTGGACACATCATTTCGGCGGAAGGAGTTAGGACTGATCCGGAGAAGATATCGGCCGTGAAAAATTGGAATCGTCCAGCAGATGTTCACCAGCTTCGAAGTTTTCTAGGATTATGCACCTATTACAGAAAATTCGTCAAAGGCGTCTCGATGATTGCAAGACCACTTCATAAATTAACAGAAGCCAATCAAAAATTTATGTGGACACAGGAATGTGACGCTGCTTTCGAAAAGCTTAAGGAGGCCTTGACATCTACTCCAATTCTGTCGTATCCTCAAATCGATAAACAGTTTATACTTGATACGGATGCAAGCAACGAAAGCATTGGCGCTGTACTGTCCCAGGAAATCGACGGCCAGGAGCGTGTTATCGCCTATTTCAGCAAGTGCTTGTCAAAGGCCGAGCGAAACTACTGCGTAACAAGAAAAGAGCTTCTTGCTGTAGTGAAAGCCATAGACCACTTTCATCACTATCTTTACGGTCGAAAGTTCCTGATCCGAACTGATCATGCTTCTCTAACTTGGCTATTGAATTTTAAGAACCCTGAAGGCCAGATAGCCAGGTGCATACAAAAGCTTCAAGAGTACGATATGGAGATACGCCATCGAAAAGGCTCATAACATGGAAATGCAGATGCTCTCTCAAGAAGACCCTGCTCAGAGAATTGTAGATACTGCGACCGGGCTGAGAAGAAGTTTAATGTCAAAGGTCCTATAGTAAGACAAGTTACAACTGGGTCTACATCATCGCAAGATCCGTGGAGTGACGAGAGCCTACGTAAAGATCAACTTGCTGATCCTGAAATTAAGCCAATTCTAGAGCTGAAAGAGGAGTCCAACAGGAAGCCCAGCTGGCAAGACATGGCCCATTACCATCCTACGACTAAACGTTATTGGGCTCTCTGGGATTCCTTACATCTGAAGAACGGCATCTTGTACCGAAAATGGGAGTCTGACGATGGAAAGACATGTAGATGGCAACTACTACTCCCTAAGTCGAGAATTTCTATGGTCCTTCAAGAACTGCATGGTAGTCCCACAGGAGGTCATTTTGGTGTAATGAAGACCCTGCAAAAGGTTCGAGAGCGTTTCTACTGGAATAATGTTCGCAGTGACGTGGAGAAGTGGTGTCGGGCTTGTGACACCTGTGTAGCACGTAAAGGTCCTAAGAGGCGCACCCGTGGACGATTGCAACGTTATAATGTAGGAGCTCCTTTCGAACGAATTGCCCTAGACATCCTGGGTCCACTTCCTAGAACATCCGATGGCAATAAGTACATCCTCGTTGTCATGGACTACTTCACTAAGTGGCCTGAAGCCTATGCCATTCCTAATCAAGAGGCGGTAACCGTAGCAGACATACTGATTCAACACTGGGTTTCCAGATACGGAGTTCCTCTTCAAATCCATTCCGATCAAGGAAGAAATTTTGATTCGGCTGTGTTCAAGGAAATGTGTGAACTACTCGGCATGGACAAAACCCGAACAACACCTCTACACCCTCAATCGGACGGCATGGTAGAGCGGTTCAATCGTACCATCCTAAATAGCCTCTCTCTCCTGGTGTCTAGAGACCAACAGGACTGGGACAAGAAATTGCCTCTTTTCCTGCTTGCTTACAGGAGTGCCACTCATGAGGCCACTGGTTACTCCCCTTCTCAAATGCTCTTTGGTCGTGATCTTCGTCTACCTGCGGATCTTTTGTTTGGCCGTCCTCCTGATGCTCCTTCATCGCCTGAGGAATATGTCGATGAACTCCAGGCGCGGATTGAGGAGATTCATTGTCTAGCGAGGAACCGAATTGGACTGGCATCAGAAAAGATGAAGACACGGTACGACACAAAGGCAACAGGACATGAGTTCAACGAAGGTGACAAAGTTTGGTTGTGGAATCCGATACGTCGTAAGGGACTGTCGCCAAAATTACAAAGAAACTGGGACGGTCCTTACACAGTCGTCAACAGGCTGAATGACGTCGTTGTACGCATACAAAAATCGCCACACGCCAAACCGAAGGTCGTACACTATAACCGGATAGCCCCTTATTTTGGCCAAAGTGATTAGAAATTCGAAACTTGAATTTCAGACCATGGTCATGAAAGTCACTTTTTGTAAATATGTAAATAGTAATTAGTTCTTATTTATGTAAATTTTATTATTATTGTTATTATTTATTTATTTATTTATTTATTTGTTTATTTATTTTAAGTGTTTTCCTCTAACTCAAGGATTGCACTGCCCGGGACGTGCAGTCTTTGAGGAGGGGGTAGTGTTACGAATTTTGTAAATAGTTAGTGTTTGTACTGTAAAATAATGTAAATAATCTTATTAAGCTCCATTTCTTTACTAATATTAGTTTTTGTTACATTGTCTCTGTTATCAAGCAAACTTGTCTATTATTTTCAGTGAATGTCTATGGCAGCTTTGCGAAATATTTGAGATATCGCCAAGTTGGCGTCACTTTTGGCGACTAATTTTGGTCGCCAAATTTGGCGATATATCGCCAAGTTGGCGACAAACTTGGCGATTGTTGGCGATGGTAACCCTTCCCTATTTATGGTAACCCCCCTTAGGTCTACTGATACATTGTTTGTTGTTCCGTGGTTTTCCGGGTTTTTCTAGAAATTTCTAGCACATGCTACGAGACTATATATAAGGAGAGCGATACGAGCTGTTGTGGTTATTATTTACCAGTCAGTCATTGAGTGAGCTACTAGAGATTGTCCAAGCAAGTTTGCTTGATGTATTGAGTTTTATCTACGTTGTTTTGAATGTGATATAGTGTTGAGACATTGTATAAAGAGTCTCTGCGACCTATATTTGTACTTGTTCGATAGATTTAAACAGTTATTTTGGAATATCTTGTAATATTTGTGAGTTTCGAAGACTCTGTTGTTCTGAAGATCTGTAAATAATTTTCTACTTTTCTAGGAGAAAAGAGTTTGAAGTTGTCTAACCATAAGATCGAAAGAACCCTATATACGCTGCAACAGTATATTCTTTCCGAAGTACCGTATATGTGTCCGATGATGGCTGAAGGAGGGATGAAATGCATTTTAGTTATGATATTCGCGTTTATATTTCGCTATATGCATATTGTATGGTGTGTATAAATGTTATAGTTGATATTCAGCGCTATCCAAAAGAGCTCACCAACGTTACTGAATATGAGGGTAAATTATTTAAACGTGGCTCTTAAATAAGCTATGCATTTTTACGCTGAGCTGCATTCAATTTACTGAGAAATGTTTGCAGAATATAGATAAAGGGATATACAGGGCCACGCAAAGAATTCGGTACATGGACGCCTATGAATGATGATTTATGAGAATGTGATTTCAGTTGTTTTAAAAGTGTTTTAGTTTACAATAAATTTTAGTCTAATGCTGACCTGTAATAAAGGTACAATGTAAATTACAGGGCTGAACAAAAGTATTCAAGTATGTTTCCATCTAATAGTATGAATTGCTGAAAAAGAAATTTCAAGCTACTGGGTATTTTCTTGCTAAGCTAATTTTTCCCATTATATGAACTGACATATGACATACAGGGCTGTTCTAATGTACTGGAATATACATTTGGGTATATTGGACTATACACTATCATTTCCCTAAATGACAAAGTTTTGTTAAAGATTCCATTAAGTGTTGGAAAGTGCTTCATAATATATGCTTAACACATGATTTTTCTTACTTGTTAATTATACTATCTGTATTGTAGTAACTGTTTTACGTTGAAGACACTCAAATAAAGGTGCTATGTTGTTTTAATGCATTTTTAATTACAGTTTATATATATGTGTATGAAAAATATGCATTTTCTGTTTCGAATGACGTCAATTTCAAAGGTTCGAAACTATCAGGAGAATCAGAATTTTTATTGATCTATTAAAATAAAAAAAGAACACATATTATCGTTTCTTTTTAGCACTTCCCAACAAAGTTGAAAAATGCTTATGCATTGGGTTTGTCTGTCCGTCTGGCCAGATGTCCGGATGGCCGTCTGGCTGGATGGTCGTCTCTGCGCGCTCTAACTCACGTAAATATACTCGGATTGCCATGAAAGTGTAGGACGTTGTTGACATTTATCCTATCACGAACCCTATTGTAAATGAAGCATCTACTATGATTAGTTTATCTACAGAGAGAATCAAAAGTTTCCCATTACATTACGGCCTATGGGGAAAAATCGTTAATATACTCGGATTTCCATGAAATTTCAGAACGTTATTGACGTTTACCCTAGTACGAACCCTATTGAAAATGAAGTTTCTACCATGATTAGTTTATCTACAGGGCGAATCAAAAGTTTCCCATTACATTACGGCCTATGGGGAAAAATTCGTTTCAAAGGAATTTTAAAGATGTTATACCCTGTCAAACATATTAAAATATGCATTCTATAAAATATAAGGTGAAAATGTAGCTATTATCCATTTACAGGGCCACACAAAAGAATTCCGTTAGATAATGGTCAAAAGGGGGAATTGTGTGTGACATATTTCAAAAAAATATTAAGCTTTTTCATGTATAAATTGATACATGTCACTGATACTTAATATAAATTATACGCTACTGTCTTGCATAATATGAAGTACATAGCATTTACAGGGCCATACAAAAGATTTCAAATAGTATATTCTTTCCGAAATACCGTATATGTGTCCGATCATGGCTGATGGGGGGATGATATGCATTTTAATTATGATATGCTCGTTTGTATTTCGCTAAATATATGCACATATATGGTGTGTCTAAATGTTATAGTTGATATACAGGGCTACCCAAAAGAGCTCACGAACGTTACTGAATATGAGCGTAAATTATTTAAACGTGGTTCTTAAATAAGCTATGCATTTTTACGCTGAGCTTCATTCAATTTACTGAGAAATGTTTTCAGAATATAGATAAAAGGATATACAGGGCCACGCGAAGAATTCGGTACATGGACGCCTATGAATGATGATTTATGAGAATGTGATTTCAGTTGTTTTAAAAGTGTTTTAGTTTTCAATAAAATTTAACCTAATGCTGACGTGTAATAAAGGTACAATGTAAACTACAAAGCTGAACAAAAGTATTCAAGTTTGTTTTCCATCTAATAGTATGAATTGCTGAAAAAGAAATTTCAAGCTACTGGGTATTTTCTCGCTAAACTAAATTTTCCCATTATATCAACTGACATATGAAATACAGGGCTGTTCAAAAGTACTGGAATATATATTTGGGTATATTTGGCTATACACTATTATTTCCCTAAATAACAAAGTTTTGTTAAAGATTTCATTAAGTGTTGGAAAGTGCTTCATAATCTATGCTTAACGCATGATTTTTCTTACTTGTTTAAATTATTTAATTGTTTTTTAGTTGGTGACTACTCGAAAGAAACAATTGAATTAGCAATTAAAAAGGAGAGATTTCTGTAATGTTAAATTATGAAAGGTATAGCGTTATGTAAATTTTAAATGGGTGCCATTTCCTTAATTTTTGATATTTTTTTACCGGACTTTCAAAAGGCACATCCCTAAATTAAAAGCTTTCAAACAAGCTATTACACGTCGCTGAATGTTTCCTGTTTCGGGTTATACTTGAGTTGTTTGTCTTTTTTTTCTTGTTTCACGAGCAAAAAGGACAAAACATTGGTTTTGAATCTCCGAAACTAATCAGTGGATCTGGATGAATTTTTGTAAACTTTGAGATCTAGGGTAGGACACTTCTCCTTTTCAATTTCGTCGCGATCCGATGATTAGTACCAAACCTATTAAGAGGCAAACTTTGGACTTTAATATTAGACATGCATCTGAGCTCTACTATACAAGCATTATCGTGCTGTATGATAATCTAACAAAGATTGTAGGTTGATAATGGCTGTGTTACAGAATCAAATTCCACTATCTTCATCATTCGAAAAAAAATTCATGATTGTTAATCATAGATGACCGCATTAAAAAGACCGCAAATTTAATTTATTTATATCTTGAAGTAAATGAATATATTTTCAATACTATTATTAATATTCTATCGTCTAAAAATATTTGCGAATTAGGTATTTGCACTCATCTTTTTTTTTTTTTTTTAAATAGGAATTAGACATGTCCCATTCGTCCCTTTGCTGGCGTATTCCATTTCTTCCTCTGCCTTCTTTTATGTTAAACTTCTTGTATGAACAAAAATGCTGAATTTAAGCATAGTTTAAATTAAAGATAATATAAAGTACATTCCTTATAATATTATAAATGTGAAAGTGTGTCCGAAAGTTTGAGTGAAGTCAACATCTAAACTGATGAGTTTTGTATCTTTGCATTATGAAAAAGAAAAGAATATTGGTTTTGCTATATTTATTTTATTAAAATATTTTTCTTAATAATTCAAAATTTCATTGCTTTTCATACAGAATCAATTGACATTTTTTTGATGAAAATTAACCATCTTTCGTTCTCGTTGCCAAGAAAATCAAAATTTGGAATAACAAATTCTCCTCGGCAATTAATTTTCAATTTAACAACTTCCATAAATATAAATAATAAAGTAGAATAACAAATATGCAGACTTATTCCTCATTTAATCTTAGAAAATGAGTATGACATTTCATGTTTATGAAAGAAATTTAAATAATCCTATATATATAAACAAAAGTAAGAAAATTGGGATCATCTGTGAAGGGTTTCTACTATAAAATATGGCAAAAGGTTAATCACAGATGCTTTTTAACATCGAAATCTTTGCTTAATAGGTCAATTTCTTCTACTTTAAATATTATATGATCAAAGTCACGGGTAACAGCTAGTATTCTATAAATCGGAAAACTATTTCATCTATGGATAAAAAGTCCTTTATGTACAAAAAACATAAAAATATATGAAGCAAATTTACTTTTGATTTTATAAATAATCCTCTTTTTTTATAGAATTGCAAATTTAGTGCTGATTAGCTTCTTTTTTCAACTGAAGATTGGAGTACCATTGCTTCATCTAATGTGTGATTGATGAAATGTTTAGAATGATTCTTTAAGAGAAAAACATACTGTCCCATTCCAATCCACTTTTCCTTACATATATCGATCATTGTCTTCAGGAAAAATTTACTGAGAATTTATATAACTATGTTATAAGTAAACATTACTAAGTTTTTCAATGCATTTTTTAAATGAAAGGAAAAAAGAAATTATGCATCAAGCATGGATTATGAAAAACCTTTCTAACATCTCCAGTATACTGTAACGAAAATTGACTGTTTAATAAGGTGTAAGAAGATATATTAATAAGCAATTTAGGAAATGCCTACTGCATTTGAAAATTCATTTGCAACAATTACCGTCTATACCTCAATTATTTTGGGCAGACAGGTATACATTATATGACCGATCTCTTGGGATTCTAAACGATACCTACAAAAATACATGATAATTATTCTGAAACTTCAGGTGTGCAAGCAGCATAGTAGACATCATATATTTCCGCGGAAATTTTTTCCCTCAAAACCACATAGGGAATCATCAAAAAATTTAAGAAAAAGAATATTTTTTGGATAGTCCTATAAAAATTAATGTCGCAAAAACATTGAAACTGTTGCACAAGATTAAGAAGCTTCTTGTAACAAACTATGTTCATTGTTATGAGGATAACACATATAATCGGGGAGACATTAATGTTAAAAAAAAAAAAAGCTGATATAAACGATTATAACTGAAAAGATCATTTGAGTAATCAAAACAAGACTACTTTTTCATAATTTTTTAAAAAATGGATTTTTTTTTTTTTTTTTTTTTTTTTTTTTTTTGAAATGCTATATTGTCTTTGCTGTTGGGCACATAAAAAAGTTGTAGATGCAAATGTAGTAAATAACTTTCCACTTTTTAAGGTTGTATTTTATAAATAATATGCTATAAAAACGGGTATCGAGATAAGGTGTCTTGAGGCAAATAAGTCTAGGGTGGATAATAACGCCAATTGCTAATATTACACGTAGTTATGAAGGAATCCAGACTATCAGATACAGAAAGGCTCTGAGTAATCTTAATCACAAAGAACCGCTTAAAGTTAATTTGTTCCATTTGTCGACCTTAATGCTAGAAAGAGCATGTAAGAGTCAACATCCGATCTAAAATTTCCGAGGTAAAACGGTACTGTGGTATGAAGACTGTATATTTATTAGGAAACTCTTTCTTTATTACATAAAATTGTAGTGTATTTCATATACTTTCAAAATGTTGTGGGAGACTTTGGATGTGTTTGCGCGGTAATTTGTAATTTAAAATATACTGCGCTATAAGTATACTGTCGCTAATAACCCGATTGATTCTTTTCAGGGATGGAACTACATCCGATAAAGGTTTTCTTCTTTTATTTTACTTTTTTATTTTATGCACAATAGAACATTATTGTCATTGTTGAAAACCAAAAAGAATAAAAAGAAACCTATATGTCCTAAATACTGCTTATTTTTTATGTCAGAAGAATAAAATATCAAATGATTATTACTGCATCGTGATATTCTGTAGTTTGTCAATTTCTACGGCTGAAGATTTTTTATGTTTAGAATTGGACAATTTACATCTTATTTTATAGTTTTGTTCGCATTTCGTTATTACCCATATATGTGGATAAAACACCAAATATCATTGGTCAAGAAATCACGTCATTACATTTTATGAATGCATATATATTAAATATTCTTTTCTGTATGAATTTTAAATAAATATCTTTATTAAATCTTATATTTGTTTGAAGATTTTTTTTTTTTTTTTATAAAACTAAGCCATGAAAATTGGTAGAGCACTAACGTGGTGTTATTACCCCAAGACACCTTATTTCAAAAAAAAAAAAAAAAAAAATAATAATAATAATAATAATAACAATATCCCTTCTTTTTTTTTTTTTTTTTTTAAGCCACAATAAATTTATCTTAAAGAAATTTTACAAAAAAAATTTTTACTGGAAGAAATTTTGTTGGATTTATTTTTTCTAACTTCAATATAAACAACTTTTGCAAGGTGACATGTACATTTCTCCTGAAATATATTATTACTTATTAATATAGCGTTATTTATATTTGTGATGAACCACTAATTGTACTAAGTACACATGTGATTTGTCAATTGCGTTTTACAATACGCAGTTCTTGGATATTGTCTTATTAGTAAGTAGATTTACAATCGTATCATCATAATCAAGTTCTCAATAAAATGTTTGAATATCAAAAAATGACATTTTGCAATCTAACGTTATTAAAATGAATAAAAAAATCACCATTTAAAATAAAACAGCATTATTTTTAAACACATAAAGAATGACTTTCAAAAATAACAATTAATCAATAATTATTTTATGTACAGTGGTTGGAAATTTTCATTTTCTTATTAATTTCTTTTGAATCTAAAAATAATTTGTGGTTCATAATAATTTTTAGGATTCGTACTACTTAAAAAGTAAAAACGATACCATTTTAAAATCACTCATATGTTTGTCTGTCACAGCCATTTTACTCGTAAACTATGGAACTTGGAATATTGAAATTAGGGAAAATAATAAGGCCCATTAACCGACATATTTATAGAGTATTAAACATTGACAAATATCTTTACGAAAAATTTAGAGGGGCTAATTAAGTTACTCGAAAAAAAAAATCTTCTTTTAGTATATCATGTGGGGTATTGTGTAAAAGCTTCGGCAAAAGCTGAATTCAAAAATAAATTTCTTTTAATTTTAGACGTAATATTTTTCAGACATATTGTCGAAAATATAGTGTAAAAATATGCCCTCCCACTCCCAACATCTATTTCTGAATCTACTGCAGCTAAAATTATAAAAAACATAGAGGTAATAGACATTAATTTACACCTTGAAGGAAAACTATAGCGATTGCCCTAAATTACATAGTTTTTGAGAAAATCGCATTTTTACGTTAAACACAAATTTCGATTTGCGGGCTCTTGGCAAAAGTGCTGAGGAGCACTATGGAGGTACTTATTGCAGTAGAAGTATAAAAGCATTGTTGATGATGATTTTCGAAAATAATCACAACCGGTAATTAACCAAGATATTAACATAGACCAGATATTAAACACACAGACATTATGGACATACATAACGACAACAGAAGTGTACTCCCATCGGTTTCTAAAGTCTATTTAACAACTTTTGAGGACATATTTGTGCAAAAAAAAAAAAAAAAATGCCTAGTAACCGTATAAAAATAATGAACGTCAAACTGTTAAAAACAAATTAATTTATTTAGAATTAATGAGGTAAATATCATGGGCTTCGTAACTAGTTTGTATTAAATAGATCTCTCAATACATCTCCCCTCTTTAAAAAAGTTAAATTAAAATCTATGTGGAAAAATGCTGCACGGAACAATGCGGCATTACAACTTTCAAAACGCAACTTTCAAACCGCCTTTCAAAGCGCGCTTAACACAATGCTAAGTTCAAACTTTGAACAAAAGTTTTCTTTTAGCTATACTGCAGAAAGAAAAGGTTATCACTACGCTGAATTTAGTTTTATAAAATGCTGAATGAAGTTTAACTATGAATTAATTTTATCGTCACTACTAATTTAAGTCATCATAAACAGATTAGAAAAAGATTAAAAAAAGATTCATACCGAATAGCCATATTTGATATTATTTAGGTTTCGTATCTCTTTGAACTTTGGTGTACCCAGTCATACTCTTCTAGTGTATGCAGTTATTAAAGAATTATTATACAACCCTACGTTTGCTTTTTACAAACTCTTATTATTCTTTTAGCAGCGACTTTTTTAATACTATGTTTAATAATTCATATATTTGTTGTGTGGAGCCCTTGACCGTTAATTAAATTTTAAGAACTCTATAAATGAAAAATAACTATATAATATAGTTTTAAGGCCTACTTTATAGAATGAAAGTTGCAGTTTTTAGAAGGTATTGAAAATTAGATGGTGGTAATTAACAAAATTGCGTGGTGCAAAACAGCAGCCCAATTAAAATATTTTTACTTCACATGCTGTATTTTTATTTAGTTATGATCATCAATAAATAAAAAGGCGTATTTGAAATCTTTTTCTGATATTAATTATCAAACCTCCAAAATTAAATAAAGTATAGTGAAAATTTCTTCTATCGACCGAATCAACTACCGATAAAAATCAGCGGTACATTTTGTAGTAGAGAAAATGGCAAGATCTTGAATCAAGATTTTGATCTGATTAGCGATATTAATGGACAAAAGAGGGGGCTTAATTAGAACGAATGTATGTTTAAGACAAAAACAGAAGTTGGAAAAAAAATTAGGTTGACATGGCAGCTTGATGCCTCAGCGAAGCATAGAGAGTGAAGGATTATTTGTCATCAAGTACAAGTGACAAGTGATAAATATTAAGCTCGCACAGGTGCTTTTATTTTTATAAATAATCCTTAGTGATGCCTAATTTTTGTTAAAGGACGTCCTCCCTTACGTTTTGTGATTTAGACCGATGTAAAATTTGCTACATGCTTCCATTAATTTCAAGACGGGTCTGCATTAAATTATTAACACATAGAATGTAGGTTAATGGCATAGAAAATCAAGATACTAATTATACAAATGATAAGTATTAGTGATTGACATCTGAAAGAAATAGTCTCAAGATAAATTTGCTGATTACAGTGCTCAAACCTTCTTCTTGTAAATATATTTTTGTATTCAGAAAAACTCATTACAGCACAAATTCTTCTATAACAGTGTTACCATAATCGATTAATAACTTTATAAATAAAATGAATTTGTCAATGCCTTTGTATTTTTATATATTTTTTATTATTTGTACATATTTATTGACTTTATTATTTATTATTATTTTTTAGATTCTTGTAGTATTTTAAACAACTGTTTTTATTATCTTTTTCGTGTAGCTTATCTTGCTGGGTAGTAAATTAAAAGTATCAGAATGTATAAAATTTTTTGGGCTTTATTAAACACTCTATTTTTGACTTCACTGCTTTACTTTGAATATGAAAACATTTGTAATGAAATTGCCGCGCAAATAATTTTTAAAGGACTTATCGTTTGAATTTTTATATGGCATTATACTTAACAAAATTGGTCAATTAGAAAAAAAAAACCATTTGATCCAATAAGATAACTCCAAAATGTATAAATAAATAAATAAATAATAATAAAGACAGTGTTCTTAGCGATAAATAACTTATAGTATAAAATATTTTAAGATAACTTTATAAAATGCTTGTCTCATAACCCAGTTTTGTAGAAAATTGTAAATAACCTGTATATTTATCTCCATCTCGTACACGGTAACATAATTGTAATTTTTCACGTGTGACATTAAATTCTCGCCCCAAATTTGTTTCAATCAAAACTATTTATCTTTATTTTTCGGGAAAAGCACATGACAGTACCATTAATACTGTCACATTTAAATATCATGACCTTTGTATAACGGTTTGTAAAATCTATTCATTAATATCTACATCTAAAAAGCCTCCAAAATTAAGGATTCCTTTTTATAATATAATTATATTTCTAATTTATATATAACATCCCTTTGAGAAGGAGAGGGCCCCAAGATACCAGTCCTAATTATTGGCATGAGGCAAGAGAACCTCATTCGGTATCCCGCATTACGTGAAGATTGCCACACATGGTCCCGGAGCTACAGTGGTAAATTAGCCCCTAAAATAAAAGATGTGGGACCAAAAGTGTCCATTTATGTACATAAAGTTACCCACAAATTATCATAAGACCGGTTTGGTTAATGACGATAATTAACGCTGTAATAGTTGAAGGAGAAGGAGAAATTGGGTCTCGAAAACCAATATTAATTGTACTGCGAAGAAATGATTCACTGTTCCAAACAGAAATATTTTATAAAAATTCATGAGAATTATATAAATCCGAAATTATTTTTCTATAACTTGTCGTCTAAATATATATATATTATGGTTACAAGTATGTTGTCCCCAGGCGTGTCGTATTCCAAGTATGTAATTAGTAATAAGAAAAGTATATTTAGATTAATAGGATGAATTCCAGATTAACCGCAGTTTAATTTCTAATTCACCCCAAACAGCTTATACGATGTAGTTTGCACAGTTTTGTGTCAACATTACATGAGATATCGTCAAACATTTACAGCAATTCATAAATATTTCCCTTCGATAATTTGTCATAAGAAGACAGTAGTTCAGTATATTGCAACTACAGGTTCCGTTTTTATATGTCATTTCAAATACGAAAAATAAAGGTTATAAGAATTACAATATTTATGAAGTCTAGTTTTAAAGGAAAAGCTAGATTAAATAGCAGTGTGATTCTTTTTTATGAGTTCACGAAGTTCTTTTTTGCTCCATTAAGAAAACCTGATACTCGCGCAAAAATAAAGCTAATTCTTATTTTTCATTACTTTATTATTAATTATATAACAATCTTTGTTTTTTAATGGTGTCTGATACTGTATTTATTAACGTATTTTTTTTTAATTTTGTTGATTTTGTATTTGATTATTGTTGTTATAATTATTTTATATGAAATTAAAATGAATTGTTGCCCTAAGATTACATAAGCTGAAGGAATACGATTCATTTAAAAGACATTTACATTTTTGTTAGCCTTAATTTTGATTCATTTTCGAGTATAACTTTTATAGCAGGAGTTTCAAAAGGAGTGTAAGTTCTAATAATATTAACAAACTTTTATTTCATGCTTTTTCAAAGAGTTTTTTATTGTCGGATTTGATACATTTTTAACACAAAAGACAAAACTACATACTCACGTTACAGAACATTTATGGTAGAGTGAAAATTTTCATAAAAATATTTTCCTTCGCAGAATATAAAATTTTATTTTCATAATGTCTAGAATTTATAACATTTAGCTTTTTATATAGATGGGGAACCGCAGCTTTTAATATTTCTATCCCAATTAATGAATTCGTCAAAATTTTATCTTGAAAAGCATGTTTTGTGAGTTTTGGTTAGAAGATATTCACAATCATTTAATAAATTTCAGAAGAATTTTGTCAATTAAAGCTAATTAATCAAATTTGAATTTATATAGATTTTGTGCAATGCTAATAACTAAACTCAAATCTGTTATTTAATTTCTTTTTAATTAGAATTAAGAAACTTAGGGGAGTCCAGATCAAATTTTCCAACTTGAATTTTTCAATTTTTCATTTTTCATTTTTATCTATTTTGAGATTTACAGGATATCGTTGTAGTCTCTAGACCTTTCTCTACACACTGGCACAGTTATTTTTCAAAACATTAAATATAGTTTTCAATGGAAAATTGTTAAATATAACCGTGTCTCGTTGAAAAATATGCTTCATATGGGGAGCAAGTTTTCCGCGGTCTAATAGAAATGTGCAGGGGCAAATGTTCCAACTATAATTCAAATGGTAAAACACAGGTAATAAATATTGGTTATTAATTAGCAATTTTTTTTATTGTAAACTTAATGTATAATAACATAACACTAACATAAAAAAATAATTTTAATGTATTTTACATTTTAAGACAAAAATCCTCCCCCCCCCCCCCCCAAAAAAAAAAAAAAAAAAAATCCAGGCTAGAATTGGTTTAAGTTTTTTCTCGCCTCTTTTATCTGATTCCTTTTGTAGTTACCCTTTTTTTTAATTAAATTAATCTTTTTATCTTATTACAGTTGATTTTGAACAAGAATTAGTCAATACAGATGACTATCTATTTTTATTTTCAAGCCGTGTTTGCATTCTTAGTGCTACTTTCGCAAAAGGCCTAATTTCTTGTGTTAGGTAAAGTTTGAATGTAGAAGGAAAGCCTTCTGTATAAGGAACAGGGAAAGTTTGTGCATTGGAGTAAAAAAATAAAATGTTTTCAGTTTTTTTTTTTTTTTTTTTTTTTTTTTTTTCAAGAGTAGGCGGGAGGGGGGAGAACAATTGATTATTGATGGAAGTTTGAAATCGTTTCAGGATTGCTGATGTTTCAAAGATTTGATGCGGCAGGAGTTGGCCTGTCAGAAGCGTAGGATGCACAAAATCAGAGTAAAATATTTCAGTATTTAGTAGGAAATTTCCTGACTGTTCAAAAATTGCCATGATATTAAGAGGCGTTAATTCAAGTGGAGCAGCTCTAAGCACTGTTAATTTGATTTTTGGGGGATCCACACACACTGCGATCTTAGTGTTTTAACTTATGACTACAAAGCATAATTAACGTAAAATGGATTCAATGAATGAACCCATTTAAAAAAAAATTCACATTTTAGTACATTTTTGAAGTTATCTTGTTTTTTATATAGATAGTTTTACTGAAATGACTAAATGATCAAACAGGTTTGCAGTATATATGGTTATTGGGCCGATTTTACTGGACTATAAATAAATTTTTGTACAATAAGGCTACCTGATTTACGAGGGGGCACGTTCTTCAACGAGAAACATGTTGGAAAACATGCCCCGTATGCTCTTGAAAAATCTCGCCCGTCGCTATATTTGAACTTTTACATTACCAGGACGAAAATAGTGGTGTAAAGTTATTTGAGAAACAAGCTCATAGTTACATGAAAAAAGAAACCTATTTTTAGTGCCTGCAATACAAGAACAATACATTTAACGGTGGTACGTTTTTTTAACGTTTTAATAAAGACCTGAAATTTTATTCAAAGTTGAAAAATGGAAAAAAAGCTCTTCGGATTGAGTGACAGTATCTTCCAAACTATAACTTTTGCAGATGGTGTGTACAGTGTTGCCACTTCAGCCAGTTCACCCGGCGACATCATCTAGGACAGGCGACTCATTTAAAAAACGAACCGACTTGGAAAACCTACCCCTATGGGTAATGTGTTTGGCCTTCTCTCTATATATAATAATTTTACAATAAAAATATAGAAATATTTCCGAATTGAAACTTTTCTCCCATAATCTTTCAGCGTAAAAAAAACTGAAAAGACGCAGATGAAACAGAAATTATCCTTTAAAAAATATTTTCGTTTTGTGCAACTAATAATGCTTTTGTAATAGGATAAAGTAAAGTATATATATTTTTTTGATTTTTATTTATTTATTTAATTTTTTTAATTATATTTAGTTCTAAATTGTATTACTACTAATCGATGTATAAAATGAATTTTGTAACACGTTATTTTAATAATACATTAAAATACCATAGGGACATAAAGGGTTAAAGGGTTTTTAATTTCTTGTCCTTTCAATTATTTTTATAAATCATAAATATTAACTTTCCCACTGAGTGATTGTAATCATTCATTGCTGATACGAAGGTAACTATCAGTCAAATTTTAATCCAGCACACGTAAAGAGGAAATAAATACACCTTAATTTTGCTGCTACTTGTGTAATAAATACAAAACTTGATGCAAAAAAGCTGGGAATTAGTAATTAAGATGCTTCAAAATGATAATAAGTAAAAAAAAAAAAATATTTACATATTTACAACTAAATACGCTAATTTAGTTTACAGGCACAGATATAGGAGCTCTTGCCTCATATTTAATTACAGGGGATGATACACTGGATGTGATACACACGTGGAAAAAACTTAAGGACTAAGAACAAATGTACAAATAAATGAGAATCTATGCGAGGCAACTTTGTACACGGCATGGCATACTCAGAACAACATAATTCAACAGCTGTGGAGACCAATTTGCCTCATTTCTCCTTCACTACACGGATAAGGATGTCCTTGTTTGTGGATGGAAATTGTCAACCAGCAATGTGTCTTCCCAAGTCATCCCATACATTTTTAATGGATTCAGGTCTGGGGAACGTGCAGGCCAGTCTATATATATCTTCAGCCTCAAGACAATATTGTACAGAGTGTGTGCGATTATAAGATATCATCGATAAAACGAAACTTTTGCCAACAGCATCTTGAAAAAGTCGAACATGTGGAAGCAGGACGTCTTCAAATATACCGTCTACCTGACTCTTGGTCAAGCACATAGAGATCCGTGCGGTCATTGAACATAATGCCTGCCCGTACCATGATACTTGAAGTCGCATATCGATCTCTTTCTAGAATATTTTTGCGACAGTTAGCACTACAAACTTCCCGCTATATCAGTTTAAGTCTTTCTTTCTTTTTTTCTTTCTAACCGATGACCAGGCCCCCTACCTGCCGAATTACCTCAGCTTAACGTGTTAGATACCTGGTATCGGGGCGAATGACCGACTAATCGTTGCGTAGCGGCTATAAATCCGAAAACTTCGCTTCTCACATTATCTATCTGCAATATTTGCTTCTCATTTGAGTATTCTTTGTTTTGACGGTTGCTTAGCGATACATCCTGTTGTTTGTACTGCAAATGGCTACTCAAGCTGGTCTCGTAATTTAAAGCCTTGATCAGATGACGAGACCTTCACTTGGCAAGGCACCTCCAGAGGTATAATTCACAGGTAACTTGGAGGACTTTGCACCCACGACGGATTTTACATGCACCAGGAGCCATTAGCGTACATGACGGAATTTCAGCCGGCAGATAGCCTGAGTCCTGCAACCAAAAGCTATGAGTATAATGTTCTGCCAACTTGGACACCGATACTCAACCTACTTGGGATAGTCTGGAGTTTTTGATGCCTAATTGTTGATATGTACTTGTCGAATGAAAATGGTTATTTATTGGGGAGGGGGGAGAAAAAACAAAAGAAGAGACTCCGCAAATAGACAGTTGCACCGTAATTAATTTTGAACTAAACTGAAAGGCAAACTTAACGTTGCAAGGGGGATGAGATTCCGCCATTCTACCGTAACCCGACGGGTCAAGAAAAAAAAAAAAAAAAAAAAAAAAAAAAAAAAAAAAACTGGCTCCATGGGATTTCTTAATGGAGCGGGTTCGGTAGCTCGTACAGAAAGCACATATATAAAGAGAGGCGGTTGTCAAAGAGAAGATATAAAATAATTTAACCCTAATAAAAATATTTAAAAAAAAGAGAAATAATATTAGTTTACGTCTATAATCAGACGATAGACTGATTCCACTCTCATGTGAAAAGAGTACGGTAGACCAGTTTTCATCACTCCAATAGCGATGCATACGACACCATTGTAAACGGGCGCTGCATTGGCGTCTTGAGAGTGGACACCCACAACAGGTCTTCGGGCATATAGTCCACCCTTAGTCAAACGTCTTGAAACAAATTTCAATGGTATTTTAGTTCCTGTAGCATCACAAAGTTCGTTTTCTAATTGATCAGCGGTGCTGCGTCGGTTCTTTATTCCCGAAATAACAATCTAATGATCTTCTTAGGACGTCGTACTGCTAGGACGACTTCCTCCCGTGTGCCTAGTAAATATTCCATTCTTATGGAATGCCGCTCATAGCCTAAAAACAATACTGTGCGCCATGTTAATTTTACGGGAAACATCTCTCATTTTGTGTCCTTCACT